>JADLSH010000056.1:0-469047 GCA_016169945.1 Trachythela sp. YZ-2020 | reverse complement strand
TACTACCACTACTACAACCACCACTACCACTACCACCACAACTACAACCACAACTACCACTACCACCACCACTACAACAACAACAACCACTACCACCACCACCACCACCACCACCACAACCACCACCACTACCACCACCACTACCACCACCACCACCATCATCATTACCACCACCACCACCACTACCACCACAATTACCACCAGCACCATCACTATCATCACCACCATTACTACCACCACTACCACCACTACCACCACTACCATTACTACCACTACCACCACCACTACCACCACCACTACCATCCCCACCACCATTAGTACTACTACTACCACTACCACCACCACCACTACCACGACTACCACTCACCACTACCACCACTCACTACCATACCACCAGTACCACCACCACCACCACCGTCACCACCACCACCACCACAACCACCACTACTACTACTACTACTACCACTACTACTACTACCAAAACCACCACTACCACCACAACCACCACTACCACCACTACCACCACTACCACTACCACCACCACTATCACTACCACCACTACTACTACTACTACTTCTACTACTACTACTACTACTACCACTACTACTACCACTACTACTACCACCACCAGTACCACTACCACTACCACTAGCACCAATACTACTACTACTGCTGCTACCATTGCTACTACCACCACTACTACCATTACTACTACCACCACTACTACCACCAGTACCACTACCACTACCACTACTACTACTACTACTACTACTATTACTACTACTACTACTACAACTAATAATACTCCAAGTACCACCACTACTACTACCACTACTACTACTACCACCACTACTACTACTACTACTACTACTACTACCACTGTCACTACCACCACCACAACTACCACCACAACTACACCATCACTACCACCACCACTACTACCACCACTACCACCACCACTACCACCACTACTACTACCACCACTACTACTACTACCACCACCACTACTTCACTACCACTACTACTACTACTACCACTACTACCACCAATACCACCACCACAACTACCATCACTACCACCACTACTACCACCAGTACCACTACCACTACTACTACAACTACTACCACTACTACCAATACTACCACCACCACTACCACCAATCACCACCACAACCACCACTCTTCCACCACCACCACTACCAGCACAAGTACCACCACCAATGACCATTACCACTACCACCACCACTACTACCACCACCGCCACCACCACCACCACCACCACCACCACCACCAATACCATCACCACCACCACCACCACCACCACCACCACCACCACCACCACCACCACCACCACCACCACTACCACTACCACTACCATTGCCACTACCACTACCACTACCACAACCACCACTACTACTACTACTACTACTACTAACACTAACACTAACACTACTACTACCACTACTACCACTACTACCACTACTACCACAACTACCTCTACTTCCACCACTACCACTACTACCACAAGTACCACCACAACGACTACTACTACTACTACTACTGCTACTACTACTACTACTGCTACTACTACTACTACTACTGCTACTACTACTACCAATACCACTAATACTACCACTACCACTACTACCGCTACCGCTACCACTACCACTACCACTAACAATACTACTACTACTACTACTACTACTACTACTACTACTACTACTACTACTACCACTACTACTACTACTACTACTAGTACTACTACTACGACTACTACTACCACTACTAGCACTACTACTACCACTACTAGCACTACTACTACCACTACCCCACTACCACGAACATGCCGGAAACACAGATTAAAGACATTAAAATCTGTTTCGTTGCACAGTGTGCAATTTCAAAAATAATTGCACTGCTCTTAGCCAATCAGAATTGAGCAATTTTTTCATCTATATTATTAATAAGGTTATAGATTTTCAGAAAGTTGAAAAATGAATCTCTCGTATACACACAAAAAAATAAAACTGTTATGTTTTACAGATATGGACAGGTTACATCCACCATTTTCTTGTTCTGCGTCGTTACAACAACGTCCTTCAACAACCGATGGAAAGTATTACATAAATCTCCAAGGACTCACTTCATTATCATTGGTTCAAGTATACTGTGATATGACCTCGAAGAATGGCACTGGTGTGACAGTGATTGGACATGACAGTGAATCAACAACACTTGTGAAGGGATATGAATCTGGAGCTTCTTACAAACGAAAGATTAACTATGACATCATTTCCATGGAACAGATTGTTGCCATTTCATATCAGTCCAAGAATTGTAAGCAGTTCATAAACTATCAATGTTATCATAGCCTGTTGTTGAGAGGACGTCATGGTTGGTGGGTATCACGTCAAGGGTCTCAGATGAATTACTGGGGCGGAGCGGAAGTCGACAGTGGAAAATGTGCATGTGCAATGACCGACAGCTGTGAAGGAGGATGCCAATGTAATTGTGACAAGAATGACAAAACATGGCGTGAAGACAGTGGATACCTGACAGACAAGAACACACTGCCTGCTACACAACTCAGATTTGGAGATACCGTTACCAGCTGGGAGTCAGGATATCATACACTGGGGAAATTACGATGTTGGAGTTAGGATCGACAAGACACATGATAATAATATATTAGAATAGTTTAACATCAAAGTAGAACTTGTAGGACTACTTACTTCGTGCAGTCGAACGCCAAAAAACTCCTAATCGAAGTTAGTGCTATATTTAAAGAACAATATGCAGTATCTTATAGATGTATTTTAATGTAAACTAGAAAATAACCGAATCTGTTTCAAGAGTAAAGTATTGTAGAGTGATGCAAAAACGTTGCACTAGCATCTAGATTGAAATGAATAAAAGTGGATAATCAAAATGTACTAACTTTATGTTCTTTATTTGGTATTTCAGAAAATGCCAGTCTTAGAGCATTAAGACAGTGACGCCTTCCTAAGACTATTTACTAATTTATAGCTTGGACACTCTACTACTACTACTACTACTACTACTACTACTACTACTACTACTACTACTACTACCGCTACTACTACTAACACTACTACCACTATTACTACTACCACCACAACAACTACTACTACTACTACTACTACCACCACTACTACCACCACTACTACCACCAGTACCACTACCACTACTACTACTACAACTAGAACTAGTACAACTACTAATACTACCACTACCACCACTACTACTACTACCACTACTACTACTACTACTACTACTACTACTACTACTACTACTACTACTACTAGCACTACTACTACTACCACTACCACTACCACCTACCACTCACCACTACTACTACCACCACCATACCACTACTACAACCACCACTACTACTACCACTACCACTACCACTACCACCACTACCACTACCACCACCACCACTACTACCACCACCACTACTACCATCACCACCACCACCACCACCACTGCACCACCACTACCACTACTACTACTACTACTACTACTACTACAACTACTACAACTACTACTACTACTACTACAACTACTACTACAACTACTAATACTAACAATACCACTACTACTATCGCCACTACTACTACCACTACTACCACCACTACTACCACCACTACTACCAAAACCACCACTACCACCATAACAACCATAACCACCACTACCACTACTACAACTACCATCACTACTACCACCACCACTACTACCACCACTACCACTACCACTACTACTACTACTACTACTACTACACTACTACTACTACTACTACTACTACTACTACAACTACTACTACAACTACTACTAACAATACCACTACTACTATCGCCACTACTACTACTATCGCCACTACTACTACCACTACTACCACCACTACTACCACCACTACTACCAAAACCACCACTACCACCATAACCACCATAACCACCACTATCACCACTACCACCACTACCACAACTACCACCACTACCACCACTACCACCACTACCACCACTACCACCACTACTACCACTACCACTACCACTACCACTACTACTACTACTACTACTACTACTACTACAACTACAATTACTACAACTACTAATACTACCACTACCACTACTACTACTACTACCACTACTACCACCACCACTACCACCACTACCACCACTACCACTACTACCACCACTACTACCACTACCACTACCACCACTACTACCACTACCACCACCACTACCACTACCACTACTACTACTACCACTATTACTACTACCACCACTACAACTACTACTACTACTACTACTACTACCTCCACCACTACTACTACCACCACTACTACCACCACTACTACCACCAGTACTACCACCAGTACCACTACCAATACTACTAGTGGGGCTTCGGTGGCGCAGTAGTCGGAGCAAGCGCCTTTCACCTCTGAGTCTTGAGTTCGATTCTCGTTGAGGACACTCATCACACTCATGTGAAAAGAGTAAGTCAACGCTCTGTCGAAAGTCGTGGGTTTTCTTCGGGCACTCCGGTTTCCTCCCACAGGGAAAGTTGACTGGGTGGGTTAGGATAGACAGATTAGGAAAGTAATATCACAATTGTAAAGATAAATAATGTAAGTTAAGTACATAATATAGGTAAGCTAGATACTTGATGTAATCGGTCACTGAAAAGCCCCAACGGGGAGTGAGCTGAATAATATATGTATGTACTACAACTACAACTACTACAACTACTAATACTACCACTACCACCACTACTACTACTACCACTACTACTACTACTATTACTACCACTACCACCACTACTACTACTACTACTACTACTACTACTACTACTACTACTACTACTACTACTACTACTACTACTACTACTACTACCACTACTACTACTACTACTACCACTACTACCACTACCACTACCACTACGCTCGAGATGAACTGCAGAACATAGCTCCTGTAAATGCATCGCCGTTAAATTATAGGAACGATTATGTGATAAGTTGGTTACTACAGTACAAGTCTAAAGAACGAGTCACACACTGTTCATCTTTCTCCAGGGAAGCCAATCACAAACAAACATCCTTGGCTCGCATATGCCGGTGTCCCTTGAAATCCCATCCTTCCCTATATCCATATTTATTTTTGACTGCATGCTATCAATGTAGACCGTAATGTATGCTAGTAATATTGCCCGCTTTAAGAATTTCGCACCCTAATTACGGTCGCGAACATGAGTAGGATTCGTAATTACCATTATTATCTGTGGGCAGCACGGGACTTAGCTTTCATCAGTCGAAATATAACTATTTAAATTGCGTTTCCACGAAATAATTTATACCCTTCTCGGCTATAGTACAACAATTATGCATGGTTGAATAGGCACTTCTACGCCATGACTAACGCCTAAAGCTAATATATACAACATCAATATTGGTTATGTATGAAGATTAAGTTGTTTTCTATTGAAGCATATTTTCGTTTTTATGTTTAAGCAAAAGCGCCAATTAGCGGTTAACATGGGCTCCCACATGATTTAATTAATGGCATTAACGTGCCTGTGATAACTAAATTGAAAGCACGTCACACACACAACAACACACAAAATGAAAAAAGAAGAAAACGTTCATCCAGTAGTTTGAGAAAAAACGATTAGTTTTTATAATAAGCATTTAAACTGCCACAAAGAATTTTTTATATGTTTCAAGTGACAATTCGCTAGAACCATGCAGACACATTTCTAATTTCTTTAAATCAGTACCGGATTATCAAAGTTCGCTAATGTTTGCTTAGCAGAATGGAAAAGAACAGACCTTTGAGCAGCATATCGGGGTTATGATAACCACACGTACAACCTGGCGAAGATTTTCGTTTAATTTTAAACAAATAGCTGTTCAGACTTGGAAAACCTAACCTCAAACGAGTGTGCAAAATAGATGCATAGCGTGTCAATGAAAAATCATATAATTTATATGATTCAATATTATCTGAAAAAATATGTGATATTTCTTTCTTATAAAAGGACAAGTTATCTGATGAACGGCTGCAATGTCAAGATAATTCAATAAACGATAGATTATATAGATCTCATGATCCAAATATGTTAACTGATTCAACGTAGAATCGCCTGGGCGCAAGCCTGATTGAAAAGGGTATGAAAACAAATATCTAAAAGCTAGAAAATTATATAAAGGAATAAATACAATTTTTTCACAAATCCTTGAAAGTGACGGTAGCAGCGAGACTGGACGGTAGTTTAGCTTAGATTGACGATCATCAATTTTAGTGCAAAGTTTTTAACTTTGCAGTATTGTGATGAGGGACGAAAATTCACACGAGCGGCGAAAATTCACACGAGCAATAGATAGACAGATACATCATAGTGTAAACTTTCCGGGGGGTGTTTGCGAAGATTCTCTATTAATACCGTATCTGTTAAACTTTGGGGTTGAACCTTTTTTAAGCACTTTCAAGTTATCTTATAGCTCAATTCGGTTGTATTCATGCAGTGTTTAATTATATTTACGAACAACATTTGTGGTACATCATATTTGTCTACATCATATTTCAAATTTATAAATTAACGTTTTCATTTCGGCCTTTTGGATTAGTAGTGCGTTTTGTTATTTATATATTCAATAGACAATACTGAATGGGTCGAATATTCATTATTGCAATATGTTTATAAATTCCGAAGCGTAAGTTTCGCTCAAACATGTCACATATTTTGGACTTGGTAGTTGGTGCTGGTAATATATAAAAAAATTCAAATACAAGATTCAAGACCCGATGAGATCCCTTTGGCCTTACCGTAAATATCGCATCTGTTAGTTATAGTATACAGCATTGGATTTTACCAACGATCTAAGGTAAGTCGGCTTGCGTACAATTTATACACATTAATACGGCTACTGTATTGTTTCTGGCGAATTTATAGATAGTAGAAGTTGCTATACTCTGTCCGTAGACTCGTAGAGTGTAATTTGTAGAGTCACTAGAGTAGTAGAGTGTAGTATGAAATTTTACATTTGTTATGCAATATTTATAATAATAGAACACATCTCTGTTGACAGGGCACCTGTTTACAAATGCGCATGCCATTTTGGTGAGGATGCGTCTGTATGTATAACTATGATGATGCATTCTATATACTTTCTAGTCTTGCTTAGCCTTTATTTTAGTAGTCTGTGTACAACCGTACTCTCGAAATTTATATACACGATGAAATAATAAATAAATAAATAAAAAAAATTTGAATTAATCGAAGTTGAGTTGACATATTTGTAATTAGTTGAATAAAACTAATCAAATATTGCAACCGTAAACAGAAGACAATTTTATCTGCTTACTATAATATATTGGCAAAAACATAAATCACTCATCGCGAATTTAGAATTACGAACGATGAAATATTACAAGCTTTTCATTGACAAGTGCATATGTTGAAAAACTGGCATGCTAGCTTTTCAAAAGCTTGTCACATTTCATCAATTTTCAAGGGCAAATAAAAATAGTAAAGGTAAAAATAGTTGCCAAATAAAAATTGCTCGTGTAAATATACGTAATATGCATGAAAATATCGACACAAAACAACATGGATGCACAACAATTACGTACGCACTATAAACCATGTAACATAGCATTTGTCTTTTAAAAATTTGCACTATCCTTGGATCACTAGTTATATAAAGGAATTACATTTGCTAACTTCCGATCGTCTGGATATTGTCCTAGGGAGAACGATAAGTTAATAAGAATCACAAATCTTCTACCCATCGGCACATAATTTGATGACTTTGTTTCCGATACCATCATGACCACAAGCTTTGGAAACGTTGACATCTTTCATCAACATTAATACTTCATCATCCGATGCTATTATAATATTAAGGAATTTTGAAAACTCGGTAGAGAGATACAAACATCATTCAATTGTGTTTGTTTTGTAAAATAATCGTTAAATATTGTTGCCTTTTCTAGTGGTTCGTCAACTAAACAACCATTTTGTTTAAGTGCCGGAATAGCTGATATTGGTTCTCCGTACAACTTACGAGTGATACACCACCATTTTGTAGGTCCTGTTTTATGATCACGTAGAATTTTATTTGTTTTCTCAAAATATAAAACGTTTTCCCTCCGGATTAATGAATTGGTTAAGTTTCGCTGCCGCTTATTATTTTCCCAAGATAATAAAGTTTTACACTTATTGTGCTTACACAGTAGGCGCTTCTTTTACGTATTGCTAAACGAATAAGAGAATCCATGGTTTATCGTTAGGTCTAATTGTAACCCTATACTTAGGTACTCAGTATAGTGGCAATCACTAATAATTAAGAAAAAATGCAGCCAAAAGACCACTTGTCTTATAGCGATGTCCACTATGCATGACGGTAGGAGTCGTGTCCTTGCATTCGAACGAAATGGCGGGCCAGGAGCGAGCGGTTTTGTTTTGAAGATGAAATGGCGGATTTTTAATAACTTTTTACATCCATCAATAAATTTTATCTGCAGGGAAAAAACACGGGGGCTATTAACTACAAGTAGATGTAATTTCATGATGTTCTGTGTAATAATGGTGAAGAAAATGCGTTGGAAAAGATGCGACATCTGAACACGTTTCGCAAAAGAGTTTTGCAAAAAACTAACCTCACGAACAAAAACAGGTAAATTCGCGTGTTACAGTAAGATCGGATAATCTTTTCTCCATACTACCTTTTACTGATAATTGTTTGTACTGGAGATCTAGGTTATTTAGAATCCATAAGCTTACGAATGCCATTTTAAGCTTTGTGAAATAGTCAACTTTTTTGTGATGATTTTGTTCGAATTTGTCATTCAGAGACCTTTCGTATCTTTGACCACAAGCCTTAGCTTAAATTTCTCCCATCTGAATAAAATCGCTATAGCTATATCAAGAATATTTAAGAGTGAGAATGTTCTTGTGATTTCGTTGCTGTATTATATTTTTCTTGGATCTAGTTTAACGCATATTTTGATTTGTATTCCGCATTGGTAGTATAGATGTTTTACATACTGAACACAATTTTGTATTTTGAAAATTACTTCTCAAGTATATATTAAATCGTATACAACTTTTAAGTATTTGGCTATGTTTTTAACACGTACTCTTTAATTATGAAAGATTTCTAGTATAATACATCGACTTTCAGATGGAAAATATTTTGAACAATGTATGGAGTTAATACTCTTTAGAATGCCATTTTAATAAGAACTGGCAGTCTCTTGTTGTTTCCTTTCTTTGAAATAACAGCATACTTCAAGTTACAGTGTTACACACTTTCATACCTTTGCCTAGTCTCCTACCTAATCTTAACCCTATTTATACCGGGGGTGCGCACAATCAGCGCACCCTTATAAATTTCTATCCGTCATTTCTGGGGAAGTGAACCGATTTGTCTGAGCTTTAGTGACTTTTAATCTTTTTTTAGTGCGGTTATAACTGTAAAATTTTTTTTAGAAAATTAAAAGTTGTGCGGTCCTTTCACGACATCTGTCAAACAGGGCGTCGGTGTCCAGAATCTTACATGGTGCTATATGGTATTTTTTTGCTGGATTTATTGCAAATGGACACTTATGACACATTATAATATGAATGTTGTAAAAGTGGACTATTGTGGATGATTTTCAAAGTAACAAATGCATAATATATTCTAAAATGTAATATAATGTGTTATATATAATATATTTTCATATAATATATATATAATATACAAAATACATCTCTTTCTTTGTACCTTTCAGGTAAAAACTCTCCTTGATTTGGGAGATCTCCAAACAGTCATATTTCACCAATAAATTGCATGTCATATCACATAATTTGCAACAAATCTTTTCCATCAATCCACATATTTGCGAGGGGTGTATCACTCAAAATAAGTGTACGAGATTTGGGGATTTTAAAATCCCTCAGGGATTTTTAGGGATTTTCTAGGGATTTGTTTTCAAAAAATCCCTCGAAAATCCCAGGCAAAATTTCATTACGGCCGCTGAATTTCATTATGTTCTTTATATAAGTTCCATTCGATGGAAACATATTCCATATTTGATTAGGATTAGCATCTGAAGTATTTTTAGGATCAGTAGGATGGATTTCAGAGACCTCGTCAACCTCCATTTTGTTTTTTTGAGAAAGCAATAGTTTTGGCGCGAAATTTGTTCATAACCTTACATGAAGTAGTAGAAATACTCAGGGATTTGTTAGGGATTTTCAGGGATTTTCTGGGATTTTCAGGGATTTAAAGGGATTTTTCAGGAATTTTCAGGGATTTTCAGGGATTATTCAGGGATTTTCAGGGATTTTCGAGATTTTCAGAGATTTTTGAGGGATTTTTGAGATTTTCAGAGACTTTTAGAGATTTTGAAAGATTTTTAGAATTTTTAAGGATTTTTAGGGATTTTTCGGAGGGGTGTACGAGATTTTTTTGAGTGATACACCCCTCGCATATTTGTAGAGCATATTGGTCAATATTTTGAAAGTAAACAGTTGTGAAAACATTGTTCTTCGAGAAAAAACTGCAGGCTCGTATCCTACATGAATTATACGTCGTGTAACACATAATATAATGACCAAATAGTGAAATAAACTGTATTAGCACTGCTTTTATAGTCATTCAGTCTGTGATCAGATATATTTGTTGACTTTATTGTATACCTTACGAGAGGAAAAACACCATCGAAAGGGGCAAGAATTACAGCAGAAGTTCCTTTTGGAGAAATTCTGCGATTTGTTGAATATTATGAGAACATCAGTGATCATGAATGTCAGAAATCCAAAATAATATGAGACAAATTGTGCAAAGGCAGTAAAGCATGTAAATAAAAATAGACTGTGGTTTTTCATTGGCATTGGAGGTATGAAATAGCTTTATGAATAGTTTTATGTTGTAAAAAGTATGTCTTATCAATGTAAAATGAACAAATAACATTAGATCAAAAAATGTTTTTACCTAAATATGAAAAAAATAATTATGCAAAATATCAACAATATTTACCATTTTTGGATGGGTGGCCATATTGAAAGAGGCCAAACCAGAATATTTTGGATGTAAAATCAGCCATTTTTATATTTTCTAGAAGAATAGAGGTTAATAATACTAAAAATATAACATTTAGCATTGTAACCATTAATCGGCCGAACTTATGAAGGGTGCGCCCAATCAGCGCACTCCCGGTAGTTTTTACCTCAAATATAGCGGGTACGAATAGCGTTAACATGAAATGTTTAAAATCGTTATTAGTAAATGATATAGTATTTTTGTTAGCTAGAGTTGGTACTAAAATTTAATAGAATGGGTTAGTCTGGTAAGATGTACATTCTGTAAGTGTATATCCTCACATATATTTGCAGGAAATTGAAAATGGGTTTAACCTCCTAATTATTTACATATGTAGTCTACCAAAACCACAGACTGTAGCTACTGTAGATTTTAATAGGAAGGTCCACTTGGTCTGATACTTTGCAGTATGCAGTATGCATGCATGTGCTATGCAGCTGTGATCTGTACCAAAATTTATCAGTTTACCAGACTGGGTTGATCGTAACATGTACTCACTCCATGCATGAATAGGTAATAAAGGTCTTGCCATGTAATAATAGTATCTCTACAAGAGCCCAATTAACAACTAATCTGCATATTAACAACTATAAAAACAAAGTGCTTGATGGAAAGTTGGGATATCTTAAGTCTGATAGTGAAAATTTGTTATTTGTAAGTCTGAAAGTTATCTATAAGTATTTTGGGATTGTTTTTCCTAGACTAAGTGCAACTGTGCAAGCTGTCTCTTTCATAGTTCCAACAAGTTAATCTTGCTCTCCCAACAAATTAGTATTGCTCTCAGGCTTATTAAGCAGCTATTAGCTATAACAGGGTATCTAAGTTCCTAAAACTTTGCCACTTAATGCTATGGGGGTTATAAAGATAAAGGCTATCAAATAAAATATTGAATGTACAATATATATAAAAATGACAAATTGTGAAAACTTTTATATTTTATTAAATGTAGCTTTGTTTTAGAGTGTTCTCACATAGTATTGATGTTTGTTCTCATCTTGCTT
Organism: Trachythela sp. YZ-2020; assembly: GCA_016169945.1. Classification (NCBI taxonomy): domain Eukaryota; kingdom Metazoa; phylum Cnidaria; class Anthozoa; order Malacalcyonacea; family Clavulariidae; genus Trachythela; species Trachythela sp. YZ-2020. Next base: position 456,940 of record JADLSH010000056.1, on the reverse strand, counting down.
TGTTATCAATATGGGCAGGTGAAGGGGGGCACTATCATCAACGACCCCACTTCCTTGTGAAATAATATGGGTTTTTTTTAATAAAATACAGCGACGAAATCACGAGAACATTCTCACTTTTAAATAGCCTTGACATAGCTATAGCGATTTTATTCAGATGGGAGAAATTTAAGCTAAGGCTTGTGGACAAAGATACGAAAGGTCTCTGAATGACAAATTCGAACAAAATCATCACAAAAAAGTTGACTATTTCACAAAGCTTAAAATGGCATTCATAAGCTTATGGATTCTAAATAACCTAGATCTCCAGTACAAACAATTATCAGTAAAAGGTAGTATGGAGAAAAGATTATCCGATCTTACTGTAACACGCGAATTTACGTGTTTACATGTCGCATCTTTTCCAACGCATTTTCTTCACTATTATTACACAGAACGTCATGAAATTATAGATCTACTTCTACTTGTAGTTAATAGCCCCGGTGTTGTTTCCCTGCAGATAAAATTTATTGATGGATGTAAAGAGTTGTTAAAAATCCGCCATTTCATCTTCAAAACAAAATCGCTCGCTCCTGTCCCGCCATTTCGTTCGAATGCAAGGACACGACTCCTACCGTCATGCACAGTGGGCATCGCTATAAGGCAAGTGGTCTATTTGCATATATTGTATTTATTAATATTGCCAGAGCAAACAATAGATCTATCATCCCACCAGTCCTTAGTGCGAAATCTCTCATTCAATCCTTGTTTTCTTATATGTCTACAATGGCACATATCTGTGCGCCTAGACACCACGATTTTGCCAAATATAAAAGGTCACAATTAGATGGTGGGCTTAAAGTCCCAGAGACGACGAAATCATGAGGTGAGTTAGTTATAACAAGATCCAAAATATATTAACAACGGCCTATTTTACGTGTAGGCTCATTAATCAACTGCACCAGACCATAGTTAATATAGAGATAACATGGTTAGGAGACTCGGCTTTCGCTTTTGTTGTATGTTTTTGATTGCATCTGTGCACGGTCACGATTAGTGAATATACAGGGTGTCTCAAAAAAATCGCTACCCTTAGAAATTAGAGGCTTTAGAAATTTCGCTTTGTCTGGCACATTTGCATGCAATTAGAAGCAAATAAGCAATTTTGAATTCCCAAGTGTACAAAATCGAGGCTTTTTCTAAAGCCTCTAATTTCTAAGGGTAGCGGTTTTTTGAGACACCCTATATTGTAGTTTATGAATCGACCAATAGAAATCTATGGGCTTAATCTTCAAACTGTGTTTCTGAAATATTAATGAATGTAAAAGAGAAGATTTGTGCACGGTCAGGTACCGTTCAACATAAATCCTTTCAATTGTTAGCTGCTTTGTAATTTGACCAGTTTCCTAACCATGTTATATCGCACGTTAAAATATCCTATAATCACAATGTTATATCGTTTATTTAACATAGAAATACAATCTAGAGATATCTGAAGATTAGAAAAGAATTGTTCAACCAGGTCTCTTCTATTATTAGGAGACCTATAACCAACAGCACAGATAAAATTTTCATTATTCAATTTAAATTCTGCGCACAAAAGTTCAATATCATCGACTTCCAAGTAATTTCTTCTGTTTACAATAATTGAATCGGAGAAAAACAAAGCAACACCACCGCCTCTTTAACCTACATGCAGGTCTATCACGCCTTAGTGGAGGACCATAACCTGGAATAAGTACTAAATTTTGCGAAATATGTGCGTTGAGCCATGTCTCTGATACATCAAATACATCAATCTTATATTCTCTAGCAATAATCGAGATTTCCTCAATTTTATACTCACAATTTAAGCTGCGAGCACTTAAATGAGTGAACGTGAAATTTTCAGTTCTTGGACCAGGGTTTGGGTGAATATCATTAGACAAAACTAAACGCACTACAATGAATATGAAAAATTCTGCAACTAAATAGCTCCAAATTGAAAACAGAGAAATGCATAGTTGAGAATACAGTTTTACTAATGCCAATAGTTATACAGTTAAACAGACCGATAGCTGCTCGATATTGCTCCATACTAACCGCCATGACTAATTGAAGAAAAGCTTACCTTCTGCCGCAAACAACTAGGGAACGAAATATATTGAAAAATATTACAAAATACTAGAGACATCACTATAAGGATAACAAAAATATGAGGATAGTAAATGGTATATTGTAAATATCACACTAAGAGGCTTAGAGCCGTCTTACCACACCAAAGCAATGTTAATAGAACAAAAATAACCATTTAACATCAGGATACAACGACCAAGTAATTTCCCCAGTCGATTTATATAATCGAATCTGAACATCAACTTTAATAAAGACTCTACCATCGATCGTCCACACTGGATGGTCTTTAAATTCTTGTCGAGCTTGCTTCAGCAACTTCAAATTGAAATAATTCAGATTTTCAATGATGTAAGCAAGCTTCTGCTTCTTGACTCGCCACTCTCTACAAGTTTACTACGGTATGCCATAAATTTTACAATAATTGCACACCCTCTATCTTTATTCTTTCGGCCAACGCGGTTAAACCTATCAATTTCTTGTACTTCAAATTTCAAACCCAATTCATTAAAAAAAGTAAGCACTTTTTTCATACAATTCTCACTTTCTTCCTGGAGAATTCCAAATATCCGAATGTTGGCACGGCGAGAATACTGTTCGCTCTCGTTACATTTCTGCTCGACAAATTTTAGTTTAGACTTTAAGATATTAATTTATTCTCGTAATGGAGCTACAACTTTCTCCAAACGCTTTTCGCAGGCAACTAGTAAATGATTTAAGTGACTCATGAAACGAGCTAGAATTGAAGTGTTTACTGATATCAGTCTTAATTTGTTCCAAACTGAAGACTTCGACTGTCGACTGTTTGTCTCATACAAATTTGCATGTCAAAAGACTAATAACGATCTGCAACAGATTGCTGGTATTTATTCTGAATCATTTTTCATTGTTAAAAAGCGATCACCACAACAGCAGTCAGTGTTGAAAGTTGTGGGTAAATATCAAGATTTTCGTGGCATCTGAAAGGTTTTGTAGATGGAAAATTATTGAGTGAAAATTATATACATTTATTAGACCTAACCATGCAGGAACAGCTACGAAAAATGCAACTATAGGTCCCTGGCAGGAATCGAATCTGCGGCCCAGCGATTCCGGGTTGCATTTTTCGTAGCTGTTCCTGGTTAGGTCTAATAAATGTATATAATTTTCACTCAATAATGTTCCATCTACAACACTTTTCAATTATTATTCAATCGAGTGAGATGCCACCAAAATCTTGATATTTACCCACAACTTAACTTGGTAGTACCCTAGTATATATACATGAACTTGTGGTTAGAGCTCGACAACTGGACTCTGTGGCTCAGTTGGTTAGAGCGCTGCACTGCAATCGCAGCTCCGCAGGTTCGATTCCTGCCAGGGACCTATAGTTGCATTTTTCGTAGCTGTTCCTAGTTAGGTGTAATAAATGTATATAATTTTCACTCAATAATTTTCCATCTACAAAACCTTTCAAGTGTTGAAAGTTGTTTAGTTCATGATTAGTTTAATTTATTAATTACAGTTGGAAAGTAGCGAGATGCACAATGTATGATTAATAATGAATATAGCTACTGTATTCTGTGTGCTATCCTGCAAATATGTTCGATATATAAACATCTGTGCACCCTTATTATACCAATTGATAAATTTAAGCTGTATAGTTAACCTGTATAGTTATAAATAAGCATTTACATGAAAAAATTATAGTTCACAATTTTTTTGAATTTTCTTTCTGGAACGAAATTTATATCAGGGCGAATTCTTAGGAAATTTGTGACCCGCTCAAGGGGGGGGGGGGGATTTCCTGTAACACAGCTAAAACCGTACACCTGCTCGTCAAAGTTCGTCCTAATGGAAATTCACTTAAAGTAAATAAATTACTTAGTATATATATTTCATTAATTTTTCAGTTTCCTTGGCATTGAACTGCACTCTGTGTGTTGGTAATGGCACAACATGTACAGACCGAGGTCAGAGTAGAACATGTCCTCTAGGCGATGGGCTTTGTGGTAGAGCTTTGTTTATTCAAAATGGTATTCAGAAAGTATTGGAAAATTGCGTTCTTAAGAGTGCTTGTATTGGGAATATCGACTGTTTAAAGCAGGGATTTGAGTTAGGAAAACGTTTAAAAAATGCGACCAATTGTGTTGTATCATGTTGTGATGGGGATTATTGTGATGCTCCAGCTCCTCTTAAATGCCACCAATGTCAGGGAAAAGGTAATGTATAAATACACCATTTCATGATATGCCCTATTTCCAATCCTCTTTCTGGAGTAAATGCGGCCACATTTCCCCCTGAAAATGGACGGCAAAGAAGCAGAATAATGGCTTTTTTGGCCATAGGGAGAATTAGAGCTGGGATATATTTGCATTAGTAAAATATATTTGGTTTATTCAGCAATAAAATTAAAATATTTATAGATATTTACATTTCATCATGGTCGCATCCACCATAAGTCCAAAAGTCAGCAAATATGTCATTCATTCTTGACTGAAGATGTTTGTTAGGCAACTATCAAGTGAATAAATCTAATACATAATCTTGCCTCCTGTTATTATAGCACATGTAATTATTATATGTATATTAAAAGTATTTTCAAATACGATTTTGATTCTATCAGTGGTAAAGCTAACCTTAATAAATGGCCATGTAATGTTATCCCGAAGCAGAACGCGTAATTTGGATGTGCAGTCGAAACTTCAAACTGACTTTTTTGCATAGCCATTACACCGGGTCCCCCACTGGAAAATATCGTAGTTTGTGTCATTCGGAATCGAAGCATTTTTTAGATTTTTTTACATAATCACCTATGTAATTTTACTAAAACAAAAGCTACAATATTTATGTGGACTTGTCCTAAAAATATTTTCCCTATTTGCTTTGCAGGCCAAACATGCAAGACAAACAGCATCAGTTGCGGCTATAAAGAAGATCGGTGTCTGAGGATCAACTACAAGGTCGGTAATGATTTGATGACTGACGAACGTTGTTACCAGTCCCCGCGCTGTTCAAATACTTCTGAGATATGTGATTTAGTGAAAAAGAATAACCCGACCGCTAAAGAGTGTAAACCTACATGTTGTGATAAACCTAATTGTAATGCAATTGTTAAACCAGATAATTCTCATAACATGCCTATTGCTAGCTCGCTTTTGATTGGTTTTCTGATGGTACTTGTTGTAATGTTCAAACTGTGAAAACTTTCATTTAGTTTTACCATATATAACGATGCTTTGAGAAGTTCGTTTATTTGGCTAACTATTGTATACACTTTGGTTAACTTTCTTTAATCGTTGCTTTGCAAGTATAATGCGAAAACTGTGAAGTTAACAAATTGTTTAATTATACGGAAGAGCTGTACTAATAACTACGTATATACAATTATAATACATTTTGATCAGTTTTTCATCAAAATACATAACTTGTTTGATTTGCTGTACGTCTTTATCTATTGTTACCATTTTGGACCATCACATTCAGACACTCGGTTTTATTCGGTTGATTTAATCGCTACTTAAATGAAATTGCGAAAATTAAGGTTAACATTAGCCTGCGCGTGCGGACTTCGTTGTAGCCGAAAAGAGAACGAGGAAAGAACCTAAAGTCGGCTGCAAGAATTGTACGAACTTGCACATAATGAGAGATATTTCCAGCAAAAACGAAGGGGTTGGGAGGGGGGGGGGGGGCACGGACAGACTGTTTTCTTTATCCATAGCTCAAGATGACAAAACATTTACCACAGGTTGCATTTATATGTTTGGTCAGATGGCCTTTAATAAATTCCTTTTTTCTGCAAATATATTAACGATTGTTGGCGGTTCGACGTTGTGACAAGGTTCGTTTCAACGGTGGCGGAAAGTTGGTTGGATTTGAAACGCAATTATTTAAACAATGGTCTGTTTATTTGGTACCAAAATGACTGAAGCCATTTATTCTACCTGCATGATCACTCTCGAGTCTGCTCCGCGAAATGGCTTAAAAATAAGCTATATATTTTCTTATTCTGTATTTTCAATCTTTCTAATTTTCAACTCATTGAGTCCGGTTGTGCAATTATAACTTTTACCTTGCAGTACACGAAACAGCCGCGTCTCATTGAATCGCGTTTATTGCAAAATTGTGGTTTGATCTACGGGTGCGCAGTATTATATTATAACTAGAAATACATGCATGCAGAATCTCCTCGCCCATTCGAACCACTGATCTGAAAATATAGTACCTGGATCGAGCTTCTATACCTATGAAAATTGAAGCCAGTTTTGGATTTTGCGACCATATTGGAGTGACCACCAATGGCCGTCGTAAGTCGAAGCAATTTGAAGGAAGTATTTTCAATTTGGGCTGTGTTGGGCGATGGAATTATTGAAGTTTAATTGGAAATATGTAAAGGAATTTGTATATTGTTAAAAGTTACCGATTTGGGTTGATTTCTGGCGTTTCTCGGCGAAAAAACTGTTCGCGTGTTTATGTTGTTGTCAGCCATGAGTGAGCATATTCACGTGAATATTTTGGAATAAATCGCCGTACTGTGCCTCTCGATGTAGTAATCAAATAAATTACAAGAAACGAGACAGTTTCACATGGGAAAGTAATACTGGGCAAATAGTGATGGTGAAAGATCGACCTTAAAACGGGTTCATTTTGCGACAATTAAAATCGACGAACTTTGCGTGTTGTAGCTACAATATGTTGCCTTCCGCAGTAATAGTAAATCAAGAAACGAGACAGGACATCTTGTGGAAGTAATACTGCGCGTATAAATAATGAGGAATCACTGATTCAGGCTGAAAACGAATGTGTTAACAGAAACTTTGCGCGTAAGTGGCCGTGATGCACTGTCGCCATATAGGACATGTAGGACAATAGTATACTTAACACTTTCTATGCTCAGTTGCTTCAAACTTAGTATTATGTTTGTAGTGAAGTCATAAATATATTTCTTGTAAAAGTATGTTTTAATTTTCTCTGAAAGATTTTACCTCTCTGAAACTTCTATATCTTGTGAAGAATTTTGCAAGAAACTGTATGCAATAAATCAGCATACCATGATAATTGGCCAATGCTATTGTAAAATTTCTCATTGACAAATGTTTTTATTAATTCAAATTTATTTTTAATATGTCTTTAAACTAGATTTATACCATTAGGTTCCTAATCTGCAACTATGGTGTCAATTCCTTGGCACAGGAGAGAACAGAGCCTAAATATATTAGGCCATCCTTTTAAGGCAAGGACTGAAATTTGCAGCATCCCAATATCCACAAGATACTAAAATTGAATGACTTGTATCCCTGACTGGATACAAAGCTCCAAACATTGATCAACATTCAAGACAGATGTACAGAAGTTTGCTTAATGTTTATATGCATTATATGCAGACATAATTGCACCCTCGTTGACATTCATCTTCAATCTGTCGCTTACAACAAGCATGTTGTAAGCGAGCTCGTATAACGCCATTTTTTAAATCTGGGGATAGAAGACAATGTGAGAACTATCGGCCTATTTCTACATTACCGGTAGCGAGTAAAGCCTTTGAGAAGGAAGTTTTCCGTCGGGTATATGGTTACTTGTTTGAAAATTCTCTACTGGATTTCGTCCGAAGAATTCAATTGTAACTGCCCTCATCCAAATGTGTGACGAGTGGCTAGAAAATATGGACAATGGCAAATTAAACGGTTTTGTTTTCCTAGATATCAAAAAGGCATTTGACTCTATAAACCATCGCATTTTACTAAATAAACAATTTCGAATTTTTGGCATGGAACTAAAATGGTTTGAGTCATATTTAACAAATAGAGAACAGCAATGCAATGTTAATGGGGAATTATCTAGCAATAAAACTATTACCTGTGGAGTGCCTCAGGGTTCTATACTTGGACCACTGCTATTCCTATTGTATATTAATGATTTGCCCGATTGCTTGAAATCAACTACTCCAGGCATGTACGCAGATGATGATATACTCCAATTTTTTCATCTTCCTACGATGCCAATGAACTTGTTATAAGGTTAAATTCGGATCTTGCTCATATCTGTAACTGGCTTAAAGAAAATAGGATGCAGATGTATCCGTCTAAATGTAAAATGATGTTTATTGGCTCCCCGTATAATCTTAAAAGATTTCAGTTTCGCGCAGCAAGAGTCTTAACGGGTGCTAATTATGATACTCTTTCAGCTGATCTTCTTAACACGCTCTCTTGGGACACACTTGAAAATAGACGGTCTGGTGCAAAGTCAGTACTAATGTATAAAATACTTAATGACCACACTGCGCCGAGTCTTCGGGGGTCCTTCGTGAGAAGAGAAATAGATCAAACTAATTATCATCTCCGAAGTACTGCAACAGATCTTACACTTCCTAAGCCAAAACGAGAATAGCTTTCAAAAGCTTGAAATATAGCGGCGCTATGCTCGGGAATCAACTCCCAAATGAAACAAAATTGGCCGAGTCGCTTCATTCGTTTAAGTCAATAGTTGGATAATGACATGCTTCCTAGTTATCATATATTATATGTGCGTTTGTGTGTTAGTATTTAATTTACATTTTAAAAAAATATTTTTAATACTTAAACACGCACCCTATGTAAACCAGCCTAGAGTTGATGGGGCTAGTGTGTTCTCTATTTTGATTTTAAATAAAGTATTACCTACCTACCTACCTTAGTGTAGTATTCTTTTTGAACATCATTTATTCCCTACTCTCTATCTCACATGTTGCTTTACTTGCTTCCCTATTACACGTGTTCCCCACGTGATACTATAGGATATTACATCCCTCCCTTACTGGGATTTAGAGACCTATTAAAGTCACACTAAACATAACTAGTAAAATAACACAATTTGGAATCAAATGTCAACTAAGTGTTTGTCATATAAAGTTCACTCTATGTGACTCGTAATATACATGCATGCAGGTCTTAATACAGACACAGTCCGACAAGTTCAGTGCTACGCATAGTCTGCTAGATGTCTCGGTGCTGCTCGAACACGTTGAGGATAACGGTGAGCTTCTTGCGTCTGTTCTTCAGCTTGTGCAGCGTTGTCAGGTTCATCGTCCGTATCATCGAGGTTATCATATTCTCCGTCGGTTGAGCTCTCTTCGGTTGGTTCATCTTGCTGTCTGACGAGCTTGAAGAATGACGAGTTTCTGGTCACCGTCTTTTCTCCTCGCTTGGCGGTAATCATCGAGCCTTTGCAGCTGATTACTTTGTATGGCTTTGGTTCATACGGGGTTTGCGACTTTCGATATGAGTGGTCACGCTTTAGAACAACGGTGTCACCAGATTGTATTCTCGATGGCTTGACGTATGCTTTCGAGTCAGCATACTCCTTCATCTTTCTTTTGGCTTTCTGATCCGTCTGTTGGATCTTCGCCGGGTCTCGTGTATCGGTGTGCACCTCAGGTAGCTTCGTTCGTATTTGGCGATTGAAGAAGGCTGTGGCTGGGGCCTTTCCAGTTGAGCTATGGGGTGTGGCTCTGAAGTTCCGAAGGAAATTGGTTAGTTCTTCACGCCATGGTTTCTGCTGTGTAATTGCAATCTTCACGATCTTCTTTACCGTCCTCATGAAGCGCTCTACTTCGCCATTAGCCCTTGGCCAATAAGGGGTGATCTTTCGGTGGGTAAATCCCAGGTTATCGGCGAAGGTTGCGAAGGCTTCGGAGTTGAACGGCGGACCGTTGTCAGATTTCAGAACTCCTGGAATGCCGAATTGTGAAAAGATATGCTGGAGTTTAGGAATTACAGTTTGGGCTGCCAATGAACGAATTACTTCAACGATTGGGTAACGTGAGTAGTCATCAGAAAGCACCAGGAGGTAGTCCCCTGTTGAGAGTTCAGCAAAGTCTACGCTTCAACTTCAACTTCAACTTCAACTTTATTTAAACACGGTACTATTTCACAGTATATTAAAATATATTATTTACAAAAACAACCAGAAAAAGTGATCTTCCAATAGGCCGTGTGCTAACTACTATAAATATAAAAGAATTTTATAACTTAACATTATATCAATCTACATTGTTTTACCCCACTCTTAAAAGTTGCTACACTTCCTAGCGACTTCAGGTCAATTGGGAGAGCATTCCAAGTCTCCGCACCTCTGTAGCCCAATGATTTTTTCATAGCATTAGTATTTGGCATTGGTAATATATAATTAAATTCACTATGCCTGGTGTTATGATTATGGACTTCTTGTGTATTGATGAAAATATCCTGCAGGTAGTTTGGAACCATTTTATGTTTAATCTTATACATTAATGTAGCAAGTTGTCGTTCCCTTCTTGTTTGCAGATCTGAAATTCCTGCCTTGATTAGAATATCTTTTGATCGCGTTTCATATCCTTCGCGGGTAATAATACGAAACGCTCTATTTTGGAGACGCTGAAGTTTATCTGATAAAACCTTTCCTAGGCAACCCCAAACTTGCGAGCAATAATCAAAGTGTGGTTGGATTATTGATTTATAAACAGTTATTAAAGTATTATAATCAACAATATCCCGCAGTCTTCTAATAATGCTGAGTCCTGAGTTAACTTTTTTTGTAATTTTTTCAACTTGGGCCGACCAGCATAAAGTATCATCAATCATTAGGCCAAGCGACTTGGTCGCATTAACCTTTTGAATCTCTGTGCCTCTCACACAAATTGAAGGTTCTTGGACTAATTGACCAAGTCGCTTATTGCTACCTATAACCATGAATTCTGTTTTTTTATTGTTTAAAGTTAATTTATTAGCTGACATCCAAGTCGAAACATTTATTAAATCTGTGTTAAGATTCTCTAAGATCACATTGATATCGCTATTAGATGTTGCAATTTGGGTGTCATCGGCAAACATATCTGATCTAGTGTGTCTTAAACATTTTGGAAAATCATTAATATAGATCAAAAACAATAATGGGCCTAATCCTGAGCCTTGTGGTATTCCGGTCTTCACGGTTAGGGGGTCTGACAAGTAACCATTTACTTGACAATATTGGATTCGGTCCAATATTGGATTCGCAAGCAACAGAGTGCCATGCCTTTTATGCCATAAATTTTTAATTTTTTTAGAAGAATGTCGTGGTCAACAGTATCAAAGGCCTTTTTTAAATCTAAAAATACAACTCCATTTAATTGTCCTACGTCCATGTTTTGGTACCATCTATTAGTGATATCTAATAGAGCTGTGGTTGTTGAATGACATGGTCTAAAGCCGTGTTGGGAATTTGTTAGTAGGTTTGAAGCAATAAGATAGTCATATAATTGGCTATGTATCAGTTTCTCCATAATCTTCGCTATAATTGAAATAACAGATATCGGTCTGTAATTTTCCATATCGTGCTTAGCTCCTGTTTTGTGTATTGGAGCTACCCTAGCGACTTTCCAATCAGTTGGGAATATACCAGTTGCGATTGATTGATTAAAAATTGATACAATTGATGGAGTAATTGCTGGAGCTGCGATTTTCAAAATTTTTGCTGAAATTCCATCGATGCCGGATGCTTTAGAGGCAACCAATCCCTGAAGTAAACCTAATATTTCTGGTTCTGTAATTTCTCTAAAACAGGTTAACTGATTTACTGAATTTTGAACGTCGCTAAGATAACTTTCAGGAGTTACATTTGATTGGGGTATATCATTCGAAAGCTTGTCTCCCATTTCTACAAAATGCTTATTAAATGCATTTGAGATGTTTATCGGATCAGTAATTTCAACAGAATCAATTCTTACTTCTAGAACTGCATTCTCTTTTTTAGACTTATTAATTAACTCATTAATCGTTTTCCAGTTTTTTTTAAGATCACCTTGGTTATTATGTAATTTATTTTGATAATGACTGCGGATTGTATCTTTCACTAGTTTATTATAACGATTTCTTGCATGGCGATAGTCGGACCAGTCAGTCATAGACTTTGATAACACTGCTTTGCGTTTTAAATATGTCTTCTCCCGCTTTTTTAAAATAAGATCATTCGTTAACCACGGTATTTGTTTACTGGATACTTTACGTCTTTTAAGCGGGGCATGTATATTTACAATCTCTAGGAATTTGTTTTTCCAAATCGTCCAAGATTTACTAGGATCAGAATCGATGAGATTCAAATTTGATAACGATGTTAGATTACACATAAAGTCTTGTTCATTGAAGTGTTTAAAATCTCGGTATTCAATAAACCGTGGAGACTGTTTAAAAGTTTTAAATTTACGAATGCCGTAGATCAAATAGTGATCACTGATAGTAATAGCTGTCACACCACTAGAAATAATGTGGTTGGTGTTTGTTGTATAAAAATGATCTATAAGGGATGAAGTATCTTTTGTAACCCTAGTAGGCTCTTTTATCAATTGTTCGTATTGATATAGATTTGTAATAAATTTCAATTCTGATACTAGTGACGTGGGATTTCCCTTGTCTCTTCCCATGCTTGATCGGGCAGAGAAGACATTTGTAACGGCTCACGTGCCGCCTCTGGGGTTGCAACTTGGCATGCGAGGCAGGATTTTACTCGTTCTTCGACCATTTTGTTAATTCCAGGAAACCATACCTTCTCTCGTAGTAGGGATTTGGTTTTGGTAATTCCATGGTGACCTTCGTGAGCCAAGTCCACGACGCGACGTTGTAACTTGTTTGGAATCACTAATTTCGTTCCGCGAATGATCACTTGGATTGTTGTCCCAACGGTTAATTCATCTTTGAGGCGTTCGTATGTGCGAAATGTGTCAGTATCGACCTTTGGGTGTTTGGCTAGCTCGTACCACTTGCCTGATTGAACTGCGTCCATGACGGCACGGAGGGTTGGGTCACGCCCTGTGGCCTCTGCGATCACGCTGAGGGTGAGTGCTGTTGGTATTGAGGTTGTGGCAATGTAGTTGATGTATTCCTCTGCGACTTTTTCCTGTCTGCTGCAGGGTTCAGGTTGATTGGAAGGGTGCCTAAACATGCAGTCTGCAGGATTTTCTTCTCCCTTTCGGTAATGCACGGTCGTCTGGTACGGTTGAAGTCTGAGTGCCCATCTTTCGATACGAGCAGGTAGTTTCGAGTTTGCGTTGCCATATATGGCAACCAGGGGTTTGTGATCTGTGTAGATATTGACTGGCTTGCCGTAAATGTAGAGGTGGAAGTGTTCACATGCCCATACTACGGCGAGGGCTTCGCGCTCTGTCTGACTGTAGCGTTGCTCGGTGGTTGTCAGAGAGCGGCTGGCATACGCAATGATACGAGTGACTTCGGTTGTGGGGTCGACTTGTGCTAAGATGGCACCCAGGCCGACTGGGCTCGCATCAACGGAAATTTCAGTTGTTTTCTCAGGGTTGAAGTACGCTGTGACAGGTGCATTGGCCAATACATTCTTGAGTTGAGCCAGGGCGTGGTCCTGCTTGTCAGTCCACTCCCAAGTATGGTTCTTGTGGGTGAGAGCTCGCAGCGGCTCGGTAATTGTGGCGTATCCCTCGATGAATCGTGCACAATAGTTGGTCATGCCTAGCAGGCTACGGACTTCGGTGACTGACCTTGGGGCTTTGAGGTTTAAGATATCTTGGACTTTCGTTGGGTCCGGGGCCATGCCTTCTGCCCCAAAAACATAGCCGAAGAACTCAAGGCTGTTCTTGCTATACTCGCACTTGAGTTTGTTCAAGGTCAGACCTCGTTCACGAAGGCGCTGGAATACTGGTGCAAGGGCTTGATCGTGTTCCTTCTGGATCTTGCCAAAAACGAGTATGTCGTCACTGATGTTGATTGCGCCCGGGATGCCGTCCAGACTCTCGCGGATGGCGTTTTGAAAGATTTCTGCAGCGCTAGATATTCCAAAATTGAGTCGTTTGTAGCGCATAAGCCCAAGGTGGGTGCTGAAGGTGGTGATGTATCTGGACTCGGGGGCTAGTTCTAGTTGGTTGTAACCCTGGTTGAGGTCAAGCTTGCTAAAAACGGTTGCACCATTCAAATCGCCGACGATTTCCTTGATTGTTGGGGTGATATGGCGTTCACGCTGGACCGCGGTATTTGCACGACGCATGTCAACACATACGCGAACCTTTCCGGGTGATTTGGGCTTTGGTGCCACGACAATGGGCGATACCCAGGGGGTTGGACCCTCGACGCGTTCGATTACATCCAGTTCTTCATCCTGACTCAACTGTTCCTCAAGTTGTTTTGCGTACATGGAACGGCACACGTCTGTGTGGTTGGGCAACTTGTGGTACACCTTTGTCAATGTGAAGGTGAACCTGGTAATCTTTCAACTTGCCGAGTCCTTGGAACAAGTCCTGATACTGGGTGGTGAGCTGGTCGACGGTAGGAATGTCTTGGTGTTTAATGGGGTTCACGACTTTGAGTAGTTCCAGGTCGGTAGAGGTGCGCCAGCTAAGCAATGATCCACTGATTCCTTTCACAACGTAGAATGTCTCTGTACGGTTGACTGTTTCCGACGCAATGATGGAGGTAAATTGTCCGAGGACGGGTAGAGGTATCTCCGTCTGGTAAGGATAAACTTTGATGCGTGTTTTCTCCAAACGCTGTCGGGGGGAAAGCTTGCTGTAATCTTGTTCATCGAGGATGTTGATACTGGAACCCGAGTCTGCCATTATGGTCAGCGGTGTTCCCTCGATGGTGACGTCAAACAATGGGTGTTTATTTCGATCCGAAGTCATGTTGTTGACGTTGATGCGGAACACTCCAACTTTGTCACTGTCATCGCTGTGGTCAGGTTCTTCTGCCTTGTTCATCGCTCGGACGTCCTGGCGTTCGGATCTTTGTGGGTAACGTCGCTGACTTGGTTTGGTGGGGTTTGCGCGATATCTGTCTTGGAGACATACGGACTGAAAGTGGTTAAGCTTCCCACAAGATCGACATTCTTTTCCATATGCAGGGCAAGCAGTTTTTCCGCCTTCGTGCGGGTATGTGCCTCCACAATTGCGACATCTTCCGCTGGTGCCGGGGCTCCGGGGTTGGAATTGACCGCGTGCTTTATCGGGGCGGATGTTGTGGTTCTTGCTACTTCCGGTTGTGAAATGGCTGACGTTCTCTGTACGCTCTAAGTTCGCTGCTTGCGAGTCGGCTAACTCCATCGCTTTACCCATTTCTATAAGTTTTCCCAGGGTTATAGTTGGGTCGGTTAACGCTTTTCGTCGAAGTCGTTGCGATCGGCCGTGTTGGACAATCTGAGACTTGATCTCTCGATCGGCGTCGTGAAATTCACAGGTGAGTGAAAGTTGTTTGAGTCGTGTATAGTATGTCATAAGAGCTTCGTCGTGTGTTTGTTTGGCGTTGCGAAATTTATACTCTTCGAATACAGGGTTTTGTTTCGGTGTAAAGTATTCTGACAGTGCTTTAATTGTGACGTCTAAAACTGTCTCTCCTTCAGCCGGTTCACTGACTGTTAGTGTTTCAAAGATATCATTGACCTCTTCACCGATGTAGTGTAATAAGAGGGCTTTTTGACGTTTGGGATCATCGATGTCGGTTGCGACGATCAAGTTTCGAAAACGAGAGATATATTTCTTAAATCTGACGCCGGGTGCTCCCTGGTCCGCGTTGGGATCGAAGGAAGGAAATGTTGGCAGGGCTGTTGCCATGTTTTGTTGTGTTTTAGGCTGTTTTTAGCCGTTGAATTGGGAGTTTAAAAGCGTTTTGTTTGCCTGTTTTCTGGCCACGTGTAAACACCAAGCGTATGTTCTTTGGTATTTATTGATATGAGTACATACATGCACTGACCTTTCTGAGTTTAGTAAGATCTTGAGCTGGGTTGTTGTTGTTTGTTTTTCAGATCCTCGTCGCCATTGTAGTATTCTTTTTGAACATCATTTATTTCCTACTCTCTATCTCACATGTTGCTTTACTTGCTTCCCTATTACACGTGTTCCCCACGTGATACTATAGGATATTACACTTAGTGTATCACGATACCAACTTATTTAGTGTCTAGTTGTTGACTGTTGTGTCTTATGTTGTTATTGTTACTTGTAACGATGAGATGGGTCAGGAAAAATAATCTAAATTTCAGATTCTGGAAAGGGAGTCGATTAATTTTTTAACCAAGACTTAATGCATATTACATGGTTTGTAGCTCAAACATAGTAACTGAATATGACAATCCCTGATATATTGGTGTATTTCACCAATGGAGCCTGGGGTTCCCAACAGAGCATGTATTCACCACTAGCACCACCCCTGCTTCCTCTGCACAGATTCAAGCTTAAAATACATGTTGTAAATAAATTGTTCACTTGGAAACTAAATGCCACAGCATGATGCTTTATATAGATGCCCTGTCATAAATCTCTTGAGACAAATTTGTAGACAAATTTGTAGTGGTACATTCTGACAAATTCTGTCAATCTGATCAGTATAATTTAGTAAATACATAAATACTTTTTATTTATTGTGCTTCTGCAAACAATGAACTATTTTCTTGGACCTGTTAAATATACTGTCGTATTTGATACAAGTATGAACAACGTCTTTTCGCCGGGCAACAACAATCAACTATTAATTGTTGTAGCTACAACACGCAAAGTTCGTCGACTTTAATTGTCAGAAAAACCCGTTTTAATGCCGATCTTTCACCATCACTATTTGCCCAGTATTACTTTCCCATGTGAAACTGTCTCGTTTCTTGTAATTTCTTTGATTACTACGCCGAGAGGCACAGTACGGCGATTTATTCCAAAATTTTCACGTGAATATGCTCACTCATGGCTGACGACAACATACACACGCGAACAGTTTTTTCGCCGAGAAACGCCCGAAATCAACTCAAATCGGCGACTTTTTATGAGTCAATTTGTATATTTCTCACAGATTTTCGCGTTTCTTGTCCCCTTTGAATGCGAACTTTCAAGCAAAAAAGTATATTTCAAACTCAGAAACAGCTACGAATCTTTATTCGCCGTTTATGTCCCGTTGTCATTTGTTGGCTGGATTTTTGTTGCTTTCTGACAGATTTTGGATTTAAAACTATTATAATTTTGTTCATATTGTATTGAAAATTCCGAGGAAAATTTAACAAGCGGGGCGAAGGGAGAAAAATGAAAACAGTGGCCTGCTTTATTGCGTCATAAAGCACGCGCAATTAGCCAATCAAATTGCTCGTTAGATACTACTTATAATATAATGTTTCATATTTTTTGTTCTGTTCGTTAATTAGTTCTTGATATTTTTGTCTTTTACGGGTTACATTAGTAAGCAGATTAGATTCAAATCCGACAGTAAGTTCGAGTATATAAATACATTTGTTTTGAATTGTTACTAAAAGATCAGGACGTAATCTATCTCCGGTGATAACAGATGGATTGATGTCGCCAGGAAAGTCAGCGTAAAGGTTAGAATGTTGTATGGATTTAAGTGTGGATGCGATGAAGTTAAGCACAGAATCATGTTGCCACGTAAAACGTCCTTCATTTAGGTAGGTCTTGCAGCCAGCGACTACGTGAAGTAATGTTTCGGGTTCCAGACAGAATGAGCATTCGGATGTTGATGGTATTTCCCATTTCAAAAGGTTTTTGCGAATCGGAAGCGTGTTATTTATATACCGGATGGTGAAAGAAGTTTATGTTCTTAGGAAGTTTACTTTGGACTGAGGACCATATGGAGTTGAATGAGAGGTCGAATATTTCATGATGTTGGAGAAGAATGAACCTTGTGAAATTAGGTGATTTTGATGCTTTTCTTCGTGTTCTTTCCTGATTGTGCTTAATACGTCCTTAGTGTTTTTCTATGTGTCATATTGTACATTTTTGTAATTACTCGTGTCCCTCCATAGGTTATTGATGTCTCCATTTGGTGATGACGTTAAAGCTTTCCGAGAAACAGTTTGACATTGAAGGAATTTAGTTGAGGGGAGAATGATATTTAAGCCGAATTTGTTATGGGGAAGCAGGACGTTACTAAGGGTCGCAGAAATAGGAAGATCAAGCCATTTTCGGATATATTTCCATGCGATGCTATATAGTTTTTCATTTACCCAGGTTTCGCCTATATCGGAAACAGTGAAGTGCGAAGAGATATACATATCGACTGTGCAAGAGAATTTTGTTTTTCGGGTGTAATGGTAGTTCATCAATTTGATTTAGCATATTAGTGAATATGTCATATACCTCAGATTTGTGATCTTCGTCAGACAGGCTAAGGTTGAAGTAGTGATCTAAATAGCTAAATGATTTACCAATTTCAACACGTGGTACAAGACTGTTATTTAAAAATAGCTTTGGTAGATATTGAGTAGATTTTGTTGATTCTTTCTTAATACCAAACGTTGAACATTTATCTACACGTATTATCATGTTGGCCCACTGACACCAAATTGTAAAACGATTGAGGAGCATCTGATTCTCTTTTTCTTGGCCACTAAGATCGGCCGCGTCGTCTGCGAACTGGAACCAATGGATCGGATTTAATGGGATTCTATTTTCACTTATTTTCCAAAATCGAAGTTGACGGTATTTTTCTGACTTAATGTGTTGGATGAAAGTGTTGAAGGACATATTAAATAGAAGAGGGCTGAGATAATCCCCTTGGAGAACGCCACGACCGACTGTAATGAAGGGGGTGTTGAACTGTTCAGTTATGATAGAAGTTTGGAAATCAGTGTAAAGGCTACCGATAAGATTTTTTATGTGATCGGGAATGTGATGATATTCAAAGACTTTTGGTGAAATTCGGCAAATGCATTTTTTATGATCTAGTAGGGTTATGATGAGAGATCGTTGTTTTATACGCGCTTTATTAATTATATGTGCCATCTGGGCTGTGTGCTCCACGTATTTTACCCCGTGAACATGTGTGCTCCACTCCAGTATTTTATCCCATGAACTTTGCACTATCCTTGAGATCTCTGAGTTATTCAAATGAGAAGTAGTAATATTGGAATGAGACAAGAATACCCAATTGTTTTGGCTAGCAAAAGTACCCAACATGTGTTAACAATTAGATTGTTACCTTCGTTGACGACGAGTTGCTAACAATATACTTTTGCTCACATCAACAATACGCTCCGCGACATCTTTTGGGCTCTAATCTCTTAAGTCATTTGTTTCTACGTGAATAATTATTTCGTCCGGATGTAGCTCTATAGTTGGTTTCACGTAGTGAGACATATGATTGACCTGGGCGCCTGAAAAAGATTTGGCGCCTGTTCTTGATTTACTAGTCGAAAGTTTATGACCCAGAACATGTTTTATAATGGAATCGCCCATAACTACTACTGTTTTACGATCCCGCATATGGTCACTCTTTGTATTTCAATGATAATTTCTTTCATTATTTTTCTTAGTAATTAATTCTTCCTTTAGGGCCTTGTTGTAATTGGTGTTTCCTTCACACTGAATCGTCTTGTCCATAGAACTCACTGACTGTTGGGTTCTTGCAGCATTTTTGTTATTCGAACCAGATTTTTATCCAGATTTTTGGTCTTCGGAATTGGGACTACCTCAGCTTCCTTCCATTGGTCAGGAACTAAGCTCTCCTGAAAAGATGTGTTAACAGTTTTAGCAACTGGTGAAGAAAGCTCGAGAGCGAAATCTTTTATGATCCTGCTTGACATATTATCAGGGCCAGATGCTTTCCTTCTTTTTAGATTTACATATATACGTTCACATACACACATACACACATAGATATATTTCAACACGCTAGCCCTAACAACAATAGTTGATTTTAATGGGGGGCGTGCTAGAATATATAAAGAATACAGAACCAAAGATGTAAATGAAAATAAATACAAAATAGAAAAAAATAAAAACAGAGCATACAAATCTAACTATATTACAAATTTAATGATCAAGCCATAGTGAGCCTTTCCTAATCTATGGAACGGGACCTCGGAATCGTAGAAGCCTTTTAAATGAATATAAGGTATTGGCCTTTTTGGCATCATTAGGTAAAGTATTCTAAATCAGAGCACCATTATATTTAAAACTTCTCTTCATAAATTCAGTCTTAGGCATTGGTTGCACTAGATCTGTGTCCCTATTTTGAAGATTGTATGAAATAGGGCAATTACTAATTTTTTGAAACGATTCCTTCAAATTAGGTGCGGTGAGATTATTTAAGATTTTATATATAAAAACCGATTTCAGGTAATCTCGCCTCAAGTCTAAGATTTCCCAAGCGAGAATTTCGAACACGTCAGCCGTCCGAATATCATAATTTGCTCTTGTAATTACTCTAGCTGCACGAGATTGTAACTTTTCTTCAAACCCGGTCCCACAGTAGTCCCAAAGAGGGCTAGAATAATCAAATAAATAATCAAAGGTTTTGCCGTGTCCGTACGTAAACTATTTGTCCCCGCGTGGATTATGACGTGTGATGGATTGCTTTTGTGCTGAATTGAGTCCAGTTGTATTGAATTCTCGTCAGCAGTTTTACCAGAAAAATTAATTTTGTGGTCATTAAGTATTTTATACATTAATACTGACTTGGCACCAGACCGTCTATTTTCAAGTGTGTCCCAAACAAGCGTGTTAAGAAGATCAGCTGAATGAGTGCCATAATTAGCACCCGTTAATTAAGACTCTTGCTGCACGAAACTGAAATCCTTGCAACTTGTCTCTTAGCAACTTACCACAGGTGTCCCACAGGGGGGGAACAATAATCAAAGTAGGGCTGCACAAGACTTTTATAAATAGATTCTAAGGTATGCATTGGAACAAAGGGCTTTATACGTTTCATAGCGCCAATAGCTGCACTCGCCTTCTTGCATATCATTTCACTGTGACTGTCACAATTAAGATTTTCATCTAATTTCACTCCCAAACACATTTGTGTACCAGTTCGTAATATGGGTTTTGCATTAGCCACAACGGTTTCCTCGCACATTATGTTATTAAGATTATACGGGAAGCCAATAAACATCATTTTGCATTTAGAGGGATGCATCTGCAGCCTATTTTCTTTAAGCCAGTTACAGATATGAGCAAGATCCGAATTTAACCTTATAACAAGTTCATTGGCATCGTAGGAAGATGAAAAAATTGGGGTATCATCTGCGTACATGCCTGGAGTAGTTGATTTCAAGCAATCGGGCAAATCATTAATATACAATAGGAATAGCAGTGGTCGCAGTATAGAACCCGGAGGCACTCCACAGATAATAGTTTTATTGCTAGATAATTCTCCATTAACATTGCATTGCTGTTCTCTATTTGTTAAATATGACTCAAAGCTTTTTAGTTCCATGCCAAAAATTCCAAATTGTTTATTAATTTTATTTAGTAAAATGCGACCGTTTAACTTGCCATTGTCCATATTTTCTAGCCACTCATCACACATTTGGATGAGGGCAGTTACAGTTGAATTCTTCGGACGAAATCCAGATTGAACTTTTGACAATAGAGAATTTTCAGACAAGTAACCATATACCCGACCGAAAACCTCCTTCTCAAAGGCTTTACTCACCACCGGTAATATAGAAATAGGCCGAAATAGACAGTTCTCACATTGTCTTCTATCCCCAGATTTGAAAATTGGCGTTATACGAGCTCGCTTCCATTCATCTATATATATATACCTGTTGTAAGCGACAGATTGAAGATGAATGTCAACGAGGGTGCAATTATGTCTGCAGATAATTTTAAAATTTTAGCAGGAATTATGTCCAAACCTGTTACTTTGCATACTTTTTTGCCTCTTAGAATTGAGGCAACACTATCAACGAATATTGGAGAGAATTTCAAAAATGTATCTGAAGATTGATTAATATTATAGTTTATGGGCTGATTGTCAACATTATATTACTGCAGGACTCATCTACATGTTCCGATTCCCAAGAGTGATCGGAAATAATTATGGATCGTCATTTGGGCAATCAGCCAGGTCTAAGTACTGAAAAATGTTTTCATTGGCGTACAATGCAAAAATTGGGCAAATTTTACCGTCACGTGTTCCGAAATTCAACGTGAACACTTGACACTTCTGTGTTTTGTACTTATTTTCCCCAAAGTGTTCAAATGTAGAGTCTCGCTCTTCTTTGGCTCTAGAACTAATATACGAACACTGGGTTTTGTTATCAAACAGAATCGTTACAGATGCTGATCTCGAACCATCTATATTTACTGTGGTGGCATACGCTGTTTGCAAGGGAACATTCTTTTACTTGACGTGAGGGGAATCTTGCCCTCCCTGGCTCATTTTTATGCTGACGTCAGCATTTTTGAAAACGTCAGCATTTTTAACACCCGATTCTCACGTGAACAACACTTTTTAAAACTATTGCGCAACACATACCCACGCGTGTGAAACACATGGCTACGCAAGTGCAACACTGTGCACAACACTTTCCCCAAAAACACTTTCCAAAAACACTTTCCAAAAACACTTTCCAAACACCTTCGATACAAAAGTGATATACATTTAAATCGATATTTTAACCAACCCAAAATAAAAGAATGTGAAGAATGAGTAAAAAAAATTCAAATGTGTTACATTGTATTGACTCCCATCGTTTAGACTGTAACATTTGTGGATGGACAGGGACTAAGACAGGACTTAAATTACATTACAAAATGTCCCATAAAATTGATGTAAGAATGAAAAAGTGTGGCGAAAAGTATGTTTGTGATAACTGTGAAATTGAATTTGTCACACATAAGGATTTAATTAAACATAAGAATAAAAAATGCTTACATAAGTGGTGAGAGAGTTTAGGAAAATGTGTAAGTCTTATAATCCTTAGGGTTATAAAACAAAATATAGTCAAAGTCATTCATAAAGGAAGATATGAGTTTTAAACTTACAACAGATGAAGGATTCACTTTAAAAACCATTGCTGAAATAATAAGCATGGTTAGTTACAAAGGATACATTAAAGTTTCAGAGTTGGGAATACACATTAGTTGTGCACCCGACGATCCTCTCGTTCAGACTCGAGCTCCCTCGTCCTCGTCGACTCCAAAACCTTTGACCTCGAAAATAATGATAATCATGATGTTTAATTACGAAATGTTAAACATGTTTCAAAGTACTGGTAAATCTTTGATTGTGATAGACACAATTCAACTAGCAACTATACTTAAAAATATCACGAAGTCAAAAACTATAGAGTTAAGTTATGAAGACGAAAAATTTAACATTCTTGCAAGGTGCAGCAAAAATTTAAACACCACACACACAACTCTTAACACCTTAATTAGCCAGTGGTACGAAATTATACCACCAGCTTGTTACGAAAAAAGCACGCAGGGTGTGTTAGTTAATTCGAGTGAGTTTTTTAAGGCATGTAAGGAGCTAAGTCTTATTAACCAACACATAACTGTTGAGGTGATAGGATTATTTGGGCTTAGACTAACATCTTCGGTAAGTGATTATGTCGTAAAGACTGTGAGACTTGGAGTTCACGATCCTAATGTGGGTGTAACGCAAACAGGGGTGTTTAAATCCGGTGACATTATCAAAATGAGTAAACTTGCTAGCATCTCAACGAGAGTTAGGGTGTGCTTACTTGATAACCAACCGATGTTAATCATAGCGCCCACATCTTTAGGTAAAATGTTAGTGTATGTTAAACCAAAAGACTGTAAATAAAATGGCACTTAGATTTGGATACTCGAATGATGAACCAAATTACATCCATAACCAAAAGCCTCTTAGGGCAGAACCATTGTACTTTCTAACGACTAGTGATTTCCGTGGGTCTTATGATGGACTTGTTAAAGATAGATGGCGCCATCCTGTTGACAGAATGAGAAACTTTGGACCAATGTACATCTGGTGTAACAATTTTTCGGAAAACTCAGGGATAGCTCTTAGATCTCACCTCATGGACAACGACGCTGATATTACAACACCAATGAGAATATTATATTCTTTATACTGCACAATGTCAGATGGTACAAAAATAACGAGGGACCTAAAAGAAATAAATTTAGCAACTAAACAGATTCCGGGTACAAACTACTTCATATTGGATGAAAATTTTAGTATTCCAGAAGTTGTCCCGGAGTACAAAACCATGAAACTTATGACTGTAAAATTTAAACAACTTTCTGATGAAACAGGTGGTAACGAGTCAACTCTCCATGTAACAACTTACACTGTTGAGTCAAACAATCTTTTAACCATAAATAAATAAAATGGCACTTAGATTTGGATACTCGAACGATGAACCAAACTACATCCACAACATTCCAAGAGCGCCTCGTTCGTTACACTACACTTACGAGTATAACGAGTTCACGAGTGTGGGATCTGAACGAGCCCCTGAGTATAGGAGACATGGTTTTCCTTGTGCTCTCATGTATGGGGGTTGGATCACCCAGTCCTCTACAATCACACTTTTGAATCATATTTTTGACGATGATGAGGTCATTCCCCTTGACAGCAGTATAAAGTTGAGATATAAACTTCGAGTTGGGAAGAAAGCTACGAAAAATTGGTCAGACTACGATTTGATAGACATAGACTTAAAAAATAAGGTAGTCATGGGTCATGTGTATAATCTGAACGAGTCATTTGTGATAAGCGAGTTTGTGTCTGACTACGCGAACATAGCTATAATGTATATTCGAATCAAACATATTGGTGGTAATCTATATGGTAACGAGTCAAACTTAGACCTCGTGGTCGACTACTAAGTTCCCTGTCATTTCATATCTCGAAAAAGTTATGAAATAAATACATGGCATTAGCATTTGGATACACAAAAGATAACAGATACACATCTATTGGTGGTCAACAAGGCCCAATCGGGCCACAAGGCCCTCAGGGTCCTGACGGAATTCAGGGCGAACAAGGTAATCCGGGGCAAAGAGGCCTAAAAGGTTTTAAAGGCGATTCCATAACAGGCCCAACAGGCCCAACTGGACCAAAAGGTGATTCCATAACTGGTCCAAAAGGTGATTCAATTACTGGCCCAACCGGACCAAAAGGCGATTCCATAACAGGCCCAACCGGACCAAAAGGCGATTCCATAACAGGCCCAACAGGCCCAACTGGCCCAAAAGGCGATTCCATAACTGGTCCAAAAGGTGATTCAATTACTGGCCCAACTGGTCCAAAAGGCGATTCAATAACTGGCCCAACAGGCCCCGCTGGTTCTAATAATTTTTTGGTTACTTATTTCCATAATAGTGGTAAACATACATACAAAGCTGCAAAAAATAACTTATTTTGTACTAGAAATGACAACAAAATTCTCACGGCTATAATATCCACCCAAGGAGATTACATAGTTAAATACAAACTATCTTTGAAACCAACTAAGTTTGAATCTGGCAGTCCTGTCATCACCACCACCGACAGTTGGTACTCGTCTGATGATGCTGACTATGCAGATCTTGAAACTTGTATCTATGTAGAAAATACCATTAAACCATTTTTTAAAGTTGTAACCCAAGGTGATGTATATAAAACCTTCCCACATGAAATTTACATGGAAGGCATTATTACTCTTGCAAAAGGATCGACAGTTGAACTAAAATCTTACACAAACTACTTTGGTGATGATTATAGTTATCTTGTTTACGATGTTTATGACACAGTTATGATTTTCACAAAGATTGGCTAAATAAAATGAAGACACCATTTAACATGCTTATAACAGGATCGACAGAGTGTGGTAAGACATACTATCTGTTAAACATGTTAGTTAACGAGTACCGCGGTCACTTTCAATACATATTTTTAATATGTCCAACGTTTGAGTACAACCAGACTTACCAAGATTGGACATTCAAAAACTCACCTGGTTTTTACACGATACAATGCGATCAAGACCAAGTCGACACATTTTTAAAATACATATCGAATACATTCAAGGGAACTAACTCGCTAAAAATTTTAGACGACTGTGCAAGTTCTAAGTCAGTTAAGACAAGAACATCCGAGCGTTTAACTTAGCTTTCTCAGCCAGACATTACAACCTAAGTACGATAGTCATCACTCAAAAATTAACAGCCATCACACCGGCTTACCGAGAAAACATAGCCAAGCTAGTTGTTTTTGACACTCCCAGTGCTCTCGCATGGAAAACCATCACAGATGAGTTCTTAGACATCCCTAAACAAGAACAAGACTCACTACGAAAAACTCTTAAAGAGAACAAGTATGCTCGGTTAGAAATTAACCTTAGATACCCCCGGACGCACAAAATAATAGCGTAGCGCGCGTGGTAAAAATATTTTAAAACATGCACAAATTATGTTTTAAAATAATAATAAATGGACACAACAGAAGAGACTGAAGCATTACGCAGCGAGTTAATAGATCTCGCCGAGAAAGGTTTTATTAACCAAACTAAGTCATATTTAAGAAACAAAAAAAGGGTAACACATTCTATGTTGAAGGGTATAAAGAACGAGTACATTAAACATAAGGATGATCTTAACCGTCAAAAGATGGCAGTTAAATTTGTACTACTTTCAGTTTCCATTTCTGATAACTTTTGTGGGGATTACTTTACAATTAGGGACAAGGGGAAATTTATAGAAAAAATATTGGAGGATGAGAACATAATGTTTGTTATTAAGGATCTAATGCCAAGTTTCACACCAGATGATTATTATAGTAAATACCTCTTTGCGTTGTCAGGGTTAGGTATATTATGTTACAACCACATAAGCATAACGGGGAGTGAACAAAGTGAAGAAGTCACAGAAAAAGAAGCGCAACCGAAAGAAGAACAAGAATAAGACGGGAGCGAAGCGAGTAAAAAATTTGTAACCCCAAATAACGAGTTACAAATTAAAATCCTCTATATTGATTTTAAGTACCATGATACATATGTATAATCTCATCAAGATTTCTTAGATATTTCAACTCTGCTTTCATCTTATTGTAATTATTCCGAGTAGTTATCCCACCAAGTTTACCATTTTCAACACATATTGGGTTTTTTAATATGTTTGCTTTTCCAACCAACAACTTTCGTGTCGTTGTTCTTTCATTATTACATTTACACACAAAATCCTCTGTTTCACATATACATGGGTTTTTATCTTGGATGTCAAGAAGATCTGAGTCTGGTAACATTTTATCTAATTTTTCACAGATTGTATCGTCAGTGTATGAACCAGTTTTTCTGATACTCGGTAACACTTCAGATGTCACCCATCTTTTGAACTGTTTTGCTAATGGCATTTTTGATCTAAGAGCAAGTGAGTAAAACCCAGACTCGTTAATCATAACTCTATTTGGGTTCCCCACCCGATTCCCCGGCGTTTCACCGGGGTATCGATCATCACGCCATAAGATTTTATCACTCTAACTTTTCCTAATTTGTACAACACGCTAAAACGATTTAAAATAATTTGTAACCCACTATCGCGTTACAAATTTACACACTTTAACTCCTAGTTTTAATTTCGTTATATGCAAAGTAACCTAGTGCTATCGCAAGAATCCACATGTTGTTACCTAACCACATTAACCCTTTGGCACCCATACTTAGAACGGTTGATAGAATGCTACCGATAGCACCAAATACAGGTCCAAACTTAGCAAGTATTTTAGCAAGACCTCGTCCAAAAGCAGAGACTCCACGAGCACCGGTTGCAAGAGCTCCTCTTGTTGCTGTTACAATTCCTGTTATTAACCCTGCGATACTAACACTTAAGGCTGCTGTGATACCTAAGTTCTTTTTAGCCCACTTTTTAAACTTCTCAAACTTTGTTAGTGGGTTGTTTTCAATTTCTTCTTCTAATATTTTTTCACCCTCAACAGTTTTAGGTTTTATTTTGTTTTCTAATCTTATGTTATCTCCTTCTAACTCTGCAGCCTTTGAAACAGCTCTGTATAAAGTTTTTAGGTTGGGATCTTTTTCTACTGCACTTCGATCCTGCCAAGTTTTTGCCTCGCTCTTCAAAAGCTCAATTTGTTCCTTATAACCAATATTTTGTTTGCGAATGCCAGATTGTATAATTGCTTCTAGTTCTCTACCCCACTCGGATTTACCCCCATCATCTTTTAAATTTTCCATCTCAATGTTTTCGTGTTGAGATCTAATATCATCGTAAGCCTCGTTGATGGTACTATTTAATGTGGCTCTAGAATTATTAATTACACTGTCGTTTAACTCTTTGTTACCCACAACCCCGGTTTGACTCTCAATCACACCAGGCACAGTGTTAGCATGCTCCAATGTGACTTCAGTAAACTCATCATCGTATAGTTTTTTAGCTCTTGTCATTTTTCCACTTTTACTAGCACTGACTGAGATTTCATCATTAGCATTAATTTTATAAATTCCCAACTTATCTTCACCTACTCCATAATCTATGCCTATAACACGACCAGCGGTATTTCTTCTTACTGATAATTTTGTGAGAAATAACTGTGTGTGTGGACCATCGTTTTCGTCTAAGTGTGTGTTAAAATATTTTAAAAATACATCTTTCACCATCGCGACTCTCACAACATTAGGGTTTCCTGTCACAATAGCTATACTTTCATTCAAATTACCAGGTGTATTATCAACATCTGGGTCAAGTGTTTTTCCTTTTTGTTCATTTTTTGAACCGTCAAGAGGATTATCAGTTGGAGTATTTGTGGTAGTTTCTTGGTCATCATCAAGGTTAGTTTCTTGTACACCTTCATCAAGATCATCATCATCATCAGCATCCACATCGTGGGATGTCATTTTGGGCATTGGTATATCTTCTGGAACTTCTGGCATAGTTTTATCCATTATTTTATTATTATCATCATCATCATCTACTACACCACCAAGCCAATCTGATATTCCATCTACAATCCTAGTAAGCCATGCTTTTTGCTGTTCAGGAGGTTTTGTACTCTGTGGTTTTTGTTTTGTACTCTGTGGTTTTTGTGTGTCATCATCTTCTACACCAACACCACCAAGCCAGTCTGATGCGGTGTCTATAACTTTAGTAATCCCCCATGGTTTTTGCTGTTCAGAAGGTTTTGTACTCTGTGGTTTTTGTTTTGTACTCTGTGGTTTTTGTTTTGTACTCTGTGGTTTTTGTTCATTGTCATCATCATTATCAAGGGGTGCGGTTTTTGGAGGTGGAAATTGTGTGGTGGTATCTTTTTTTAATTCACTTTTTACGAAGTCGTCAAAAGATTGTAAAGGAGGATCATTTTGTTCTCTTTTTCCAGCTTCTATATCATCTAGGTTTTTCATAAGCCATGAAAATAAATATTTTTTTTCATAATCTTCTGTATCAGGATTATTACTGGGTTGGTCATCATCATCAATACCAATAGGTTTATTGCGTAAGTATTCTAACTGTTCGTTCAAAGTTCTTGTGTAAGTTTTAGGTTTTTTACTACGCTTAAGTTCAGGATTATTACTGGGTTGGTTATCATCATCAAGAAGCCCACTATCGTCTATTTTTCCCATAACTTCGTTGAAAGTAGTTTCGTCTATGGGAGTTTCTTGATCATCATCATCATCATCATCAAGGTCAAGGTCAGTTTCAATATTATCACCAAGATCTTCCATTTCCATTTCTGTTGTCATTTATTTCACTTCACTAAGTTCTCTTTCGTAAAACCTACCATGTATTTCTTCCCCTGTTGCGATATCTTGTATGTCATACATAACAGGATCACCACGATGTACTTTTGTAATTTTAAATGTTTCCTCCGTAAAATTAATTGTGTAACCTTTTACAAACCTGGTACCTGTGTGACACTTCTCAACCCTAACGGTGTCACCCACTTTGTATCTTGGTTTTTTAAGTGCATTACTTTTCCCGTACAAAGTCATCCAGACATCGTCCTTATTTTTCTCATTCACATCTGTAGGTTTCATTTTAATGGTACTATGTATACTGTGATTGTAATTAAATGTAACATCATCCAGGATGTGTAACCACTTTTTTGTTTGATGTTCTTCAAAATATTTCCACATAGTTGTTTTTAGAGTCCTATTTAATCTCTCAACGAGGGCTGCCTTTCTGTTAAAAAATGCCTTGCCACCTTTTTTAATAAGTGTTGTGAAATGTTTTATCCCAAGTTTGGCAAGTAACGCGTTAACATTTTTGTTTTTGAATTCGTTACCATCGTCGTATTGGACAGTATCTGGGTACTTACCAAACCGATGTTTAAATTCCTCTAACACTTTTTCCATGGCGTGTGAGACATCTAAACCACCTTTTGTTTTGCTTGGTTCTGTAAATGCATACCTGGACAAAATCTCTATACTCGTTAGAATCCAACGGTAACCATCGTTACTTGGTTTACGACCCTCTGTCATATCAACCATGTCTAATTGTAGTTGATCCCCAAGATTGCTAACGATAGTTTTACGATACACATGCTTGCCACTTTTTTGTTTCGTAGTCGTGTAAGTTTTTTGAGTTAAAATCCAGTCTTTAACTTGTTTACGCGTAACATTTAACCCTTCTTCCTTTGCTTTTTGGTACAATCTTTCAATACTTTGATAGCCTGTTCCCGGTGAGTGGTACAAATCTCTTAGACCTTGTTCTGTTTCAAAATGTGTTGTCATTTTATTTCACACTATACTATTTCTAATTCTAACAATGCGCTCATGTTTACATGAAAGTCAATGTTAGTCGTAAGTTTAAAACTCAACGAGTTAAATCTTTGTACGATAGGTGTTTTTGAGTTGATGTTATCGTAGAACTCCAAGGTGTCTATTAAGAGCTGTGTTGACGAGATTGGTAACGAAGCTATTATTTTACTTTGCTTACCATTTGTGTCGAAGTTTTGGTAACTGTTCACGATGCTACATTCGATGTTAACATATTTTAATCCATGGTTGACATTGACATGCCCGGAACTGTGCCATATATCTTTTAACAACGCGGTGTCTGGTAAAAAACCCAACATAGGACCTATTGTGTTTTCTAGGTTCAAAGATTTTTCAGATTTTATCGAGCATGTAGAGTTTATGTGGTTTGCAGCAAGCTCGATACCCTCGTCTTTTAGTTTCTTTTGGATAGCAACAAATGTCCAATATCCTTTTTCAAACACAATCTTATCAGTCCCATGTGTAATTTGACATCTTAAAACATTATGGAACTCCCAAAATATAGTCGCCGATCTGAGATATATCTTACTCTTGTTATGTTGAAAGATATCTAAACTCACAGTTGTCTTGTTCTGTGGTACAAATACTGTTAACTTTGACATTTTATTAGTGAAGCGAAGCGTAGCGATAAATAAAATGGAAGCATTCAAAGAGAAATATCCATACGCAGATGTCGATAAGTTCATGTTTCAACCCGTAAAAGATTATGCGGGAAAGACTCTGTTTGTTAGGATAATGTATGTTCATAACGGGAGAGCTTACGATATAAAAGCCAAGAGTTTTTCTTTCGCCTGGGCCTTGGATTGGCAACCTAGAATTTGGAATGTGAAAGGGGTTGTGCAAGGATTCACAAAAGGTCTTTTTACAGATAACCCTAGTAATTTAAGTATTTTTGTACGGGAGGAGCGCAGCGACGAGCGCGAGCGGAGCGGAGCGAAGCGAGACAACACGATGAGTTTTAATCCCACACTCCCGGATCTTGTGATCACAAAAAACATGGCCAACTTTAACGACTACAAGGAGAATCCATACATCGCGTCTTGTTTGGCTGCTTACATTTCAACTTATGTTTGTGGAATTAGTACCAAACATTTTTCAGATAATTTCATCGGAAACTTAGCGAGATTCCATTTGTACTACCACATGAGAAGATTTCTTAGGGATCCTAGTAAAATGAGTAGGTTTTTAAACCAAAGAATTAAAAATATAATTAATATTAATATTCCTGTCGTGTACTCCTGGTCAAAAGAATTTCATCAAGGTCAAGAACAGATGGGAACTTGGTTAGCAAAACAACCACACGGTAGCGTTAGGAATTACAAACCAGAGATTGGTAAATTTGGACAGAGTGGTATTAGATTTGAGAAACGCGGTGACAGAACCATTAAAAGTTTGGATGACTACAAAATGTTCATTGCGACAGAGTCAACAGGGTTAACACAAACTGGACAGTTGTTATTCCAACAAAGTTTAGAAGCTTATGTGTACTGTGTGCTTGGCGCACAGGCTAGTACCAGATGGGCTATCGTTGGTAAAGGTGCAAAGTCTTTACAAACACAAGAGGTTTTTAAGAAACTAGTTGAGGATACACTTGTACAAGATGACCAAACTGTAACTGTGTCTAACATGAGAAATGCCATAAAAAGTACTAATGTAATTTTAAACTTTGCAATTAGTCCTGGTGTCATTCTTATCCCAAGTGATATGATAATTTTAAAACAAAAAATACCAGGTTATAACAACATTTTAATGGTAGTTGGTGGTAGTATGGTGTTTGGTCACAACGAACATATTAACAAAGAAGCGAGCGAAGCGAGTGAAGAAGAAGCGGTAACAAAAGTTCTTGTACCACCGAACACACCAACACCAGCGGCGCAAGCAGCATCAACGATACCAACACCAGATTTAAATTTAGTTTACCCAAGAGAAATCCCACCCACAAGTACAACAGAATTACAAGTACTATTAGCATTATCTGTGGTAACTGGGTATATTATGAAGTTTTTCTTATTACCTTAAATAAACTATGAGTGATAACGCAATAACAGACCAGAGTACAAAAGAAACAAGCCCCGAAAGAAAAGATGCTTGTGAAAAACTAAGTGATTTGTCTAAAAGTGCAAAGAAGAGGAAGTTACCAAAACCAAAACCGGTCAGGGAGTGTGAGCCATACTCTGATTTGCCTTATTTTTTCATTGTAAAAATACTAGGCCTTATTTTTGGTCTAGGTGCCCTGTGGAATTATTGTACAAGTAAAAATTGTACAACTACAACCGTAAAGGAAAAGGCAAAGGAAGAAGAACATGTAATGAAAGAACCCAACCTTGTAAATTTGGACTAAAAATAAAATGGGCTGTAAACCTAGTAACTACAAATTCAACATAACGGTGATCTTTTTAACGAAGACATCACAGTTCGTAAAAAATTTCTCACAGGGTTACAAGTAGCAAAAGAAAAAGAAGGGATCGAAGGTAACTTACAGATTGCGTTTGTCACTTCGAGATCTAAGAGGTATGAAAAAGTTACTACCATTCAACCAGTACAAATAGAAGACATCACCGTTAACGATAATTGAAATTAGTGATAAGATTTCTAATTTTTAGAATTAGAAAACTTTTTTTACGAGGCGAAGGTTCCGAGGACGAAGTCCGAGCGAGTGTCTAAAATTCAATACTTTGTAGTTGTTTTCCAACAATGTTTACCACACCATCTGAGACTATGTACACATAACATGTCAAGTCCTTTGTGGTAACCCTTTTCTTAATCTCCAAGAGTACACCATCCTGTGTGTTGAGAATCTTTCTCCCGGTTCCAGCTGCTGTTTTGTCGCAAACAGTTCTCATATCTACCACCAGTGCAAACTTGTTACCTGTGTAAAAGTTTTTGATGTTTAATGTGTCAGTGGGATAGTCCAAGAAGAAGTTCTCCGCAGATCTAAAAAGTTGATGTTCTTCAAGACCTTGGGAATACAATGAGTTTGGTACTCCTTCGATGGCCACTTTTACACTCGTTATGTTTGGAAACACAAAGTGCTCAGAGTCCACTGTGTCATCGCGAAACAAAAGTATGATACCTCTCATTGACTTTCTGGGTACATTTATGTTCAAATTTACCAGTGTCGAACCCTTGGCCCATGTTTGCTTTTTCATCAACATCACCTGTTCGTAAATTAGTGATCTTCCAACATTGTAAGAATTTAATGCCTGTTGATACATCACCGGAGATGTAATTGTCTCGTATTCAAAATGTAGGTCTTCGATAGTGTAACCAGTAACTAGCTGACCAGATTGTGCCTTCATAATTTCTGTGGCAGGTGGTAGTGTGATTTTGTATCTTATGTTTGATTTCATACCGTATGGGGCATATAACCCTTGATCTCTCAAGATTTTACCCAGAGGAATATGGACTTTGGTTTTGAAAAGCTCGCCAAAGTACTTATCAGCTTTTACACTTTTATCACCGCTGTCATCACCACTCATTATTTTACGAGTGTTCTCGTTTCCAACTCCTTGTGAGATCATGCATTCCCTTTTCTTTTCAGTTTCCCAAAGTGCTTTGTAAAGCTCATAGTGGGACTCTCCTGTGTTGTCATATGCAACTTGTCCATCGATAGTTATTTCTAGACTTTTTTGCAGGAGACTTGCAAGGTTGTTCAAAAACCAGGACTTGGTGTTTTTACTTTTAAACGACCCCACAAGATATAGGGATCCAGGAACCAAACAAACATTCTCATACAACTTTGGAATGTTAATATAAAGTTCTTGACCTTCTGCAATTTCAGTTGGTGTTAGCGTAAACACATTTTGTTTTTTAGGTCCACGAATTTGCGAGTAAGTTATCTTCTCGTAAGTTGGTAAAAGTTCATTAACTGTGTACATCTTATTTATTATACAGTATAATAAACAATGGCTGGTGTATTTAAAGATTTACCAAAAGAGTTATACGACTCACTATTAATTGTGTTAGGAGCTGTCGCAGTCTCATTCGTGAGTAAAAAATTAATGAAGGACAGCTTGAGTGTTCCAACCACGATGGAAGGACTGTTGAAACTGGCAGCTGCGTTTGGTATCAGCACAAGTGTTATTAAGGTATTGGAAGCAAAGAAGATCCTGCCTGATAACCCTTTCAAAGGATAGACATAAATTCACTTCTTGTATTATATTTCCCGTAGGGAAATAAAATAATGACTTTGGTCATGCGCACACCGATGTGTCGCTCGTCTCACCTATTTTGTTCTTTAACAACTCTATAACACCCTTTTGATTGTCTATTTGAGACACCAACTCGATCATCACATTGGTGTATTTTTCTTTCGCGAGTTTTATCTGTGTCACTAAGTATTCTATATAACTTTTTAACTCACTCACCATATCGATATGTTCGTCTAAATCACTCTCTAACTTGGTCACTCTATCATCTCGCTCTCTTATAATCGCCTCCAAACTCTTAATAATATTTGACTCATTTGTCATTGACATTGTTGGTTATTTGTCAAACTTAGTGATCTAAATTTCGATTTAAAAAATGTCCTGTGTATAAATAAAGGGCCGCTGACTTCTTTTAGTCAACGAGTGCGATTGCGTCGTTACTTTTTTTTGACACAAAATAACATCTGTGTCTTATATAATGTAGTATGGTCTTATTGTCAACTCTTAACTCATTTGTGTTTGCCTTTGCGGTTTCGGACATGCGGTCTTGAATTTTTAACCTGAAATTGCTCATTCCTTTTTCTAGACATGTGAGTGTCTAGAAAATTTACACACAAAATAAAATGGCAACAACAATTGCGTTATCTGGATTGTTTAATGCGATAGCTTTTACAGGAACCGGTTACCTGTTTAGACTTTTAGATCACAAGGGTTACCAGACAGAGATTAAAAGACACAACCTTGCGATGGAACATTTAACAGCTGCGAAGAACAAATGGTATGAGAAACAAGCAATTAACAAGGAGAAAATCACAGCGATGAGACGACAACTTTTAGACGCAAATAGTGATATGAACTCTGTTAATAAGTCCTTGTTGGAACTCCAAAAGATCACACACAACGGTAAGGTCTTTAAGAGACCCCCTGTTTTAGAAGACTATTATAAACCTTCCAAGGAGATGGAGGAGTACAAACATGTAGCGGTTGGGGTAACTGGGTTAGGTGTTGGTTGGTTATTAGCTGTTGTTTTGTAAGGCTCAATTTCATAACTCACAAAAGTTATGAAAAAAAATGAGTTTAAAATCTCAGGTGTACTTACCATCAACAACATGTTCGTAGCACTTATACTCACAAGCCTTATCCTCACACTTGTTCTCACAACTATTACGATGTATACAATACTCACACTTACATTTTGGGTTTGTGCAAGAGTTACAATAGACACAGGGTATTTCGCACTCCAAACACTCCTCACACTCGCACTCACCCTTACAATCATTCATACCTTCACATAGACACTCCCGACATACATCTTCACATTCCACACAGGTACACTCACCCTCACACTCGTTCGTACCGGAACAGACGCAACTACAACGGTTGTCTTCATCGAACATCTCCTCGCATAAATACTCATCACCTTTTGGGTGATCCAACTCACAAACATCGCAAAAAGGACACTCACAATTAAAACTCTTAATCTCTACTGTCTCCATCTTTTATTTTATTTTGGATGACCAAAATAAGATATCGATTTTAAATTTAAAACTTAGGGGTTGTTGTTTTTGTGAAGTGAATTTACACATAAGGACATTAAGGTGTTAGGCCTCGGGGTTGGAAATGATGCTTGGGTTAGTAACTTGTCACCTTGAATTCGCCAGTGACCATATGCATAAGTATCCACACCTCCGCTAGATTCGTCAATCACTCGCTTATCATCTGAATTTCTTAAGGCGATCTTTGTAGTTTGTTCTGTAAACAGTTCCATTCCCCTTGATCTAATTCTGTTAGCAGTTATCGACTTTGTGGTGTTGTTTAAAAGACAGTTCTGAAAGTCTTTAAATGACAAGTCAGCCGCTTTGTGTTTATCAACTCCTTTACACTTTCGCACGGTATTGTCTTTGTACACTTTCAACTCGATTGTTTTCATTTCCCCGGTGGCATCCTTAACTTCTTTTCTTTCGGTGCCTTCGGTATAATCTATTTGAGCACTATACACTTTAGAACATACCGCAACTATTTTTCTGATGATATTACCCCCAGCTTCTAGTTTGATTTTACGAGGCTCCTTACGATTAATTTGTGGGATGTCTCGTTTAAACTCGTCATCCTCTGGTTTTGGGAAGTTGCTTGTGTCCCAGTGTTCTTCAAGATCCGGTTTCATGTCTTCGTAAAGGTCATCTGTGTGTATTGTACAAACCACCCCATCAGTGTCTATGTAATTAAGCTCAACTTTCGCCCAGGTGTTTTTTATATAGTCGTAGTACATCTCATACATTATAATCTTTGACATATCAAGTATCGCCTGTCCATCAAATATAGGTTTATTCAACTTAATAGTCTTCTGTCTCATTGAGACTAGCGACATATTCTCCTCTAAAATTAGTCGCGACTCAAATGTTGGCTTCTTAATAAGTTTAAGAGCGTCCGACTCCGATTGGGTGACTTTCATGGTTTTACGATTTCTAACGTTCTCCATGGTTTTCCCGAAGACAGAGTTAGGTCCTAATTTGAAGAAGGTAACACCAAACTCATCACCCTCGATGGAAGCCTTCTTTCTAAGTTCAACACATAAGTCTACAAATGCTTTCATCCAAGCCTTCTCGCTGTACTTCACCCCTTTGTGGATCTTCGTAAGAATTAAGCCCTTACTTATGTAGTATTTTAACGAGGAGTCTTTAACAATGTAATTCTTTTTATCGTTAAAGTTAGGGATTAACTTACTCATACAACCAGAACCAGGATTTAATGCCTCTGGTGCGAGAGGAATGCAGTTATGGGAGTCATGTAAATTGGGTGGGTATGTTAAATCAACCTTTAAAGTACAACCTTGACTATTTCCCTCTTCATCATCACCAAGGGAGTCCCAGTTTAGGATGTTTTCATCGTTCATCCATTCTAAATTTTTATATGGAAGTAGCATTTGCATTACGCTCGCATACAAAGCGTTAAGATCTGGGTTTATGATGAAAGTGGAAGGCTTATTTTCGTCAAAGTCTTTTAGATACTTGTTATTAGCAACCGAGTACCTTTTAGAAGCCATAGAAATACCACCTCTAATTCCTTGTTCGAAGAAGGGGTACATATCACTATTAGCAGTTGAGATAAGCTCCACTTCTGCCTTGGTTATTAGTAACATAGCGTCCCAAAAGAATGAGGGTGCTGTTGGGTAATGGACAGGATCTAACCCAAATGTGGCTAGACTTTTGTTTCTATACTCCTCAAATATATCTGTGAGAGCAACCACATCAGACCAAAGATAGGTATCGTGAAAGTCTTGCATGGTTTTGCACATAAAGACTTTCCAAATTTTTTGAGCATGTGTGTAATCTTCATTAGAAAGATCACTTTCGGTAAGAAGATTGTAGAACGCTTTTTGTGGGGGTAACTCTGTCTCTTTAAAGTTCTCGAAAGAAGTCATATGATCGTATGGGTAAACCCCCTTCCTTCTAGCGAGGTTAAACTGCTCCTCGGTCTCACAGCCAGCCCTCATTGTAACAAACTTTTCTGTGGGGAGGTTTTTGATTAGAGAGTCCAAACTTTGACCTAAATGTTGGAGTGAGTCACGAAAAGTTAAAATATAGTTAATCTCTCTATATTTAATCTTAGTTTCGGTTTCACCTTTAGAATTAACGATGTCCACCTTATAACTATACTTCTTCATTAAAACCTTTTTCTTAAGTTGAATCACTTTCTCTTCATTTTTGGCAATAATTTCAATCCCACCGTTCTCTTCTGGATTGTTACCCAGTTCTCGGATGAAATGTTTGAGATCATAACCAGTAAGATTGTGAAAGAAGACTGGGATCTCTCTAGTTTTGCAAGCCAAAATATTACATAGATTGTGAGCGATACCTAAGAACCTACCGGTATAGTGGTCATGATGTCTTACAGGTCTATTTTTTGAATAATTTTCTGACTCGGGTAATCTTTCTAGATCTGTATGACAAATAGTACAAAGTTTTTCACTGGCCATTAAACTATCGGCCATAAGTAACTCCTTTCCTTCTAAGGGTATCTCCTTCTCAGTTTTATCGTAAAAATTTCTTGCGATGTCATACAGCTTATCAACATACTTTCGAGCTGAGAACTCACCTAACACTTTGTGATATTCCTTGTGTCCATCACCATAAACAGCTTGAAATCCAAATCCTGATGGAATGTGCTTATTTAACTGGTTATCCTTATTTACTAGATTAGGGTTTAAAATTGCCTCAGCGTCATTATATATGACTAATGGGCATCTTAAAGTCTTTTTATACCCCCTAAACCTAAGTATGTTATATCCTGGTTTTGGGAATGAGGTGCGTCCAACAGAGTTATTAACACACAGCTCAGTATGTGTTGCTAGGTCTTCGGGGGATCTAAAAAGTTTAGACACCTACGACATGGATAAGGACTGAAGTGCTTATTTTTCTCCCCAAACAACCTAGATTCTGAAGCTACCGTTAAATAATGTTGTTTGTATAACAAAAGTATGGCAGTTTTCTCAGAAACTTTAGTGGATGGATACAATGGTTCGATTACCTTATTTTCTTTACCGTACTCATCACGAGCATGATCAAGGTAGTAAACTATAAGAGTTAGGTTGTTTTGGTTCTCAAAGGCTTCAAACTGATCAGGTGTAATTGGAAAAGTAATTCCTTTTAAGTTATACTTACTCTCACAAGCTTTTAAAACTTTATCAACCCTCTCAGCGTTTTTGTCTTTAGGATATAAAGCTCTATCAACCGCGTAAAGGAAGCACTTATCATCCCAGTTCTTAATGTTTATAAGGGCATGCTTATTATCCAGCCACTCGGGTAAATTTACGAAAGAGTGACCCTGTTGTAAAACTAATTTTGAAATATTGATATGTAAGCCATAAATTTTATCTAGGGACCAACCAGATTTTTGAGTTTGAAAAGAAGCCATCTTAGACAAGAGGGATTGTTTGATCGTTCGCCACTCAACATCTAGATTAGAGAACTTGTTCCTAATACCTATACTATCCGCCGAGATGTACCTATCTTCAAAAATCTCAGTACCATCCTCCTTTGTGTTTTTAAACTTACAATGGAGTTTAACAGTTATTTTTGATGGAATGTTATCTCTAATAACACCCATAATTTGAGGCTTTAACAAAACTAATAATGGGGGTGGTAAAAGCTTAGTTCTATTCCTTATCTTGTAATTCTTAAAAACATTATTATGTGCGGATCCAACTATCTCTGGTTGGATCATACTTTGCTCCAAGATGCCTTGTGGATCTTCATCTTGAAAATTATTATTATTTCCATCATTAATCATGCCTCTTTATGTATATATTTCAAAAACTAAATCTTTATATTGATTTAGTTTTCTTTGCCTAATTTTGCGAGTACTTATAACTCTTCCACGATAGGTTTCAACTTTCTTTCTGGTTTTCGAACCTTCTTCATACCTTTTACCGTAATGTCAAAACACTTTTCTTTGTTCTTGTTTATATACACTCCATCCAAGGAGAAGTGGAGGGCAATTATCATGGTACCCTCTTTGTACAAGTCCTTTGTTAATTTGTCGGACAGTTGATCACATTTGAGATAGAAGGTGCTATTTTTATCACCATAAAATCTTAAGGTTGTAACTTCATGTTCTGTCGCAAGTTCTTGTAATTTTGACAGTTCTGGATTGTCCAATACGACTGGAATTGTGTAACCTCCATATTTACCTTTATCGATACCGAATGTGAAAATTTCTTTGATCTCAAACTTAATTGGTGTTTCAAACTTTAAACTCATCCTTTATTATAGTTATAGTTATACTCTGGGGGTATCGATTCTTATAAGGTGGTCTCACAGGCTTACGATCTAAGGTTCTTAGTTTGCTACTTTCGTCTTCTACAACCCTTGCTAAATTGTGGGCGCCAAACAATATTTTTATTTTTATTTGGTTTTTTCTTTTGAGCCTTGTTAGGTGGTTGTGGTGATGGTTGTGGTGGTGGTGATGGTAGTGGTAGTTGAACAAACCTAAACTCTCTTAGTTCATCATACAAAGTGGTTTTTCCATCTCGTTGTCGTTGTAATAACTCATCTAGGTTATTTTGAAAGATTCTGACTAAAAAACTTTCACCCTTGGCTTTGACGCTTTCTACCATAAACTTGGCAGCCATAATATGATTGACTAGCGGGATGGCGTTTAGTCTAGTAAGTTCGTTAAATTCACTACTATACTCATCATCACTCTCATAAGCTTTACGTTTAGCATGCAAATCACCCATTTTGACAATAAAGTTCTTAATTCTAACTGGATCGTGATAAGGACATGTTTTTTTACCTGGCGTTATTACCCTACCACACACCTTACCTTTTTTCTTTCCTTTTTTAAAAACACTTTGGCAAGGACCAGAGTTCTTAAGTTTGTTCTCTCTTTCGATGTTATATCTGATGACATCTTGAACTTTCCTTTTTTCTATTCGTTTTGGCCTGTGGTCACTGCAAGTGTTTCTTCCATCTATAATAATTAACTCACCACACTTTTGATTTTTTCTTTTCCCATATTTAAAGGTGTAGTCACATCTAACAAAATCATCCATACTTTTACTTTCCAAACACATATTGTTTAATGTTGTCATACTTCCTACTTTATTATAGCTATTTGTTTTGGGTTGGCTGAAATGTCGATTCTCCCGAAGTTGTTTGGAAAGTGTTTTTTGTGTAAAGTTGGGAAAGTGTTGTGCACAGTGTTGCACTTGCGTAGCCATGTGTTTCACACGCGTGGGTATGTGTTGCGCAATAGTTTTAAAAAGTGTTGTTCACGTGAGAATCGGGTGTTAAAAATGCTGACGTTTTCAAAAATGCTGACGTCAGCATAAAAATGAGCCAGGGAGGGCAAGATTCCCCTACTGACGTGCTTGCGGCAGACGTCATGGTAACCCCTGAGATCACTTCAGAATTCACGGAAATTTTGAGTTTTCCCTCACGCTGTTCAGCTGGAGACTTCGATTCATGCATTACGCATATTGACTGATGATGCTGCGAAGTATAATGTCTACAGTCTCTGGGACCCTTACAATCCCTAACGTGGTGTCCCTTATCAAGAACCCTAAAACATCTTCCAGTTTCTTTAAAATTGCTTTTCATTCATTCACCGTCCCTACGCTCTTGCAGGATGCAGCATAATGCATCCATTACAAAAGGCACATGGTATTTAAAACCGGTTTGACTCTGCCCTGCGTCTGGCTTGCTTAATTTGCATTCTTCTAAATCACCGTTTTTCGTTCCACTAAAACTAGCTGTTTGCAGTAGGTGTATTTTTATTTTTTACACCTTCTACTCGCATAGAACCGTACCCAGTTTGAGGGCCCATCCCAGTCGATTTTGTCGCCTCACTAACTTCCCGAGCCTCTATCTCAAATTTAATTGTATCGAGCAATTCGTCTATCTTCCACACTTCTTTCGTAGCTTTACGGCAATTTCAAATCGAATGTCGCTTGGGATCTTAGACATTATTATCGGAATTAACAGGCTGCAATACTGTTCGTATAATACTCCTAAGGGGGGTAATCGCCGTACTGTACGTGTACACTAATTTTATCGTATACTAACCTAAGCGAAGTCTAGCGGTCTCCAGAACAAGCCGAGATCTTGAGTAATTCGCCATGTGGAATATGTTTGCAATCTGATTAGGCAAAATTAGTGCGATTAATTCCCAAATCGCACTATTTTGAGCTTTGCTCGCGTCATCTTCAGCATTAATCGCATCATTTTTAAACCAATCAGATTGAAGCTCTGCACCACAACAACCAATCAGATTGAATGATAGAATTCAACAACCCAAGCAATTTAAAATGTGATCTGGAAAATGATCAAATCTGTACACCATAAATTGTCAATACTCTTGATCGACTGCATTGCTTAAGGTATTAAAATGTGGAACGATCGATCGTAGTGTCGATGTTTAAATGCACAAAATCACAAGAAACGTTTATCAATTTACATGTAAAGTCTACGATATCTTTAAACTTACTTTTGCAGTCTTTATTTCTAAAAATTCACATTTCGTTTGTTTGTACTGAGTCTTTTTAAATTTTTGTCAATTTGTCAAATTACAATTCATGTTGTTGCTATGGTATGGGATTTCAGGGAGTATCGTGGATGTGTCATTTGTAAACAAGAACTATAAAATACCGCTTCCGTTTTAAAAATTATTTAAATCTCAAAATGAATATAAAAAAGTGGAAATTGAACTTCGTGTCGTGAAATTTTGGTCTGAAATCAAACTTGTGATTACAAATCACATTGTTTTATTATGCATTTATAAAAGCAGATAAATGTAGGGGCCTTTAGAGAGTTTTGTAGGGAAAACATGGCGGCAAAAAAATTACGTCACAAGGTTACAAGGTCACAAGGAAAAGAAAAAATATTATAAAAAGGAGGCATCTTATAATTTTTACAAAAACCCTCGATGTCCAGTGTCTGGTAGTACCCTAGATCGTGAAAGTGAGTTGTCCTGTTTTTCAACTTGAGTATATGTGTTCTTGCAATCTCACATTCTTGCTATGGATGTTCTATTTAGAATCTGCGTTAACTGTAGCAAGTACAGGGTTGTAGTTTTCTGGTGTTGGTTCATATTAACGGATAAATGAAACGCTCATATGTAGCTTTGGCCTAATCATCTGTTCCACGGCATATAAACTTGTTGCCGGATCGACAGCATGGCCTCCTCCAATTAATTCAAATAATTATTAATTACTCTCCTTTCCTTGATTTGTTTTTGCATTTGAAAAGGTATAAAACGCTAGCGTTGTTCCATCATCCTTTTCTAACTTTGCTGGTATTGTGAGTCACCTACAAGTAAAACACATCTTTTGCAATTCGAATTTTGGTCGAGTTTAGTGCGCACAGAACACTGTATATATGTATGCTTATATTTTCCTGCCAATACGACCGTACATGTCTTTCACTCGCTTAACGAAACTGACAATAACGTAAATTACTCCCAATACCAAAAAATTATAGGATTCTTCCTAATCTTTATCTGTTTTTAGCCTTTTCATTTAGCGCACGTGTATATATTTTAATTATCACGCTACAAAAGTTGTCAGAAGTAATTTTGAAAAGTTGTCAAGTAACTCGAGAAAATTGGTGTACTAGCACCTACAGCGCACGACCACAATGTAATACGTCAGAACATTTTGAGATAAAAATCCCCTATGTGCACAAATTAGATCTGCTGCGTCGCTCTCTCGCTTCAGTCTCGCTCGCTACCGAAGCAATAAAATCATTCAATGTCATCATTGTCATTGAGTTCTTTTGGTGTCATATTAACCAAATAATAAATATTTGGAATCGTGCAATAGTAAAAATATTTTGTTGAAGGGGAAGGACATTATAAAAACCATTAAAAATCCCAAAATTATGCCGCTACCGAATTAATTCTCGTTTATTATAAAGACATCATTGCTAAATACGGTCCTAAAAATATGATGTAATGATTACTGATTCCAAATGAAGAGTTAGCCGATTATCATTAAATGACTAAATGATGTCATTGCTAAATTAGGCCTCAATAAACCATGTCATAAATACTGATCGTCCGATATTGTCATTAAAGCTTCATGTTTATCAAAACACTTGTGTGCCAAGGGCCGTTTTCCCTTGTCACCGTCACACGATGCTATATAGAAGGCCTCTTTCTTCCACTGCCAATTTTAAATACACGAAAAACGGAATTTCTTCTATTTGGGACTAATGCTAGCATATCACAAGTGACTGAGTTCAATGTCAAAATTGGAGATCGGTACCTTAATCGCGTCACTAAGTTCAAATATTTGGGAGTGTTTCTTGATGAGGGCTTAACTTGGGCTACTCATGTCAAATATGTCTTGGGAAAAGCTGGTAAGAAGGTTGGTATGCTTGGTCGATTGAGGAAACATTTGACGACTCATGCTGCAAATACTTTATACAAATCATATATAGTTCCTGTGCTAGAGTACTGTGCTTGTACGTGGTCATGCTGCAATAAAGGGGATAGCGAATCGTTGGAACGACTTCAGCGACGCGCTGCTCGAATTGTCACAAAAACTGACAGCAGTGACTTTGCGCTCATAAAGTTGAATTGGGAAAGTTTGAATGATAGGCGAAAGAAATATGTTCTCAAACTTGTTGAAAAATGTCTCAAAAAACAGGTTCCTCAATTCTTTATGAACTATTTTTCGTTTAATCGAGATATTGTAG
Organism: Trachythela sp. YZ-2020; assembly: GCA_016169945.1. Lineage (NCBI taxonomy): Eukaryota > Metazoa > Cnidaria > Anthozoa > Malacalcyonacea > Clavulariidae > Trachythela > Trachythela sp. YZ-2020. Next base: position 412,095 of record JADLSH010000056.1, on the reverse strand, counting down.
GTAGAACAACCAGACAGAGCAATCTACTGCATCTACCTAAAGTGAGAACAGAAACAGCTACATGTAAAATGTCTTTTTATTATAATGGAGGCGTTGTTTTTAATAGTTTTAACTCGTAGGCTTTATCGATGTATATATATTTAAAATTAGATTTGTAACATGTAATATAATTAGAATAATACTGTAAATTTTTATAAACTACAGGGCTCTTATTGATAACAGCGTTTATTGTAACACTGAAAAGATTACCCTGTTTAAATAAAAGTTTTCATTCATTCATTGAATCTCGAGATTAAGCCCTTGTATTTCTGTTTATGCCCTTGTGTTCCATAAAAGTCTTGTATTGCTCTAATTTGTTGAACTTCATCTGGAGAAAGCTAAATATAACATAAATTTAGGTAATCATCGTATAATATTGGGATGATGTGGTATTATATGGTAAAGGTATATGGTACAGCACTATGCTATGGTGTTGCTATAGCATTGGTATGAATTGATATGGTATGGTATGGTATGGTATGGAATGGTATGGTATGGTATGGTATGGTATGGTATGGTATGGTATGGTATGGTATGGTATGGTATGGTATGGTATGGTATGCTACAGTATGCTATCTATAAGTAAAAGCATGGCTTCGGATCCAATTTGGAGGCATGTTCAATCCAAATCTCACGATAATCCATGCTATTATCTATTAATGATGTAGTTTACATAAAATGTTCGAGTCAACTATGCTTTCAACTTACAAGTTTCTTCGAGCCGTCCGCTGATAAAATTTTCGCCTTCGTATTTTATTTTTTTGAATCAGTAACGACTTGACAGTTTCACGTAACCATGCAAGTTTAAGTTAAAGTTGTTTTAGTTAAAGTCTTGTTTTAGTTTAAACTGTTGTTTCAGAATTTTGCATTGATATGATGCGATTGACAAGTTGACATCGACTTGTTAAAAACTTGCTACAAAGTTCGTGACTCAGCAGACTTGTTACAAGTTATCCAACAACTTGTTATCGTTCTGCAGTCAGTGGCGGATTAGCTCTCTTAGTGGGATCGGGCAAGTTATGACAGATGTCTTCAAATTGTCTGTTTTTATACAGTATAGAATCATGGGCACCCCAAGTGAAGTGAAGTGAGGGCCCACTGGGGCATTGACTGGTAGTCCAGTGGTATAATCCGCCCCTGTTTGCAATCCGCTTGATAAAATGACAACATTGTTACAACTTCATGACAAGCTTGCCACAAGGCAGTTGCGAACACATTTTGTTGATTTTTACATCTGTAGACACAAAAGACTTCAAGTACCACTAAATTATGTGTATGATTATTGAGCCCGGCTAGCCAAGACTGTCCAGTCCTCAGTAATATAGTCTTGTCTTTGTCAAGCCTGGGAGGGCTTGGTGTTGGTCGTTCTTCTTCCTTTGGTGTGATACCCATACCTACAGTACGGACGTTGTCGGAGTGATCGTGGATTGAAGCGTTGCTTGTTCCCGTGACATTATAAGAGTTAGCGTGGTATGTTTTAGTTCCTTCCTTATCAACACGTACTTGTTTTATCCCGCTTTGACCTTAAAATAAACAAATTTAGAGTTTAAATCATTGTGCTGATGATGGCACAGTATCTATAGTGGATGTATCTTTATCTCTGCGTGCGGGATTCGGTTTCTGATGCAGTTGTCTGGTTATAATTTCATCTCCGTCACACGTGAGAAGAGTAGACGGTGTTTCTAGATGGAATACTCGAACGAAATTTTATACACATTTTTAGACCTAGCAAGGTCCTGCTGCGAAAAATGCAACTTAATTAAAAGTACTATGGCAAGAATTTAACCTGCGGCTTTGCAATTCCGGTGCAGCACTCTAACCAACTGAACTACAGAGTCCAGTTGCTGAGCATTAGCCACAAATTTAGTATATATCATGATGGGAGTGATGCCAATATATGGTATGGGTAAATATAAAAAAAAATTCTAGGGATATCGTTCGATAGGACTGATAGTTGACGGTGTTTGTAGATGGAATACTCCAACGAAAATGTATATACATTTTAGACCTAGCTAGGAGCAGTTACGAAAAATGCAACTTTAGGCCCGAATCGAAACTGGCAAGAATCGAACCTGCGACCCTGCGATTCCGCTGCAGCGCGGGATTTTTACCTGACGAGCGGGATATTTCAGTGAGAAGCATTTCCAGTTGCATGGTATGTTGTAATAGATCTGTAATTCTTCTTTTTGACTCCTCCAGCTTCTTAGACATATCGTCAAGCCTCTCATGTAGGGAGATTTCTGCACAGGATCCGCCATAGAGAGACAAGATCATTACGAGCAAATATGGAAGAATTGTCATTTCACAACTAAAGAGATGTTAAGAAACAATATAAATTTTTATACATTTAAGACTGCTGATACTGATAATGTCTCATCATTATGAAACGAAACTAAATTACACTAACTTCAATTCTGCTGGATATAGTTTAATTTTACCATTTCTAAACTGTTTTACCTAGAGATCCAGTAAGAGGCCTCCCTTATGGGTCCAGTATTGTCACGGGAGGAAACCGGAATATAACCGACTGTGTTTGCTAAGCGTATAACTAATTCAAACTCAAACTGATTAAGATGTAGTGCAGTAAAATTGTTTTTTCCGTGCCATGTACCTCAATTAAACTTTTCGGCAAAGAAGAGAGTTTTACGAGACCGAATAATACTCATCAACGGTTTTTGTTGCGAAACTAATCATTCCATACTGCTTAAACGTAAATTGTGGGAAAGTTGTTTTGAACAGTTTAGACAGTTTGGAAGAAATGTTGATATATATAAAGTCTAAAGAGGGCAGTTTCTTGGAAATTATAAGATACAGGTTCCGGGCATTTTTTAAGAAATCGTTACTGGAGGGCCATCATCGAAAGGGGACGTAACAAGTAGGTGGTGTATTACAAGTGTGGGAAGCTGAAGGGTGGTCTGGTCGTTCTCCCCCAGAAAATTTTTGTATTATTGAATCTCTGTGGCTTGATTTCCTGCATTTTCAGAGACAATTTTTTATATATCCCATCTAAACGGAGCAAGGTTTTGTTGTGAAAATACCACAACTTTCCTCTAAACTCAGGTTTTTCCCTTTTTTGCTTATATTTTGGACAAAAGGGACCTTCACTGAGGGGGGGGGGGGCAAAATAGCTTACTTCGGCGCCAACATGGGGGCTGGGGGGTGCTTTGGCCCCTGGAGTACATTAGTTAAAAAATGCCCTGTACAGGTTTATATAGGCATGTCAGCACAGCCCACGTCTCGCTTCTTCACCACAGGTGTTAAAGTGAATTATTAAAGTTTCAACATCCTTAATTTGCTCTTAAAACAATGCTAGACAACCATTCAGATTCTTAAATTGGGCTATCCTGAACTGATGTTGAGTATATTGTTTCTCACTCTCGATCTCCCAGTAATACTAAGAAAATACATGTAAATAAGCCTGTACAGTATTATAACAAAACTACAAGTGAAACTTACATGAATTTCTCGATAATTCTTCCGAAGGTTTCAGGCTTTCAACGATTATTTTCAGTGTCTTTTTCTCACTTCGTCTGTTCTGCTCTGCGTCCAAATCTGTTATGAACTACAGCACAGAATACTGCAATATATATCTTGTCATTAAACCATTGAAAACACTTAGAAACGCCTGAACGGTCAAAGCGTTATTAAAATGACAATTTAAAGTCAAGAACATAATTATAAGGGTGCGGAAATTAATCTGCATATAATCGTGTCGGACATTCTTTAAAAAATATTAAATATTGCTGGCATCTTAAAATATCGTTCCGTCAATTTCATAAGAAAAATTATGTAATGAGTAAAAACAAAAATTCCTTTTTGTGATAATATAACATCGACGTAGTAAAAATTTGCATTTGACTGGCCAAAACATTCCAGGATTCTCCTGTTCTACCCCTGACTGTGGTAACATATTTTAACAAATGATTGCCCTAATATAACTGTACCTTTTAGGGAAGCAATTAAGACAAAATTTATAGAGCTATCTTCATGAAATATTTATTAGTCTGCCTCTGTAGACACTAGAGCAAACACAGGCAATGGGGGATGGCTGTTTCTGGATTTGTAAAGGGAAAATACAGTTTAGATGGAGTTAAGCGCTTTTCAGTGTCTTAATTTCAGCTACATTTAGCTACACTTTGTTAGCTATTTTAATGTGATGAGTTATTTCCGCTTTTGATTTAGTCCGATTCAACCTGACGCAAAACAAAACTATTTTTAACCAAACATACCACGTACGATTTTATCCTGACGTATAGACTTTTCTACTTGTACATGTAATCTCGGAGGTAATTAGTTTCAATACGTAAGCACCGATATTTTTTAAATATTAATCATAATTTTTGTATAAGATTGTCTTTATTAAAAATTTCCATTTAAGGTCTGTGCACGGGCTCCAACATTGTTAGACTAAAAATGTTGGACTGTATTGAACTGGTTTGAAAGGTAATTAATTGTCCATATATTATAAATTGTATGAGTTTTATATCTATACTTGTTTTATCCTGACAATCTAGAAAAGCTCACAATAAATACCTTTATTTATGGCTACCAGACCCTCACCAAATACTTTAAGTACTCGACATTATCCTGACGTAAACTCTTTTCACCTATGAAGTTTCAACAAGTCACACAGACCTTGTTAATTGATTTGTTTTCATGAAAAAATCACATCACGGATCTCATCAATGATCACTTTATCAAACACTGCGGCTGTTATAGTCAGAGCTATCTTAGTTAAAAATTACTCAGTCTGGCTTTGTAGAAACACTAGAGCGAAGACAGGCAACGAGGGATGATTCTTACTGGATTTGTAAAGGGAACATGCAGTTTAGATGAAATTAAGCGCTATTCATGCAGTGTCTTTCAGCTATATTTAGCTATTCCTTAGTTTTATCTTGGCACAAGGGCGACAGGCATGATGCAATTGTTGGCAATGTTATGAGTTATTTCCGCTTTTGATTTAGTCCGATTCAACCTGACGCAAAACAAAACTATTTTTAACCAAACATACCACGTACGATTTTATCCTGACGTATAGACTTTTCTACTTGTACATGTAATCTCGGAGGTAATTAGTTTCAATACGTAAGCAAAGATATTTTTTAAATATTAATCGTAATTTTTGTATAACATTGTCTTTATTAAAAATATCCATTTAAGGTCTGTGCACGGGCTCCAACATTGTTAGACTAAAAATGTTGGACTGTATTGAACTGGTTTGAAAGGTAATTAATTGTCCATAAATATATTATAAATTGTATGAGTTTTATATCTATACTTGTTTTATCCTGACAATCTAGAAAAGCTCACAATAAATACCTTTATTTATGGCTACCAGACCCTCACCAAATACTCCAAGTACTCGACATTATCCTGACGTAAACTCTTTTCACCTATGAAGTTTCAACAAGTCACACAGACCTTGTTAATTGATTTGTTTTCATGAAAAAATCACATCACGGATCTCATCAATGATCACTTTATCAAACACTGCGTCTGTTATAGTCAGAGCTATCTTAGTTAAAAATTACTCAGTCTGGCTTTGTAGAAACACTAGAGCGAAGACAGGCAACGAGGGATGATTCTTACTGGATTTGTAAAGGGAACATGCAGTTTAGATGAAATTAAGCGCTATTCAGTGTCTTTCAGCTATATTTAGCTATTCTTTAATTTTAATTTTAATCTCGCACAAGGGCGACAGGCTTGATGCAATTGTTGGCAATGTTATGAGTTATTTCCTTTTTTGATTTAGTCTTTCAACGTGACGCAAAACAAAACTATTTTTAAACAAACATACCACGTACGTCTTTATTCTGACGTAAAGTCTGTTCAACTTGTACATGAAATCTCGGAGGTAATTATATATATCAAATCTGCAGACATGCATGTTTCGCCGTTCAACGGCTCGTCAGTGCAGCTTGTAACGCAATCTAGATGCGAGTGACTTCGTATTTATACACCATACGCTTGCTCTCCCAAGCGCATGTGGTACAATACTCAGACACATGCGCATCCAGACATGCGTGAAGTGTCTTGGGGCCAGAGTGCTCAAACAACCACAAGGGAAGTGAGCTTTTTGCATTATCGCTCATAGCCACCAATTAACCTCACAGAGTGCTCAACAACACAAGTGAAGGAGCTTATATAGTCAAATCTGCAGACATGCATGTTTCGCCGTTCAACGGCTCGTCAGTGCAGCTTGTAACGCAATCTAGATGCGAGTGACTTCGTATTTATACACCATACGCTTGCTCTCCCAAGCGCATGTGGTACAATACTCAGACACATGCGCATGTCTGGATGCGCATGTGTCTGAGTATTGTACCACATGCGTTTGGTGAGGGCAAGAGTATGGTGTATAAATACGAAGTCACTCGCATCTAGACTGCGTTACTCGGTCTTGCAGTATTGATCCGTCAGTCAATACAGCAAGACCTCGGTTTCATATTTGACCGTACAGACCTCACTCTCAGTTAGTAAGTAGTTAATCCTTCTATCTACTGGTATTTGACTATTCAAAATACGCAATGCAAAAGTTTCTATTGTAGAATCAATTAAGGTGAAAACACCAATATCTCAATAAAATGGTTGTATGAATTCAAGAATTAAAATAATTTATTTTTGTCAAGATTTATCATTTTCTATAAATTAAATACTCTTCGCGCGCCTTTCACTATTATTTTTTGGTCTGATTTGTTGGAGATATTATCCATTTTTTTCGTCGCAAAGCAGCGAATTCAGGACAATTACATTTCCCTGCCTGGGCTTCAGCCTCATTTTTACTAGTGTTTACATTAATCTAAAACATGATTTTTTAAAAATTTCCCGCTCAAAGTACTGAAATATATTTTGACACCTAATTTCAAAGTGATTGCAAAAGTTAAGCGGTTGGTTTTCATTAGATCAGTCAAATATCAATGAGAATATGAAAGTCATTTTATCTAGTATAAAAGTATTAAAAGTCTAATAAACATGACGTATTATTGGGGAAGAAGGGGGACATTTTCCGGGCCACCCTGCAGTTCTTCTGTACATTAATAAAACAACGGATATAGGTAACTGGTAAGGACATCATAAAGGAATAATTGTATCGACCTGAAATTTTCAAGCCAGATTTACCATAATAACGTACAGAAAATAAATGTAACCACATCATAGGATCTGACATATTCGATCGGATTTTTGTTAAATTCTAACGACACCTAAAATCGTTATACAGTTATTGCCTGCTAAAACGTATAAACGTATTAGAAAACCAATTGTCTTATCTAATATGTCCTCCTTGTGTAACTCCAAAGAAAATAATGGACATTTTGGACAAGAGAAAACATGCTCAGGTATAATATTTGACCTTCCATGGGAAAACATACCTTAACGATATTTCGTTGAAACGGCCAAAAAAACGGTTAACGAACGGATAGAGAACGTTTTGTTATAACGTTTCAACGAATCTCAAAAACGTTTTGACGATTTGAGTAAAAAATCTGAACGAATAAAGTCGAGGATTTGAACGGATAAAAAAACGTTCTATCAGAAGTCGTTTGAACGAATTAAATTATTGAACGTTCCTAACGAAATTCGTCATAACGCATAGATTAAGGATAGTTGTCAACAGAATAGAATAATGTGGCAAACAAGTAACCTCTATCGGCGCACAAAAGTACTCAAGTGATATAACTTGATAAATGTGATAAATTTGATAAATTACGCTATGAGTATTGTTCGAAAATTCGAAGATATAGTACAGCAGTTATATTAGTTACATGAAGTTGTACAGTATGAATTATTGTGTAGTATTCTTTAAATTTGACATATATTGAGATATTCAATAACTATTTTGGAAGATGTTTCAAACCTCTGGTGCGGAAACCACGCTGCCAAAACAAGGCAAGGCACAGGCTATAGTATTCTATAGTATGCATGTCTGGCTATTCTCTTTAAGCAGCTTAAATCTCGCGCCAATTTATTTAATTTCCTGCCTGAAATAATTATTATGAAGAAAAAATTGTCAACAGATCAGAGCAAAATCTATTGCGCGTTAAAGAGTATAGATTATATGAATGTTTATTATGTTCCCAATCCTTTTATAGAGTTATAAACCAAACTTGTATTCTGTAGCCGTATTTATACTAAAGAGTAAAGAGTGAAGACGGTGATCATTGTAGTATAATTATCGCAGGCCATTTATGTCAGTCTCCATCAATTAATACAGCTATGCTATTAAAACGGATGCATCTAAAGTTGTATCTATATTGTGGGAGCAAACACTATAGACATTGGTTTCATTCTCTTTATTATTTATTTAGTTATTTACATCAATTCCAAGGTAGCCATTTTTGTTGCCATATTTTTTCCTACACTGCAGTTATATGCTCTACTTTTGCGAGCACACGACCACATATAGAAGTGTTATGCTGTTTGAACAGCATTTTTTTTTGTTATCCGTTTTTAAATTTCATCTAATCACAGGTTCCTCACCAACTTTCGGTGTAGGAATAATTAGGTGAAGTAATTTTACAGTTTTAGGTGAGGGAGCGTAATTAAGGTGTCCAAAACCACACAAAGGCCGAGGTTAATCTACAAAAAACCCGGCACATCCTATAAAGCTGCATATACGGTAGTTACAGTAAACTGCATTTAAATTACACTATTTTAACGACATCACCTTACGCCGGTCCCCAACCGCAAATTATTAACTCTAGATCAATACATGTTATTAATTAACTAAGTTCTTGGTGGTCACTAATGTATCTCTAAGAATTTCATCAGGAAATATTTTATTTCCCTCCATACTAGAGCATCTACACAGAAATTAATGATAGAAAATAGCATACAATGTCAACTGTCTAAATGTTTCTAAGCTACCTGCGCTAGCTATAGTACCCTGAAAAGGAAACCAATTATGCCATGTCTAAGACCTGGCATAAATGGTAAATTTTTGTTAGTTAACGTCCGGCGTTCCGCAACTTAAATTCGAATGTCCGGCGTTCCGCAATTCCGAATGTCCGGATTTCCACCCTGAAAAGCAACCTAATACTCGACCCTGGCAGCAATAGTGCACAGTTTTTTTTAATAAGGCATATAGCAATAGCAAACTGCCCATATAGAAACAGCGGTTCGAAAGTACACTCCAGCCGCCCATATAGAAACGACAGTCCCAAACCCATGCACAGGGGAGTTTATACTCACCAATATAACAAAAGAGTGATCCTGCATTCACTTCGAGACATCAACTTGTGACACAATTTGTGCCTCCTGCCTACCTACGACAATTCAAGCAAGACTTCCCCAGACATCCACATTGTCAGTAAGCATAACATAACAACATAACACAATGACATGTGTCTGGCAAAATCTTTTATGCTTGTCCTGCCTATTATTATCCTTGCAATTTTGAGGTTGCATCTACACACAAATTCATTCAAAATGTTTTTATAAACTTGGTAAGCAATTCTTGTTGGAGTGTGGGTAAATGCACCCTATTTAAATTATCCCAGTTATGTGACCACCAAGCTAAACTACGCAAACCTCATGTCAAGTCACTTTGAAGGTCTGGCAACCTTTCAACTGATGTTTATTCACGTCCATCTGAACGATACATCAATTTCCTCTTGTCATTATAAGCAATCTAAAGCGAGTTATATACCAGTACTGCATTAGATAAACCTTTCTATAATAGATAACTACAGTAATTAGTTAACATGTTCTGTATCTACTATATCAAAAAGGCATGTCATGTAACGCCAATTTGGTTTTCAGCCAGCATATATTTAAACTAAAGCAGGTTTTAAATCTTGCACACCAAAGATACTAATACAATCGGTGGATTTATAGGGGGCTAGATTAAGTTAACTCAAAAATATGTTTTCCCAATATGAATGTTTTAAAATCAGGTTCCAGATTCTATGTGATAGTGAAAGCCTTACCACAATCATGCTAATTGACGAAACTAAAACGAACAGCGCCAGGTCCTGATGGGCTTCCATATTGGTTATGGAAAGACTTTGCATAACTTTTAGCGCCCATAATTACCAAAGTATTCAATCTCTCAATCGAACAACAATGTGTCCCTCTGATGTGGAAGCTCGCCAATGTGAACCCTTTACCAAAATAATCTCCTTTGACAGAGTGTAATCAATTGAGGCCTATATCGCTCACAGACATCATTATGAGATTATTTGAAAGGGTAGTTTACAAACAGGAGATTGCGTCTGCATTCAAATCCGTGATCGGACGAGATCAATTTGCTTATAAAGAGGGAACCAATACCACCGATGCTCTGATTATGTGTTTGCATCATTGGCTCAAGTGGCTGGATGAAGGTGCAGACTCTGCTGAGGCTGAGGTGGAAAGCATTCAGAATTGGTCGAAATTAGTGGGCGTATGTATATATTGAGAGTGTGCAGATGCTATGGTTACTCTGCAGATCAGCTAAGCAAATTATTCGACTCGCTAATCATGTCAGTCTTTTACTATTGCATTGAAGTGTGGGCTCTGCACTCCAAAATAAATATTTGGATCGTATAGACAAGTTTTCCGGCGGGCTTATCGTTATGGATATACGACAAAGAGTATTAAGATATCTGAAGTGATCGAGGAGAGAGACAGAAAATTATTTAGCAAAATCGTATCAAATCCAGAACATGCCCTACATGAATTGCTTCCTGTGTGTAAACAAAGGATTTTAAGACAAAGGGAACATAACTTTATTTTACCTCAAATTAAAACGGAACGATTCAAACGATCCTTCATAAATAGATGTCTTTTTAATTATTTTTAACTTTTATATAATTAATAAGGATAGATCAATTTTTTAACTGTAATAAATAGGAATTTGACATTTGTAAAGTTGCACGTCTGTTGTGACTCTAGACAATAAAGACTTTAATAATAATAATAATATTAATAATAATGCATAACCGCTAACAGTGCGACTTGGAACAAATCCTATGTAAGGGAGCTGTAAGTTGAAGAGAAAACATAGCTCTCATCGTGGAACTCCACCTCTATCTTCTTATCCTGTAATGGCAAGATATCATTGCTCCCTGTACAAAATTTTAGAAAGTTTTCCAACCTTTGCAGTGGCGACTCGTCTACAAATCGTACAAGCATGTGCTGTATTGCTTCTTGTGGTTGGGGAAGCAGTAGGTGGTCTTTCTCTGATGCCGGCGTTAACTTCTCTTGTCCTCGATTAAAGATACTTTCAAATAAACCTGCATGTTTTTCCATCTCATCCAGGAGGCCAAGGGTTTTCATCCCTTTCCAAAGCTGATCAAGTGCCATTTTGCGCGTACCAATGACTTCAAAACTTGCTATCGACTGAATTATTTTTCTCTTATTTGATATCTAAAATAAAAATCCATTAATAATCTAACTGATGCTGTTTGAGGTGTGACTAAACAGTCAATCATAGAAGGCCAATGAAAATACTTTCTTACTAACATGTCATGCTGCAAGTCTTCCTACCCTTAACGTTAACTGGAAAGAGTAATGTTTTCCATAACTAGGTTTTCACTAGCAAGCTTCCAAACGTCGCAATGATAAATATAACTATACTAGAAGTTACAAATCAGGTCGTCATGGGAGGGCGTGTGACCATACGCGAATCCCTTGACACACGCATCAACTTATCAAGATGTGTGATTTTTCAATGTTAAAAAAATTAAAATTATCTGGAGTTAGACGGGATGAATTGTAAGTTAGCATATGGCAACAGTGCCTGATTAAAGGGTTCCATTGTACCCTACTTTATTCTTTTATTCTGTCTAATACTGGATGGTTTTACTCATCAATGGGTCAAGGGAGAGTCTTGCTAACATATTTAATAATAATAATAAAAAATAACGTTCTTATATATGCGCATTTCAAAAAATCAATGCGCTTACAAATGTCAAAGAGTGTGCAATGATTTTTGCAACAATTTCAATTATGCCTGAAAACACAACATGTGGACTATGGGTAGGGAACTTCCGACCACACTCTCCCAGAAACAATGACATATGTTTCCCTTCAATAAGACATGAAAACAGATCAGTAAAGAACTGCCTGAGAAGACCACCTCCATCAATTCCAGGTTAATCAATGAAGGTAATGCGCAAAGGTGTTTCTGGATCAAAAGCCACATTCTTAAAAAAAGAAACCGCATCATTGAAGAGGTTATCATGGTCGATCGTTAATTTTGATGGTCTGCTTTTCATCTTATCTTTGATTTTTTACAGTACTTCAGACAGAGACTTCACCTCACCCAAGTCCTCTTCTTGGCCATACTCTTCTTTGTTGAGCAAACTATCTAGAGTGGAGTTTATGTCACCTCTACATCTGGAGAGCAGGGCCGGATTAACCACGTGGCAGATGCGGCATATGCCGCGGGCCTCGCGCTTATGGGGGCCTCGCGCTTTTCTATGCCACGCCCGTTTTTGGTTTGGGACACGCCCATTTTAGGTGCCTCGCGAATTTAGATGCCTCGCGAATTTAGGGGCCTAGCGAATTTAGGGACCTCGCGCATTGGGAAATTGCGGTGATTTGGCAATTGATAGCCAAGGAAAGATTGCTCGTATTATGTTTCTTGATTTTAGGAAAGCCTTCGATCTAATCGATCATAACATGTTGCTAGATAATTTTATTCAAATTGGGGTTCGTCCGGCTGTAGTTGGTTGGCTTGCATCATACTTTCCAATAGATCGCAAGTGACATCTTTTCAAGGAGATCAATCTGATTTTAAAAGAAGCAAGGGTGGCGTTGGAGTAAGCATGGGAGTAAGCTGGGTCCAATTGCTTTCATAATTAAAATAAATCAATTACCAATGTCTATCGTACCCAAAGACCAAAATCAAATAAGTAATGCTGTTGAAGATCAAGATACAGTTATGTTTATGGATGACACAACATTGCATGAAGTAATTAATATCGCTAATCATTTAGATGGTAACCCCATTGGTAATACTCCAATGAATGTAGATAAAGTGATACAGTTTGCAAAGGATGAAGGAATGGAATTGAACGGTAAAGAGTGTATGGAGATGATTATTGATTTTAGGAAAAATAGATCGACGATACCCCCATATTGGCGGTTGCAATGTATCTCGTACAAAATAATATAAATTATTGGGAATATGGTTAGACGATGATCTAAAATGGAAATCTAATACTGAATATGTCACAAAGAAAGCGGCAAAGCGTCTGTATTTACTAAAGATTTTGAAGAGTTATGGCGCCCCCACTGGTAGGCCTAGACACAAGATGCTCGGCAACTTTTCGGCAACTTTTGACATTTCGGGCAACTTTGGACATTTTGGGCAACTTTTGACATTTCGGGCAACTTTTGACATTTCGGGCAACTTCGGGAAACTTTTGTCTTTTTTTGGCAGTTTTTTTTGGTTTAGTAATTTAAGGTCAAAGAAACTGCAAAATATATTTATTATAACCACTGGATGATGCTTGTGATGCTTGTAAGGAGACTTTAAGCAAGAAGAAGAGCACTGTTAGAAAGCACATTGCATCTGGAAAACACGCCTGCCAAAGAAAGCTATTGAACTAAGCAAGAAAAAGATCAAACACTTCTGCAATTTCTTTGAAAACGATAAAGCGAACAACCCGAAAGGTGAGACATTGCCTCGTGATATGAGAGTTTATAGCTTCAATTTGGTTGAAAGTTTTCTAGCAGCCGGAATCCTCTGACAAAGATTGACTCCTTGCGTCTGTTCTTAGAGAAGTACGGACATAGACTGACTTCACAGACTCACCTAAGTCAGTTAATCCTCTGAGCATGAGAAAGAAAAGGAAACTCTGAAGAAGGAACTTTCTGTGACAAAGGCATGCTCTGTTATTTGTGATGGAAGCACACGTCTGGGTGAGGCTCTGGCTATAGTAGTGCGATTTGTTGACAGCACGTGGAACGTTCAACAAAGATTAGTAAGGCTCCAAACATTGGCAAAGAGCTTAAAATCAGATGAGCTTGCCCAGTGTTTGATAAAGGCCTTAGCTGTGGATTTCAGTATCCTTCCCAGTAATTTACTTGCTGCCATGAAAGATGGGGAGCTGTCAACCAGGCAGCATTGCGGCAAGTCAAATTCTATTTTCCACAGTTACTTGATGTGACCTGCTTTTCCCACACCATAGATAATGTTGGGAAGCACTTTGAGTTCTGTTTCCTCGATAAATTTGCACAATACTGGGTAAGCATGTTTTCACATAGCCCTGCTGTAGGCCTTGCCTGGAAGGCTAGAACTGGGACAGCAATGCGGTCCTATAGCCCAACTCGATGGTGGAGCAAGTGGGAGGCGATGCAGCAGGTGATGGAGTTATATGGCGCCCTTTTTGAGGGAGAATGATCACCTTTGCCCAGCTACAAGAATGCATCTTATGGAGATATTTGATGATCCAGGTAATGCTGCAGATCTTGAACTAGAACTGGCTGCATTGGTAGATGGAGGAACCCACTTTGTTTCAGCTACTTACTATTTGGAAGGGGATGGCCCACTGATATTCAGCTGCTACGAACGCTTATCTACTGTCGCCCATGCTGTAGCAATAGATGCTTACCCAAATGTTGAGGGAGTGGCTCGCCGTCAGGCAGATGGCAACGTGCCTGTTTACAATCAACTTGTAGCAAAGGCAAAGGCCTGCATTACCCCCGGCTTACGATTTTATAAGAGGAAGTTTAGTCAAGAGTTCCATGATCTTGTACGTGCATTTAAAAGTGCCAGATTGTGCTGCCCCGTTGAGGTGCAACAACTCCGTCCCACAGCAGATTCTTTGCAAGAGCTGAGGAACTTTGGCTTCCTGGACAATGATATAGTCATTAATGGATTTACCAATGAGCTTCCTCGTTATCTAGCAAATGTTGATGGAACTCAAATTGAAACTGAAGAAGAGAAGGTCCAATGGTGGGCAAGGCATGAAGCTATCTTGCCTAACTGGTCATCAGTTGTGAAGAAAATCCTTCTTGTGCAGCCAAGTTCTGCTCCCACTGAACGAGTTTTTAGCATAATGAAAAACTTTTTCACAGAGCAGCAGGAAAATGCACCAGAAGAAACTGTTGAGGTGTCAGTGATGCTGTGCTACAATGGCAACCAAAGAAAGAGGTTCGGCTTTGCCGCATAAATGATGACCCTCTTCTTCTATACAATGGAAACATTATTATTCCGTGTTAAAAACACAACTTCCTATTTGGACAGAAATCTAGTCAGATTTTTTTGATGATCTAGTTTTGTTAAAAGAAAAAAGTTTTGTTGATAATCTAGTTTGTTGATCTAAATAAATCTCTTGTACCTAAGGAAATTAAATTAATCAAAAATAAAAGTAATTTCGCATGATTTTTAGTCCGCACAGGTACCTATGTAATGAGCAAAAAAGGGCAACTATGAGCAACTTTTGGGCAACTTTTGAGAAAATTGGCAACTTTCGGGCAACTTTTATAAAAAAATGGCAACTTTTAGGGAACTTTTTACAACATTTAGGGCAACTTTTAAGGAAATTTCGAGCATCTTGTGTCTAGGCCTACCCACTGGTGATTTGTTATCATTCTACTGTACAGTAATTCGTCCCATTCTAGAATATGGTGCAGAGATTTGGAGCGGAGGTCTAACACAAGAACAGAAGAAGAGTATTGAACGAATTAAAAAACGATCACTTAGAATAATTTGCCCAAAGCAAGATTATGAGCATGCAAGCATTAATCGAGACTAAATTACAAACTTTGGAGGAACGTAGGGATGATTTATGCGTATCCTTAATTAAGAAAATGCTAGAGCCAAATCATAAACTTCATAGCCTATTACCAATGAAACTAGAATATGTTAGACAAAAGAAAACAAGAGCTAATACCCACTGAAAGGATATATAATTTCTCTTGTAAAACTGAACGTTTTTAACATAGTACATTGGTTTATTCTATAGACTTGTATAATTCTAAATTAGTTGATTAGAATGACCTTTTTTATTTAAGTTTTTAATGCACGATGTAAATAGATAGAATGGGTATAGATTAGTAAGTTTTCATATATTTAATGGACGATGTAAATAGATAAAATAGATATAGATTAGTAAGTTTTTTACATTTGTATTGTAAACACATTGTAAATTAGCGTAACTGCTACTAAATGTGTCAATAAACCAATACTATTACCATTTGCGGATAAAATTGAGAACAATTATTTAACAATTTTGTGTGTCTTTGAATTCAAAGGTTTTCATAACGAGAGGGGGTGTTGGGGGCCTCGCGCTTAAAATCTGCCACGGGCCTCGCGCAACGTTAATCCGGCCCTGCTGGAGAGGGTCTCGGCAATTGTTTGTGCAGATGAAGTGGGAAGCATTTCTTGCAATGAATCATTTGAACTCGGCAGTTCTTTACTTATTTTGATAACATCGTGTACTTCTGGGCTGTTTCTTTGAGAGGAACAGGAGGTACTAGCAACAGGTACTGAATTGCAGGAAATTTCTCCCGAAAAGGTTGGGTTTGTGGCCACTGCACTAGCTGATGAATGCTGACGTTCATTCACCGTCACTGGTCTCTCCACATTCTCATCTGGTATTGGATCTTCAGTCATTTCCAGTGCTTCTCTGCTCACATTTAAGCGGACGTATAGCTTTCCCTGACCACACAACTCCTTCACTTGTTGAAAATCCCATTTATGACTAAGTTTGACGACCGGTGTGATGATCGTATTTCTCTCTCAGCTGTCTTTACAAAATCAAAAAAGGTGGGAGTCATCAATGGCAATCTTTGTTCAAACGTTTCAGAAATTTCCCTCCGTATCTCAGCCTCGGTGTAGCTTGTGGAAAGATCACAATAGCCTTTAACTAAAATCATATCACATCCCAATATATAGTCAGGTACGTACTGGTTATCATCATGATCAGGCGGCTCATCAATCAAACAAATGGATTTTGTCACGACCCTCCCTTCCTTTGGGTTTTTAGACTCCTCCTTCTTTTTTTTTGAAACGCCACGGATGAAGCGAATTCCCACTCGTTGAAGCTCTCTTTGGCGTGGGTGGATTGTTGGTAACTGGAGACCGGTCGGGTGTCGAACTACTTGAAGGTAAAGTAGATGACGACAGCAAAGAACTACGTCTGCTTTCGAACTCACGAGATACTGATGTTGTGGCATTTGCAATGAGATCTCTCGTTCGATGCAGCATGTTCGACCGATCCGAGTCACTGCTTGTTCCCCCCTCACCTGGAGAAGACGCCATCTTTAATCATGATATCACGACCTTACCACGCACGACTTCTCGCGTGATTCTCGCGTTAACATGCCCGCGAGCAGGCCGAACCCTGAATATATATTTTTTGAGCTTGAAAAAATATATATTTCTGTTAAATGGATATTTTTGTTGAAGTTGAACGAATATTTTTGTTGAAGTTGAATGAATATTTTTGTTGAAGTTGAATGAATATTTTTGTTGAAGTTGAATGAATATTTTTGTTGAAGTTGAATCGATTTGTTGAAGTTGAATGAATATATTTGTTGAATATGAATGTAAACTCTTGAAATTGAACAAATATTTTCGGTTGAGTTTTGAAACAAATCGCCAAACATATTTATGCTTCATGTTAATTTCGTTGACACTTACTGGCTTCCTTGCTCATGTTGTTTACGTGCGTAGCTAATATATGTAAATTTGTTGTAATAAGTTGTTGATTGATTAAATAAATTTATTTTTAATATTAATTAATTATGCACTTTTCCAGCGTTGTCTTTGATTGACATTTATACAAACGGCTATCTCACTTGTTCACCAGCGTAGCCAATCCAAACTGAAAGTACAGGTGCGTAGCAAATAATACTTTACGAATAAATTTTGCCCACTATGATTAACAAGTAATCACATAGTTCCTCGTAAAATTAAGGTCTGATTTCAATTGTGTTTTCAAAGTTTCAGAAATTGCGAAGCTGTGAAAATACGTGTGAAATTAAACGTTCATTTTACTCGGCTCCATTCGTTTACCGTTACTAATATTGCTTGCCTTTGATTAATATACCGAATAACGAAACAAATAACAAAAGCGTCATCAACAACAAAGGTTTAAGCGATAAATTATGCCCCGATTCCGTAAATAATAAGCAGAACAAAGGTCACCCTTCCGCCAGTCAGAAAATCACTCACAAAACTGTGAACGGAGAAACTAGAGATACTGCCTCGCGACCGACACCACCGGAGTGGTTGAAATGCTTGCCTTTGATTGATATACCGAATAACCAAACAAATAACAACTCGAATTTTCGTGGAAATTTTGGAAGGCGGAAAACTCGTCGGAGATCTCGCCGTTGGAAGTATACGGATATGGTGAGCGAAATGACGATATCATAACGGAAAGCCTAATGAAGTCCACCGATCACACCACGAGAATGAACATTCCAACAATTGTATCTCAAAGAAAACTCCATAAAAACCCAACAACCAAACATTTCTCCACTACCAGAAGTAATCTAATAAATATCCCTTTAAAAGTTACGAACTCAACTGTGAGCCAAGGCTCACCTGCTAACGATAGCAAAGAGTTTGTGCCTAGTCTTCTTTTATCAAACGTCATGTCCTTAGCCCCCAAAATCGACGAAGTCCGTTTGTTCGTTTCCAAACATAATCCAGACCTCGTTTTCATCACAGAAACGTGGCTCAAAGAATCTATCGGAAACAATCATGTCGAATTACCGGGTTATAATATTAAAAGACGAGACCGCAGCTCAGCCCAACATGGAGGTGTTTGCTTTTTCTCTAAGGAGTGTATTAAGGTTAAACAACTTCAACAATTTGAAAGTCCTAACCTTGAAGTTCTCTGGATGCAATTAAGACCTTCCAGGCTCCCAAGAGGAATCCCATGTATAGTAGCTGCAACAGTTTACCATCCCCCAAGTGCAAATGATAACGAAATGTTGGAATATTTATCAAAATCTTTAACTGACATCGAGGGTCTCTTCCCCGGATGTGGTATTATCATTGCTGGAGATTTTAACCACTTAAATATCAAGAATTTGTCTCGCCAGTTTCAATTGAAGCAATTAGTGCATCTGCCTACTCGTGGCACGAATACGCTGGACCTCGTCTTAACAAACCTGCACTCTTTCTACGAATCTAACTCCGCCACATCCCACCCACCATTTGGCCTTTCTGACCACTGTGTCATAACATTATACCCAAAGCAAAGAGATCTCAATTCTACAACCAAGAAAGTAATCTATAAAAGAGACACTCGACCTTCTCGAAAACAAATGCTCGGCAAATACCTAAGCCAAATTGACTGGCACCTCTTTGACAAGCTCACTAGTTGTAGTGAAAAAAATGACCTATTCACCGGAATCATCATTACAGGTTTAAACTACATCATGCCTGAAAAAACTGTCACCTTCCATCGTAACGATCCACCATGGATTACTGAAGATCTCAAACGCTTGACTAAACAACGACAACGCGCCTTTTCCTCTGGAAACTCTATCGCTTTCAAGTTATATCGGAATAAAGTAAATAAGGTGAGAAAATCCTGTCGTGCTAAGTTTTACATCTCCAAAGTAGAACATTTGAAACAGTTGAAACCTAAAGAGTGGTGGCGTGAGGTGAAACGCCTCTGTGGCATGACCCCAGTTTCTAATACTACAGATTTCTCTTCCCAGCTCCAATTAGAAAACACAGATCATTTGTCACCACTAGATTTAGCTAATCTAATCAACAACACCTTCCTCGAGCCTATGCAAGACTTCTGCGCCCTTAGCGACACGATCACGGGAACTGCTTCACTGACCGAAGACCTTCCAATAAATGCATTAACCACACCTGAGTTAATTAACCATAAGCTCAATTTACTTAACCGTTCTAAAGCACCAGGCCCAGATGGCATTCCTAATTAGATCCTGAAAGAATATGCAGAAATTCTATCAAATCCTATCTCTATCATTCTCGACTCTTCTTACTTAGAACAAAAACTGCCAAGCGTTTGGAAACAAGCTAACATCATACCCATCCCGAAAAATAAACCAATCCGTGATATAAACAAGAATCTTCGACCTATTTCACTAACTTCGGCCTTATCAAAGTTAGCTGAAGACATCGTAATCGAAAAATACGTCTCTCACGCAGTTTTGGAGGTAGTCAATCAGGATCAATTTGGCGGAATCCCTAAATCATCAGCAACCCTAGCCCTTATCAGCATTATTCACACATGCGCCCAAGCGACTGACGGAACTGGCGCATCCGTGCGTGTCCTCTTGTTTGATTACCGAAAAGCCTTCGACCTGATTGATCATAACATTTTGCTTAACAAACTCCGGAAGCTTTCAATTCCACTACCTATTATCAATTGGATTATCGACTTTTTAACTTCAAGGGAACAACGAGTTAAACTCGCCTGGGATTGTTTCTCCGAAAGGGGAAAAGTTCCTTCCGGAGTTCCTCAAGTGACAAAATTAGGTCCTTGGCTCTTTATTCTCATGATAAACGATTTGAATCTAACTGATTTCCAAATGTGGAAATACATTGACGACACTACCGCTGCTGAAGTAATACCAAAAGACTGTCACAGTACTATTCAAACAGGTGTAAATCAATTAGAAGATTGGACTGTGCAGAATAAACTCCAACTTCAAATTCCAAAATGTAAAGAACTGCTGTTTCAGTTCACGAGAGTTAGAAGCCCTTTCCCCAGTGTTGTCCTAAGTTATGGAATTCTTGAATTAGTTGAACAAGCCAAAGTTTTGGGACTGACAATCAGTAACGATTTGAAATGGACCAAACATGTTGCGGAAATGATCAAGAAAGTTAACAAACGAAAATATTTCATCATACAACTGAAACGTGCAAAAGTGCCCGCCAAAGAAATGATTAATTTTTACTGTACTTGTGTAAGGCCTGTACTGGAGTACAGTTGTGAAGTCTTCCATTTTGCCTTGCCTGACTATCTTAGTGAC
This sequence comes from Trachythela sp. YZ-2020, assembly GCA_016169945.1. Taxonomy (NCBI): domain Eukaryota; kingdom Metazoa; phylum Cnidaria; class Anthozoa; order Malacalcyonacea; family Clavulariidae; genus Trachythela; species Trachythela sp. YZ-2020. Next base: position 391,155 of record JADLSH010000056.1, on the reverse strand, counting down.
GCCATTGAACAAGTCCAAAGAAGAGTCACATCAATAATTTTCCCAGGCTTGCCGTATTCTGTCCGTTTGCAAAAGTGCAACTTTATTCCCCTCAGCGAACGTCGATACAACGCCTGCTCAAAACTTTTCAAACAACTCATCAACGATCCACATCATAAATTATCATCCCTTCTGCCAGACCGTCACTCTGCGAACTATGATCTCAGGAAAACTCCCGAGTTTCAACTCCCAAAGACAAAAACAGATAGATTTTTAAAAACTTTTATTCCGGCCTGCATCAAAGAATTTTCTTAGATGTTAATTTTTTGATACATTTTTAACTTAAATTTATATATATATAATTATATAGTATTAGTATATAGTAAAATTATAGTTTAATATTTCTATTAACCTTATATGAATTAAAAGAGTAATTCTTGTAAATTATTGCCCTATATAATTATAGAACTTAAATTAATCAATGGATGTAAAATAACACGCAATTCAGTTGTTGTAAACTGCAAAGTGTTTTCTTAATAAATCTATCTATCATTTCATCTATTCATATTCTTTCCTAATATTTTCCTCTTTTATGTTTTTCATGAAAATATATTGCTTTATGAGCAAAAATATGAATAAAAATAAAACTTTGGCGACTTCACCAAAACCGGGCGCCATGTTTACAATCTTGAAATCAAAAAGTATTTGCCAATCAACGCAATGACATGATAATTTTCACAGGTAAAAAATCGTATGGCTAATCAAAACGTTGATACGCTAATTTTTCACTAACAAAAAAAAATCGTATGACCAATGAAAAGGTGGATACGATTCGTCCGTCGTGGGATACGATATTTATTTCGCACTTTTACTGCACGGATATCTCTATACTTATATAATAAGATAATATTAATGTTAGTCTTGGGGTGTCGCGCAGTATTAAATGCTTGCCCTATTGCCGCTACTTGTACATGTGTATTTTATCATCGCGTGGTTTTCAAGTCATGAGATGCAATGATAAAATGTAACCCTTCTCCTTAACGTCCAGTCCACCGCCAACGACGCGAGCAGATATACGGAGAAAAGATTCATAAATTGTCCTTTCAAAACCCCATTAAGCGAAGCCTGACGTCACCATGCTTCCACGACTGCATCAGCAAAGCTCTTTCTTGTCGGAAATTTCCTAGTGTTCGCTCTGCTGTAGGTAACGATATGCACAATTCGTTGTTGGTCCCTCGATATATTCGGCATGTTTATATTATCTCGTATATGTATTGCGCAGCAAAATGTGAAACGTTTACATTCTCTCTTTCCGTATACTTTTACATAAAAATATATCCCTGTCTATTAAATTACAATGTCTCTCTGTCTGCTTTTAGAAAAATAACCAGACACAGTGCTGAAGTGCGGTGCCCCGTCTAGTCTAGCACTGACGTCACAATAATAAATAATAATTCTCCAGTATAAGAAGTGTTTTTGCACATACTTTGTAATGTGTTTCTTCGTAGCTCAGTGGTTAAGGGCATGCGCCAACAACTTCCTTTGATTCGGATGTTGGGGTTCAAATCCCCATACAACCACTTTTTCTTAAAACCTTTTCTTTCCATTTTCTAAACAGTTGTGATTAGATTTGGAGTTTAGATGGGCATATTTCATAAAGATCCAAAATCGTAGCACCAACTACGCCGGATATTTATTGACATAGGACCTGGGCTTCCTGTATTAACTTAAGATTCCGAACGAACGAACGAACGAACAAACGAACGAACGAACAAACATACATCAAGAAAATATATGGAGCGTTATTCGGTTCAAAAATATCAGCCGACTAGTTGACAGGTCGACGCGATCATTCAGGATTCGTTACGTCAGTTTATTGCATTAGTATGCCTTAAGACATTACGTTCTGCCCGTTTAACGTCTGAGTGAATGCAATACGTTTCGACTAAACAAATTATGTTCTACCTGATCGAAATTCATTTCGCCCGACAGTATTGTGTTTTGCATGAAAAATTTATATACTTGCGTAAGCATCATGAAAATAGTCCGAATGACGTTTGGCACGCGGTGAAAGGGCCAAAAATAACACGATGTTGCGGCTGAAAATCGGACGAAGTACACACGAGGATATGATGGGATAACGAGTAGTCACTGAGGTATACTTCAGTACAATGAATTAAACGCGCGAAACAGAGAGAAGATTGCCTCGCGTGCATGCTAATTATCTTTGTTTTATAATGGCGTCAACAGACCACGAACAAAAAAGTCCCGATCAATCTTCTGATTCTGCTCAATCCAGAGCAGTTAATTTACTAGAAAGGTCGGTCTCCATTTTAAAAGAAACTACAAAGAACGGTCAAAACGTTTCTTCAGCTCCTGATTCAAGCTCAACTCGCTTAAATAGTGCAATACTAAACTACAGGTATCTCCAGCAAATTTGTAATCTTTTGTATATATTTTTGTATAATTTATAAATAAATGCCAAGGAATTAGGTTGGCAAATATTTAAAAGGTTGATTTTTGTCACAAATTGCATGGACTTCTTTGGGGATGGAGAAATACAACATACGTACAGTTGTGATCTATAGACACATATAAAAATATTATTGGATTATGACTTACATTTTCAAGGCTCAATCACATAATTTGTCTTGGGAAACGCTAATGGAACTCTATAATTATTGTAACATATCTTATTGCAAATGGTTCATGCTCCCTCTGATCTTTTGAATTTTTGTAGGAGAATATTTCCAGTTCTTCAGGAGTCTTCATCCCCCTCTACCTCTGGCATAACATCTGCTTCACAATCGTAGCCTGGAAACTACCAGAGTCATAAGCCTTCGCATTTAAGGGCAGTTTACTGTTATTTAAACAAGTAGAGTCAATGTTAGCGTTGTCAATAAATGCATAACTTTTGTTTGTGCACAGCCGACGAATATTTTCATTAGTTTGCTTGATTTTGCATTTACATCCACATCTTGTCTAATTGTTATTCCTGATATTCCAATTTCGGATTGAGGAAATTTGGCTTTAACATTAGCGGCCAGTTGTTAAATTTTTGTTGAACAGGTATTTGATGTGTCCGTACGTAAACGATTTGTCCCCGTGTGGATTATGACGTGTGGGATTAGTTTTGTGTTGAATTGAGTCCAGTTGTATTGAAATCTCGACAGCGGTTTTACCAAAAAAAAAATTTTTTTCACTGTGTTACTAGATAATTTCTCCGGGTTTATGTGTTGGAGTCACCAATTACGACAATTGGGCCTTCTGAATTCATACTAGTATCACTTTGTGTTGTAGACAAATTGGGTGTATTCAAATTATTATTTGTTTGAGGTGCAGTACCACCGGGGTACTGGATTCTTCAATCGAAGGCGAATTAATCCTCTGCGAAAAATTTATTTGTTCTGTTTCATTAACGGTCTCATCTATTGTTAACACGTTGAATTATTATCTAATTCAATTGTTTGACTATCATTAACAGGTATTTTTTTAGAAAAATTTGTTCTTTTTAGGGACAAGAATCTGATTGAAGTAGTCTGATCGCTGTTAAAAGGCTTAATCTGTCGTTTTCCATATTTTTGATTTTGATATTTATGTCCGACAATATACAAGTTAAATTCGTTTTTCTTTCGCGAAGAAGCTTATTCTATATATAAAGGTCCTCGATTTTTTTCTTGAAATGTTCAGCTCTTTCACCATGACTTTTCTGCTTGAAATCAATGAATTCAGGGTTAAGTCGAGCAATTGTCTCAGAATCAGATAGGAATTGATTTACTTTAAAAGCTAAAGATTCTACCTGTGATTTTATAGTTTGAACAATTTCTTCCAAAGGTTGACGATGAAGTCCGCTCGGATCCCTTTCTGTCTGCGTTCCCAACTGAGCATCATTACTGCAGCTATCGCCGACAATACTCTCTTCTTCCCGGCTATCGCTAGCAGACGATCGATCGTCTTGCATCAAGCAGCTCAGATTCTCACTAATATCTTTCTCAGTCGCAGTGTCCGCAGCAGATAGTAATACCGATTCAATTGCTTTGGCTTTCGCTCCCTTGATATTGTAGTTATATTTCCCGATGAGGCATATCAACGAAGTGACATGTCGTCGTTTTCGAATAATTTACAATCACCATCGGACGAAGTCCATCTGCCAATTTGTAGTTCAATATCGTTGATAAAATCTTTAAAATCTTCAAAAGTACCAGTCCATTTCATGTTTCCTTTCTCTCCTGCAGATACTTCCTGACACGATCATACTAAATAAGTACTTATTTGTTAAGCGGCCAGAGAGTTCCTTAATAGATCTACACCATAGCGCTGAATTATTGTTGGTCGTTAAGGTGTCAATAACTTCGCGTGGTCGTTTAACGATTCCTAACATCGCATCTTCGTTGATTGTGTTGCCTTGTGACGTCACGTCGTTAAGTCGTGGGTGAATGATGGAGAAGGTCAGGACCTTCCCACCACGTTTCGTTAGATGTCAGTTCTCTGACTTCGAGTCTGCGGGACGGAAGTCGGCGGAATTTTCAGTGCCCGGACAAAATCGCCATGAATCAACCTATGTTAAACTTCGAATCTCGGTGACTCTTCGAACATACTGTTTCAAGGCGCGATCATTCTTAATCTAACATAACGCCGTCGTCGAATCCACCTAGTGTGTTAGTGCTCCTAGCAACTCTAAACGGGGGACACTCTGTCGTTTGGTTGGAGCAGCTGTTGTTTTCGCGGCAACTAATGCCACTTGCACTCTTCCGTTGCCATAAACATATCGTAAGTGGACTACCGCACCATAAGCTTGTTGCGAAGCATCGCGAAACCATGCAATGCAACTGCCAATGTGCTCGTGTCTGTGCAGAAAAAATAACTTGGAACTTCGATCGAATTTAAGTGAATTATTTTTCGACGTAGGGTCAAAAACTTCAGTTTTAGCTTGCCATCAAGTTCATCATCCCACTCTAATTGATCATGACAAAAGATTTGAAATAAAATCTTTAATGCTAGCGTAAACGGAGAAAGCAGGCCACGTGGATCGAAGATCTTAGCCACAAGCTTGAGCAAGGAACGCTTTGTGATGGTTAACGAATTAGCGTAATTTTTCAATTTTGCAAAGTCGAAGAAAATCGTTTCCGAGAAAGTATTCCAACGAACTCCTAACAATTTGACATCGTTATTCGGTGTTGCTGTATCTTGACCAGTCGACGATTTCGTGTAAGATTCACCATCCTCTCGAGACGCTTCATGTTCACTTTGGCCAAGGCATTACGACTCGACTTGCTTCATAACTTCTTTGGAATTGGAATTCCATTTTCTAAGATTAAACATGCCTTTGATCTTTCGTAAATTTCGAGCATGTTGGAAACGTATTTCTCCCTCGTCAATAAATCGTCAAAGTAAAACGCTTTTTGATAGTAATTCCGCCATTTCCGGTTCACCTTTCTTATACGAGTGGAGGTGATGCCGTATTACAGACCGAAAATCGAAGGGAATGGCCGAAGTCCAAATATTAAACGATTAAATCGAAGAACAATAGTTTTTGGATCGTCACTAAAGGTTTCATCAAACCGAAGAAAGCGAAGCAGGTCCTTATGATCGTGTTTCATGCCGACCATAAGGAATGCCTTCTCGATGTCAGCCGTAATTGCGATAGGGTTTGAACGAAAACTCACGAGCATATCAAAAAGACAACAAATAAAATTTGGTTCAGTCTCGAGACAATCATTTAACGAAAGTTCATGGTTTGGCCAAACCGTCGTAAAGTATTTTAATCTTAGTCGTATCTTTGTTTTGGCGGATGACAGGGTGGTGTAGGGAATAAGAGTTCCAACACTACTAGGGGAATTGCTCTCAATATCCGGAACTCTTTAGACAATATCAGGATTGAGCTGATCTTTTATTATTTTATCGTACTCATTGAGCAATTTCGATTGATTTCGTAACTTACAATGCAAGGAAACAAACGATTATTACACGGTTCGTAATTGTCGGGTAGGGGTAAACGATCTTGCTTCCAATCCATTGTAGACTTATTTCGTAAAGTTGCCCGTGTCCGAAGACAACTCGCTTAAGATTAGGTATGTGATTCACGTGCACACTCGTTACAAATGCCAATCGCTACGACATCCCAAAAGCGTTTGAGTTCGTGGGTAATTTTGTATGGGGTTTCGTTAGAATCATCAAATTCGCTCCCCCTTTAAATAATGAGATTATTGACAACTTCGGTCTCGTTGACAACAGACGAGGTATTGGTTGGACCAGACAATAACCAGCCAAATTTACTAGCAATCGCAAGGTTTCCATTTCCTCCCCGAATAACTTCACCGGTGATAAAGTCCCAATAGTGATCGGAAATAATTAAAACATCGATTGATTATCGATCGTCATTTGGGCAATCAGCCAATTCTAAGTCCTGCAAAATGTGGGTAGTCAGAAACATCAAATTTTGTTCTCACAGGCGTACAATGCAAAAATTGGGCAAATTTCACCGTCACGTGTTCCGAAACTTAACGCGAACACTTGCTACTTCTGTGTTTTGTACTTATTTTCTCCAAAGTGTTCAAGTGTAGAGTTTCGCTCTTCTTTGGCTTTAGAACTAATATACGAACGCTGGGTTTTGTTATCAAACAGAACCGTTACAGATGCTGATCTCGAACCATCTATATTTACTGCGGTGGCACACGCAGTTTGCAAGAGAACATTCCTTTTACTCGTGCTTGCGGCAGACGTCATGGTAACCCCTGAGATCACTTCAGAATTCTCTGGAATTTTGAGTTTTCCCTCACGCTGTTCGGCTGGAGACTTCGATTCATGCATTACCTATATTGACTGATGATGCTGCCCACTATAATGTCTACAGTCTCAGGGACCCTTACAATCCCTAACGTGGTGTCCACTATAGAGACCCCTAAAACATCTTCCAGTTTTCCTCAAAATCACTTTTCGTTCATTCACCGTCCCACGCTCATGCAGGATGCAGCATGATGCATCCATTACAAAAGGCACATTGTATTTAAAACCGGTTTGAATTTGTCCTGCGCCTGATTTGCTTAAATTTCATTCTTCTAAATCACCGATTTTCGTCCCAACTAACAAGCTGTTTACAGTAGGCGTATTTATATTTTTACACCTTTTACTCGCATAGACCCGTACTCAGTTTAGTGGCTCATCCCAGTCGATTTTGTCGCCTCACTAACTTGGCGTGCCTCCATCTCAAATTGAATTGTATCGATCAATTCGTCTATCTTCCACACCTCTTTCGTAGCTTTGCGGACAATTTCAAATCGAATGTCTCTTGGCATCTTAGACATTATTATCGGAATTAACAAACTGCCATACTGTTCGTATAAAACTCCTAAGGGGGCTAATCCCCGTACGTGTACACTAATTTCATCGTATACTAACCTAAGTGAAGTCTAGCGGTCTCCCTTACAAGTCGAGATCTTGAGTAATTCGTGCATGTGGAATTTTTTGCAATCTGATTGGGCAAAATTAGTGCGATTAATTCCCAAATCGCACTATTTTGAGCTTTGCTCGCATCATGTTGAGTATTAATTGCATCATTTTTAAAGCAATCAGATTGAAGCTCTGCACCACAACAACCAACCAGATGGAATGATAGAATTCAACTACCCAAGCAATTTAAAGAAAAATGTGACCTGGCAAATTATCAAATATGTTCACAATATTTTGTCAATACACTTGATCGATTGCATTACCACAGCGTTTTTTCCATAAAAATCAACATAAAGGCGAGTCAAACTAAAAGAATATCAATTATTCTTTTTATTGTCGAGAGCGGGCGGAATCCCAGGCTTTCCTGCAATCTAAGTAGTTGCAGCAGCGGGCGGAATTTTACGATATTTTGACCGCGGTCCGGAATCCTAGACAAAATTGAAAGTTTGTTTACTTTCCCTATTTTTTTCAAAGTTTTATTCACGAAATATTATTAGCAATGTCTTCAGACGACAGTTACCATTCGGAGAGCGAGTTCTACCATCCAGAAGAACAGGAAGAAAGTCTTGATAACGTACAAAATGTAGCGGAAAATGAAACATTGACGACGAGCAAGAGATCGAAAATGGTGAAAACAATTTAATGGACGATGTTCAGGATTATATTTTTGCTCAACGGCCTGAAAGCACGTTAAAAGTGTATGACATGAACGTGTGGAGACGTTTCCTAGACTCAGAAAGAGAAACAAGACAAGTACAGAACATACCTCCTGACGAACTAAATGTTTTGATATGTCGATTTTTTATGCAAACAAAGAAGAAGAACTGCAAGGAGTACGAGCCCGTTTCTTTGACATCATTTCACCGAAGCTTGCAGCGTTACCTCAACGATAAAAGCTCTCCGACCTGTAAATCTGTTGAAAGACAAGGCATTCAAAAAGTCCAGAGAAGTGTTATCAGCTAGAAAAAACGAGCTAGTTGTTAAATCGCGAAAGGATATCGTCCTCAAGCGGCCCGCGAGCTCACATTAGAAGAGGAAGATGAGTTGTTTCGCTTGGGCGAGTATGGCCATACAAATCCAGTATCTCTTCAAAGAACCGTGTGGCGGCGTCTTCATTGCATTTTGGGTTTCATGCTCGGGACGAGAGTAGAAGATTAAAGTGGGGAGACGTGAAACTGGGTAAAAATCCAGCGACTGGCAACGAATTCTTGATGTGGGAAGCAGAAAGAGGTTCAAAGACAAGACACGAAGACGGGAACCAACGAGCTTTTAGCCCTGTAGCCCATGGCACAAACAACGAGCACTGCCCGGTGATGTTTTACAAATAATTCAGTAAACGCCGTCCAGAAGAGATGAAAACAGCAGACTCTCCTTTCTATTTGGCTATAAACCACAAGCGAAAACCTGACAATTCTATTTGGTATTGTAAAATCCACTCGGAAAGAACGAAATCGGTCAATTCCTGGTCAATTCAAGGTAATATCACAAACCACAGTGTGAGAAAAACATATATTTCTCGACTGTTGGAAGCCGACGTCCCTTCCAATTTCGTTGCCCAACTGAGTGGGCACAGCCTCGACTCTGTTGTTCACCAGCGACGAATGTCCCATATCCTCAGTCGATCATCACAGCAGATTGCAGGTCACTCAAGCAACCGCCTTACAACAGTTAACCAAGAAAACCCGTTGACAACCATCTCTCCTCAAGCTACTTCAACGAGTTCAATCGAAGCATGGACAAAGTCACGTACCAGTTCCATCAGCCTTGCCATCAGCCTTGCCATCAGCCTTGCCATCAGCTTGAAGGATGCACCTTCAATTTTAACTACACGACAAGCGAAAAACAAAAGAAACGACGCAGAATCCTTATTTCTGACTCTTCAGACTCCGATTAAATTTATGAATAAATTTGTGATTCTTAAAACTTTTTAAGCTGATTGTTTCGTGCGACAAAACAATTTAATGACGAAATCGAATATTTCTTCTTTTCGCATGCACCTTTGGCTTTGCCAACTTCACAAAAAAATAAATACGTTATTTACCGTTTTAGTCGGTCCGGATAGAAAAATATTTTCCCTCGTTCTCAAAAACGGCCCTCGGCCTTCGGCCTTGGCCCGTTTTTGAGACCTCAGGTAAATATTTTTCTATCCGGACCTCCTAGCCGGGAAATAACATATATTTAATTTTTCACAAATATTACTCGCCAAATTATCAACAATTAAAATTTTGAATGAAACATTGTCAAAATGTCAACAACGAAAAGTTTCATTTGAGCAACAGCCAAAACTGAACACAAAGGCACACCGTATTAAAATATGGAATGATCGATCGTAGTGTTGATGTTTAAATGCACAAAATCACAAGAAACGTGTATCCATTTACATGTAAAGTCTACGATGTCTTTAAACTTACTTTTGCGGTCTTTATTTCTAAAAATTCACTCACATTTTGTTTGTTTATACTGAGTGTTTTTGAATTGTTGCCAATTTGTCAAATTACAATTCGTGTTGTTGTTATGTTACGGCATTTCAGGGAGTATCGTGGATGTATGAATTGTAAACAAAGACTAATAAGATGCTGCTTCCGTTATAAAAAATCATTTAGAATTTTCGAAATTGAACTTCGTATCGTGCAATTTTGGTCTGAAATCAAACTTGTGATTACAAATCACAATCCCGCTTCGCGTTCGTGCGATTTTTTAATCACGCGTATGATTTTAAATCAAATTGCACTCCACTCAGTTCAATTATCATTATTAATTCTTCATTAAAACATTATTTTTGGTACTTGTTTGTTGAATTGTTTTATAGATGTGGAACTTTTTTTTTATGTCACTCGGGTATGTAGCTATTCGTTTTGTATTTAACTCAATACTAGGCAACCTGCCAGGAAGGGCATGCTGCGGGAGTTTTTATTGTTCTATAGGTTCTTGAAACGTGGCATTAATGCAACCCAATCTATATTCAGTAGATTATAAATTATTGGCAAGGGAATTGACGAAGTGTGTATGCCAGAATATACCAGGTTGCGAGCAGGCTTGCGCTGTGTTTAAAAAAGTGCATATACTCTTGCATAATTTGCCAGGATTAGACATCAGCAAGCAGCAGTGAAAACTTGTTGACAAGCTAAATGTACCAGGTTTGTCACAAAACGTGAAAACACCAATTGAAAGTTTTGTTGTATCTATTTCAAAATCACATGAAATCCATGTTTACTGCGATAAGTAATATGACACTACCAGGCATTTAACCAAATTTGCATATTTTCGGACAACTTTTGTAACGTGATAGTCACAAAGAAAAACTGGTCACAGTGTCTGGTAGTAACCTGGATCGTCAAAGTGACTTGTCCTGTTTTTCAACTTGACTATATGTGTTCTTGCAATCTTCAATTTTTGCTATGGATGTTCTATTTAGAATCTGCATTGTAAGTACAGGGTTGTAGTTTTCTGGTGTTGGTCCATATTACCGGATAAATGAAACGCGCATATATAGTTTGGCCTAATCATCTGTTCCACGGCATGTAAACTTGTTGTCGGATCGACAGCATGGCCTCCTCCAATTTATTCAAATAAGTATTAATTACTCTCCTTTCCTTGATTTGTTTTTGCATTTAAAAAGCTATAAAACGCTAGTGTTGTCCCATCATCCTTTTCTAACTTTGCTGGTATTGCGAGTCACCTAAATGTGAAATACATCTCTTTGCCATTCGAATATTTGTCGATTTAGGCGCTGAACACTGTATATATGTATGCTTATATTTTCCTGGCAATACGACCGAACATGTCTTTCATTCGCTTAACGAAACTGACAATAACGTAAATGACTCCCAATAACAAAAAATTATAGGATTCTTCCTAATCTTCATCAGTTTTTAGCCTTTTTATTTCGCGCACGTGTATATATTTTGATTATCACGCTACAAAAGTTGTCAGAAATAATATGAAAATTTGCTTACCGGTGGCAGTGTCACATAACTCGGGAAAACTGGTGTACTGCGAAGCACCTATAGCGCACGAGCACAATGCAATACGTTAGAACAGTTGGAAATAAAAATCCCATAATCAATGTCAGCATTGTCATTGATCTATTTTGGTGTCATATAAACCAAATATTGAATGTTTTCAATCGTGCAATGATGAAAATATTTTCATTATGTGAACGGAGGAATATCCCATGGCAAATTCCATCTTCCCCCTAATGAAAATATTTTACCATTGCTCTCACATTGAACATTCATTATACAGTATGAACAACATTTTAATACTATTTTCAATAATGATCACCAATATTTACTGACAGTCATAAAAGTATAACCCAAATATATTTATTAACTTATCAGTAAGCTTCAAAGTGGCCAATCCACCCTACTTTGTTATTCTACTGACTCTATAAACACCATAATGACAACGTAAATGTAAATGACTACAATATATCGAATTAATTCTCATTTATTATAAAGACATCATTGCTAAATACGGTCCTAAATATATTATGTAATAATTACTGATTCCAAATGTACTGTTAGCCGATTATCATTAAATGACTAAATGAAGTCATTGCTAAATTATGCCTCAGTAAACCATGTTATAATTACTGATCGTACGATATTGTCATTAAAGCTTCATGTTTATCAAAGCACTTGTTTGTCAAGGGCCATTTTCCCTTGTCACCGTCACATATTGCTATGTAGAAGGCCTCTTTCTTCCTCTGCCAACCAATTTGAATCTCGTGACTATGCCCTTGTATTTCAGAAGAAAATTTAGTAACAAGACCCCCTTTCTTGATTTTTTCAACTTCATCTGGAAAAAGCTAAATATAACATAAATTTAGGTAATCATCGTATAATATTGGGATGGTATGGTATTGTATGGTAACGGTATATGGTACAGCACTGTGGTATTGCTACAGCATTGGTATGAATTTATATGGTATGGTATGGTATGGTATGCTATAGTTATGCTATGTATAAGTAAAAGCATGGTTTGGGTCCAATTTGGAGGCATGTTCTATCCAAATCTCACGATAATCCAAGCTATTATTTATTAATGATATAGTTTACCTAAATAAATGCCTTCGTATTTTATTTTTTTGAATCAGCAACGACTTGACAGTTTCAAGTAAACATGCAAGTTTAAGTTAAAGTTGTTTTAGTTAAAGTCTTGTTTTAGTTAAAGATTTTTGAACTGTTGTTTCAGAATTTTGCATTGATATGATCCGATTGACAAGTTGACATCGACTTATTGACAACTTGCAACAAAGTTGTGACTCCAACAAGTTGTTATCGTTCTGCAGTCAGTGGCGGATTAGCTCTCTTAGTGGGATCGGGCAAGTTATGACAGATGTCTTCAAATTGTCTGTTTTTATACAGTATAGAATCATGGGCACCCCAAGTGAAGTGAAGTGAGGGCCCACTGGGGCATTGACTGGTAGTCCAGTGGTATAATCCGCCCCTGATTGCAGTCCACTTGTAGCTTGATAAAATGACAATATTGCTACAACTTGATGACAAGCTTGTCACAAGGCTGTTGCGAACACATCTTGTTGATTTTTACATGTGTAGACACAAAACACTTCACGTACCAGTAAATTATGTGTATGATGTATCATATCCTCTAGCCAAGACTGTCCAGTCCTCAGTGATATAGGCTTGTCTTTGTCAAGCCTGGGAGGGCTTGGTGTTAGTCGTTCTCTGAATAGATCTCCATATTTCTTACTTTCCATGACCATATCTTCAAGTGCTTCCAGCTCTTTCCAGGTTGACGTTCCCTCATCGTGCACTGGCATTATAGGATATCTAAAATAAGTAATGGAAAATTTAACTAATAATCTATTTGTTATGTATGAATAACCCTTTAGAGCTTAATTGCCGTATTAATTTTAAAATATTCTTCCCAGAGTCCAGTAAACGCCAACCCTTATTGCTTTGGTGTTACTACAGAAAACAACTTAAGCTCTGTTTTGAACTGTGTTCCCCATAGGTCAGGCAATTAAGTGTTATCACAAAGGTTGCAAAATACAGTTTGGCCTGAAGACTAAATTTGATGGTTATAAGAAGCAAAATCTAAACCGTATTTTGTTAATAAATCTGGTTTTACTTAAAATGTGATAAGAAAACAGACAGAATTGTTAAGCTTATTTATTTGTTCATATTATAGGCAAAACTGTTGAAATTACGGCTGCTTGTAGTTATTTAGCCATTTTCCCCCGTCTTTCAAGTATTTTATTGTGTTTAATATTATATCTCATGATTAAAGCAGTAATATTTTAAGAACGTTTTATTTCCCATAATCACAAAACTTCGCTTGCTGCGAAGGTTAAAGGTTCAATCGCTCATGCATGCTTTGAAATTTCCTTTAATTAATTGCCAAGTACTGTTACTACCTCGATGAGTAAAACCAGTGAAAAACTTGTAGTGTAATATTGCTGAGTTAACACACCATACCTCTGACGCAGGGTACCAACTCCTGGAATGTTGGGAAAGAAACCTCGTATACCGGCAGCTCGAACTCGGGCAACTGTACCCTCTGGGGTAAGCACTCCCACCTCACCCCTGGTGGTATCAGCCTTGTCCTTGTTTTTCTCATCACTCTCAAACATTTCCTTTGGTGTGATATAATAAGTCTTGCTGTTTAGGCCGTTGAAAGCTGTGTCAACATGATAGCTTCCATTTCTATTGCCTTCCTTCACGGTCCTACCTTCATCTGTATTGAACTTCCCCTTGTATTCAAGTTTGTACGGGTTCCATCGATTAAGGGGTGTGAGGTAGATGATTTCGAGAGGGATGGCATAGCTCCATTTCTGACTGTGAGTCTTACAGGTTTGTTTTTTGCCAAAACCAGTGCATTTCTTTAGACTCGTGCCTGAAAAATAGAATGTTTTTTTACTATGATGCGACATAGAAGCAATAAGTTGGCTGCATTGCATAGTTGGCGCAGGCAGAACTAAACTATCTATTTTACTGAGCAACTCTGCCTTTTCTATACTGTTCTATTTAGAGATCAGTAAATGCTAGCCTTGTTCCTTGGCCTTCCACGCTCGTGCGAGTAACAGGCTGTCAGGAATTTGCGGGCTGACAGTTTCTGCAATCCCCGACAAACTACCACCCTGAATAGTCAGGCGGAAGCGAAAAGGCCAATGAACTAGGCTAAGTAAAAGCTTTTCTTTCTTAGTTCAGTTTTACAACAGAAGGAATGGGCGAAAACTTTTAGATGTCTGGTTAATATTTTATTGGATCAGTATTACTACATGCAGGAGGAACCAGAGTACCCGCCAAACTAGACACACTCTTGTCACATGCAGGAATTAAATTCCAGTTGCAGAAGTGAAGGAAACAGTATGAACCATTGCGCCAGCAACATTTTATGCAGGCTGTAAACTTTTTGATTCCAACTACATTCATTAGAAGAAATGGTAATAAATTGGAACAGTAATGTGATAAAATACTAGCCTGCTACTTGAGGTTGTGTGTTAATTGCCATCCATAAATTGGAGTCAGAATATCCTCTATGTCTCAGCTGTTGTCCCATTGCACCCTTCTCTTTTACCTTGTAGTATCTGTGGTAGTATGCTGCATTCAATACTTCACCGTTTTTTTCTGGGTCCATGGATAGAGCCAACTGGTTTAATGCGTCGTCTTCTATGAAAGCATTATAGTTATCTTTTCCTGGAATTTCGCTCATCAATTTGTCTAGCAGACCAAATCTGTATATTGACAAAATATAGAAATACCATTTTAAGTTGCGTAAAGGTTTACTTTAAAGGTTACATTCCTGCAATATACAGCTTTCGATTTCCAATTTCAACTCAATATCACATGCAAAAATACTGCATGTATTCTCCGGGTACTAACGCTGCTTTCCTCCTATAGAAACACTGCAGCAATAAGGTATGACACTTCAACCATCTAGGAAGATAAGCTAAGACAAGACTGACAGAATTATCCAGTATGCATATCAAGTTATTTTGGTTTAGGTTTCCTCATGTAGTAAATACTAACTACTTACTAACTGAGTGTGAGGTCTGTACGGTAAAATATCAAGCTGAGGTCTTGCTGTATTGACCGAGCGATAGCGAGATCAATACAGCAAGACCGAGGCTTGATATTTTACCGTACAGACCGAACCGTCGAAGTTAGTAAGTTGTTTATTATATGGCATTTTAGACAACAAAAAACAATTCACTTTGCCAAAAATTGGTCACGCAAGGGCAAAGTACAAAGTCTGAAACTCAAAGCCGGTCATTTTCAAATGTCAAAATAATTTCAATGATAGAAATTTGTCTTAGTTTTTTACAAATTTATCTAATCTTAGCTTAGTAAAACTACTCTACAGTACCATTTATAGAATAAAATATAAAATTAATAGAAAATATAGTGATATTGAGCTATCGGATCAAAGACAAAAACAACTTTGCATGTTCGAAAAAACAAAAACATTCTTGATTGTTTTAGTTAAAAACATCGTAAAAGTTACCTTAATATTTCGACTTGAGCCAACAAAACTTGATTTTATCCCTGCTAGTTATCCCTTTTCCGTATTTTCCGTTTATTTTTCATTGTTTTAAATTATTTTTAAGGATTTTTTTATGCTTTTATTGGTTTGAAATGTGTTCAAGTCGTCGCAGGGCAATAAGAATACGGTATTGGCCCGGTATTACCTACCGGGGCAATACGGGAATTTCCGACCTCTCAGGAACCAATCAAATTGCGCGATACACCAAAACAAATGCTCGCCATATAATAATGGACCATTATGGAACTTGCATGACTTCTCCGGAGAGCAGCTAGTAAAAGCCTTGGAAGTATCTTACATATGATTTACCTCGAGTATCTCTCTCTCCAAACATCTTCATTGACAGGGTTGATCTGGAATCTTACAGCTCGGGTTTTGGCTTGGTCATCTAATGTATTTTCGCGAGTGATCCGAGATTGGAGGTCATCTACCAAACGTAGTCTGTGGGGTATGACCAAAAATAGAGTAAAAAACCAAAGGCACTGTAATAAACGACTGAAACTGTATGGTATGACTTCTCAAACGAAATTCGAAGTCATGCTCTAAAGTGCTAGCCTAACGTTCTGCGGTGGCAATGGAACTAAAAGACAACTTAATCTGATGTAAATCCTAAAAAGGGTCTTCGCTAGAAACGTCAAAATGTTCTTGATATAGTTCAGAGCAAAACCAATCAAAACTCTCTTACCTGTTTAAAGGCAGATCATTCATCAAAGGGTGACAGAGAATTCTATAATTCCACTGGGCAAACACAGGATCTGTTCCATTCTCTAGATCAATAATAGTGGTAGGTATGCAAAATTTTCCAAGTTATCTTTCCTTCCTGTATATGACGTGAACCGTATTTTGCGTGCTAAATCTGCCCAGCTTGTGGCATCTAAGGAATGTCGGTCACTTTCGAAAGGTTCTTCGATTTTGTCTGATGAATGAATCCAGGTACCTTTAAGAAATGAATTAACAGTGCTGTGAATTAAATGAGAGTGCTGTGACTAGAAAATCTGATATATCACTGCCTTCAATATGCTAGAAATACAATACTAAGTATGCTATAAAAAACATAGACACATCCTCGCGGACACATCTCTATTTTACAGATACCTTTCTCATACGAACACCTCTCTAAATCGAACACTTCTCTAATAGCGACACCTCTTTTATAAGGACACCTCCCTAACAGGAACACCTCTCTAATGCGAACTTCTCTCTAATAGGAACATCTCTCTAGTATCAACGATCGACACTTCTATAGTAGGAACACCTCTGATTGAGAAATCTCTCTAATAGTGACACTTCTCCAATAGGTTGTAATTCTCACGTGCACAGAGAAAATGTGCCCTACCTTCCATGTAGCATAGTATCGGCTTAAAGTATCTTCTATAATCACGAACGCTGTAGTCTTGATCGCGCCAAGCTTTAAACCATTGAATCATTTCCTCAACAGCTCCGGTGATATTATTCTCGTAAGCCAAAACCTCTGGTGGTACATCGGGAAATGGTATGTCCTGTGTTTCATGGTACCTTTTTATATTGGCTGGCATGTTTAGCCGGTAATCATTGTGCCGTGTACGAAATTCAACGCCATTCATGACTGCAATGACTTCGCCCATACCTACAGTACGGACGTTGTTGGAGTGATCGTGGATTGCAGCGATGCTTGTTCCCGTGACATAAGAGTTAGCGTGGTATGTTTTAGTTCCTTCCTTATCAACACGTACTTGTTTTATCCCGCTTTGACCTTAAAATAAACAAATTTAGAGTTTAAATCATTGTGCTGATGATGGCACAGTATCTATAGTGGATGTATCTTTATCTCTGCGTGCGGGATTCGGTTTCTGATGCAGTTGTCTGGTTATAATTTCATCACCGTCACACGTGAGAATAGTAGACGGTGTTTCTAGATGGAATACTCGAACGAAAATTTATACACATTTTCAGACCTAGCAAGGAGCTGTTGCGAAAAATGCAACTGAAAAGTACTATGGCAAGAATCGAACCTGCAGCTTTGCAATTCCGGTGCAGCGCTCTAACCAACTGAGCTACAGAGTCCAGTTGCTGAGCATTAGCCACAAATTCGTATATATATCATGATGGGAGTGATGCCGATATAATTATGGCATGGGTAAATATAAAAAAAATTCTAGGGATATCGTTCGATAGGACAAATAGTAGACGGTGTTTGTAGATGGAATACTCCAACGAAAATTTATATACATTTTAGACCTAACTAGGAGCAGTTACGAAAAATGCAACTTTAGGCCCTCTGGCAAGAATCGAACCTGCGATCCTGCGATTCCGCTGCAGCGCGGGATTTTTACCTGACGAACGGGATTTTTCAGTGACAAACATTTCCAGTTGCATGGTATGTTGTAATAGATCTGTAATTCTTTTATTTGACTCCTCCAGCTTCTTAGACATATCGTCAAGCCTCTCATGTAGGGAGATTTCTGCACAGGATCCGCCATAGAGAGACAACATCATGACGAGCAAATATGGAAGAATTGTCATTTTCACAACTAAAGAGATGTTAAGAAATAATATAAATTTTTATACATTTAAGACTGCTGAGACTGATAAGGTTTGATCATTATGAAACTAAACTCAATTACACTAACTTCAATTCTACTGGATTGTTTTACCATTTCTAAACTGTTATACCTAGAGATCCAATAATAGGTATCCCTTATGGGTCCAGTATTGCTACGGGAGGAAACCGGAGTATAACCGGCTGTGTTTGCTAAGAGTATAACTAATTCAAACTCAAACTGATTAAGATGTAGTGCAGTAATTTTTTTTTCCGTACCATGCACCTCAATTGCACTTTTCCGCAATGAGAAGAGTGTTACGAGACCAAATGGGAAAGTTGCTTGAAAGGTTTAGACGGTTTGGAAGAAATATTGATATATATATATAAAGTCTAAAGAGCACAGTTTCTTGGAAATTATAAGATGCAGGTTTATATAGGCATGTCAGCACAGCCCACGTCTCGCTTCTTCATCACAGGTGGTAATTAAAGTGAATTATTAAAGTTTCAACATCCTTAATTTGCTCTAAAAACATGGCTAGACCACAATTCAGAATCTTAAATTGGGCTATCCTGAACTGATCTTGAGAATATTGTTTCTCGCTCTCGATCTCCCAGTAATACTAAGAAAATACATGTAAATAAGCCTGTACAGTATTATAACAAATTTACAAGTGAAACTTACATGAATTTCTCGATAATTCTTCGGAAGATTTCAGGCTTTCAACGATTCTCTTCAGTGTCTTTTTCTCACTTCGTCTGTTCTGCTCTGCGTCCAAATCTGTTATGAACTACAGCACAGAATACTGCAATATATACCTTGTCATTAAACCGTTGAAAACACTTAGAAACGCATGAACGGTCAAAGCGTTATTAAAATGACAATTTAAAGTCAAGAACATAATTATAAGGGTTCGGAAATTAATCTGCATATAATCGTGTCGGACATTCTTTAAAAAATATTAAATATTGCTGGCATCTTAAAATACCGCTCCGTCCATTTCATAAGAAAAATTATCTAATGCGTAAAAACAAAAATCCCTGTTTTTATATAACATCGACGTAGTCAAAATTTTCATTTGACTGCACAAAATATTCCAGGATTCTCCTATTCTACACCTGACTGTGGTAACGCGCATGTTTTAACAAATTATTGCCTAACTGTACCTTTCAGGCAAGCAAGTAAGACAAAATTTATAGAGCTATCTTGGTCAAATATTTCTTAGTCTGCCTCTGCAGACACACTGGAGTAAATCTGTTTCTGGATTTGTCCACTGTTTCTGGATTTGTAAAGGGAACATACAGTTTAGATGGAGTTAAACGCTATTCAGTGTGTTTCAGCTACATTTAGCTACTCTTTGTTAGCTATTTTAATGTGATGAGTTATTTTCGCTTTTGATTTAGTCCGTTTCGACCTGACGCAAAACAAAACTATTTTTAACCAAACATACCACGTACGACTTTATCCTGACGTATAGACTTTTCCACTTGTACATGAAATCTCGGAGGTAATTAGTCTCAATACGTAAGGACCGATATTTTTTAAATATTAATCATAATTTTTGTATTTCCTTGTCTTTATTAAAAATTTCAATCTAAGGTATGTGCGCAGGCTAGGTCCAACATTGTCAGACTAAACATTTTGGACTGTATTGAACTGCTTTGAAATGTAATTAAATGTTCATATATTATAAAATGCATGAGTTTCATACCTAACTTTGTTTTATCCTGACAATCTAGAAAAGCTCATAATAAATACCTATATTTATGACTACCATACCCTCACCAAACACTCCAAGTACTCGGCATTATACTGACGATGAAGTTTCAACAAGTCACACAGACCTTGTTAATTGATTTGTTTTCATGGAAAAATCACATTTATTTCTTTCATAAAGATTTCAATCCATAAGCACGGATCTTCATAAATGATCACTTTATCAAACACTGCGGTTGTTTTTTCATGTAATAACAGTTGTAACATTGAACAAATATAAGAGATGGTTCTTACTGGAGCTCTACGGCGGTTTAGAACTGATGGGCCTATCCAGTATATAAACTAGTTGGTCCAAGACTAACCTACATTGTTCGATGTAACATTGTTAGGTCTGTTTGGTAATTTTGACTGATGTTGGATAAGGTGAACCTAATTCAAAATTCCCATCTAACATAGCCCAGCTTTGTTAGACTAAAAATATTGGATGGTCATGTTGGACTGATTTGAAAGGGCTTGAAAAATAAATGCATGTAGTTCAAATCATCACGATAAAACCCATGAAAACCGCATCAACCGTACATTATACTGGCCACATTCTACCACGAGGCTATACGTAACGGTTCGTCTCCTCTCACTATTATATTCCCACGTTCATTTGCTGATAAGAAATGAAAATAACATTCATATATTATAAATTGCACGAGGGTTGTATCGGTTTTGTTTTATCCTGACAATCTACAAAAACTCATAATAATTAAACGGGAATTTTTTTGTCCCGTCAATTGCAGATTTACGCAGAGTATTTTTTTGGATTGGGAGTATAAAGTCCTCCGAAGGCGCAGTCACACGAGTATCGAGTGGTGAAGGCGCGATATATTTAGGGGGATGGGTATGGGGTATGCTCCCCCACAAAAAATTGAAATCTACAGTCTCTGAAATTGCATTTCACGCACTTGGTCGAATGAAAAGATGCTGAAAACCAAACCTAGTGATAGTACGTGCCTATGCTCAACGAATCACTGAGTACTGTCAAGACTGAAGAAAGAACAATTAAAGTGCCTAACTTGATACCTAAAACATTCATACTTTTAAAAAATCTGAAATGCAGCGCCTAAAAGTCCGATGTTTTCCTGCTAGACTTAAATAAACAATAAACGGTGTACGTAGCAGAAATCTTGAATGTATAATAATGTTTTCTTCAGTTTTACTTCTTTATGGTTGTGAAAATTTACAATATATAATTATGTTTAACTATGTCTATTGTACTAGAAATCACAATATGTATGACAAATTATTGGGGGAGGGACTAAGCCCCTGCAGCGCGGTCCATGCAACTGTAGTAACAGTGGATCAATAAAGGATTGCCCTAACTGTACCTCTTAGGGAAGCAGTTAAAACAAAATTTTTAGCTAGAGCTATCTTAGTTAAAAATTACTCAGTCTGGCTTTGTAGAAACACGAGACCAGAGACAGGCAATGAACGATTATTCTTACTGGATTTGTAACGGGAACGTGCAGTTTAGATGAAATTAAGCGCTATTCAGTGTGTTTCAGCTATATTTAGCTATTCTTTAATTTTATCTTCGCACAAGGGCGACAGACGTGATGCAATTGTTGGCAATGTTATGAGCTATTTCCTCTTTTGATTTAGTCTTTCAACGTGACGCAAAACAAAGCTATTTTCATCCAAACATACCACGTACGACTTTATTCTGACGTAATGTCTGTTCAACTTGTACATGAAATCTCGGAGGTAATTAGTCTCAATACGTCAGCACCGATATTTTGTAAATATTAATCAGAATTTTTGTATAAGATCGTCTTTATTAAAAATTTCCATCTAAGGTCTGTGCACAGACTAAGTCCAACATTGTTAGACTAAAAATGTAGGACTGTATTGAACTGGTTTGAAAGGTAATTAATTGTCCATATATTATAAATTGCATCAGTTTTATATCTATAATACTTGTTTTATCCTGACAATCTATAGAAAAGCTCGGAATAAATACCTTTATTTATGACTACCAGATCGACCCTCACAAATACTCCAAGGACTCGACATTATCCTGACGTAAACTCTCTTCACCTGTGAAGTTTCAACAAGTCACACAGACCTTGTTGATTGATTTGTTTTCATGAAAAAATCACATCACGGATCTTCATAAATGATCACTTTATCAAACACTGCGGCTATTATAGCTAGAGCTATCTTAGCTAAAAATTACTCATTCTGGCTTTGTACTTAGAAACACTAGAGCAAAGACAGGCAATGAGGGATGATTCTTACTGGATTTGTAAAGGGAACATGCAGTTTAGACGAAATTAAGCGCTATTCAGTCTCTTTCAGGATATAATACTCTTAACTACTTTTTAACTACCCGTTTTGTAGTTAAATAGTTGTTAACTTTAACCACATAGTTAAGTCGGTTGTATAAAAATAAAGTTAGTGTAAACTGCAGTTAAAACGTATAGTTAAAGTTAACTATGCTCTAGGGTGTCGTTAACTTCCCAAAACGTAGTTAAATATGGCGTTTTGTAGGAGTGATGAACTTTAATCAGTAGTAAGATAATATTAAAAGCAACGCTTACCGAGGTTTCAAATATCATCTTCCATAGAAAGGTTTCCCTGATACTCGTGAGCTTTTAAAACGCTGTAATTTTTTCGACGAAAACGGAATATATTTTGTGCATAGGAAGATTTATCGATGACGAGAGGCAACCCATAATGCCGCTTTTACCAAAGAACTGCAATTTGACTTTCATGGTAAATACGCCTTTTTCGTAGACTTTATTGGTCTTTATGTCTTGTTTTCTTGCATATTTTTCAATATTTTGAATCAAAATACCGCCATTTTTGGTAAATATGCGTCCACGGTCGCTTTCAAAATGCTTGTCAGCGGCAGCTGACAAGGCGACAGACATAATGCAATTGTTGGCAATGTGATGAGCTATTTCCTCTTTCTATTTAGTCTTTCAACGTGACGCAAAGCAAAACTAATTTTAACCAGACATACCACGAACGACTTTATTCTGACGTAAAGTCTGTTCAACTTGCACATGAAATCTCGGAGGTAATTACTAGTCTCATTACGTACGCACGAAGCTTTTTTAAATAATCACTTTATCAAACACTGGTGCTGTTTTCTCCTGTAATAACAAGTGTAACATCGGACAAATAAGATATGATTCTTAATGGACCTTTAAGCGGGTTGCGGATAGATAGTTGGACGGTTATGTTGAACTGGTTTGAAAAGGTTTTAAATATATATATATATAACTCTAGTGACGTATTAAATCCATTTATTAAAAAGGAGAGCTTTGTCTGTTTAATACGTCCCAAGGCTGTGTTACACGAAACGATATTGAACGACGATTTATTAATATGTAAATGTTAGAAGTTCATATACATATCAAATCTTCGATAA
This sequence comes from Trachythela sp. YZ-2020, assembly GCA_016169945.1. Taxonomy (NCBI): domain Eukaryota; kingdom Metazoa; phylum Cnidaria; class Anthozoa; order Malacalcyonacea; family Clavulariidae; genus Trachythela; species Trachythela sp. YZ-2020. Next base: position 367,557 of record JADLSH010000056.1, on the reverse strand, counting down.
ATTTCGTTCTGTGTAACAGCTTACGACAAACGATCCGTTTGAATATCTGAAACGACCCTTTTGAATAGCTGAAACGGCCCTTTTGAATAGCTGAAACGACCTTTTTGAATAGCTGAAACGGCCCTTTTGAATAGCTGAAACGACCCTTTCGAAGGGTAACGTTCCTATCCTTTGAGGAGTTCAAACTACCCTCTGAAAGGGGTAAAATCTACCCTTTCGAAGAGTAAGCACCGAAGGGACTGAAACGCGCCTTTTGAAAGGGTAGTCCTGGAGTAAAAAAAACTACTCCTTTCAAGGGGTCAAAACTACTCTTTTGAATTTACAGTGTATATGTTCGATTAATCAAGGTGTAACCCATACAAACCGCGCATCATTCCGTACATTAAGTCATGGCCACATTTTACCACGAGGCTATACGTAACGCTTCGACTGCTCTCATATATATATATAAGTATATATATAGTCAAATCTGCAGACATGCATGTTTCGCCGTTCAACGGCTCGTCAGACACTTCACGCATGTCTGGATTCGAGTGACTATGTTATACACACATGCGCTGGTGACCAAGCGCATGGTGTATAAATACTCAGACATGCGCATCCAGACTGCGTGAAGCTGTCTTGAGGCCGGTGCTCAAACGACCACAAGAAGTGAGCTTTTGCATTATAGCTATTAGCCACCAATTAACCTCACAGAGTGCTCAACAACACAAGTGAAGGAGCATATATAGTCAAATCTGCAGACTGCGTTTCGCCGTTGTCACTGACAGCTTGTACGAAACATGCATGTCTGCAGATTTGAATATATAAGTACATATATATATATATATATTTCTAAAATTCATTAATTATTCATAGCAAAATACAAAGGAAACTCATGACCCGTAGCGGATCTATATTTTTGATATAGACTTGCTCAAATTTTCTCCTTCAATTTTTACAGCGTAGATAACATCAATCTTCAAAATTCCAACGGCAGTGAGCGTACAAAACGAGTCAGCATTTGTTCAAATGCTCGGCTTGCCAGGCCGATCTTATAGCTTTCCAAAGTCTATATTTTCACCTAGTCGTCTGATCAGTCATTTTTATATAAAAACGTGCTGTAACAGGAAGCTGTCAAAGAAGAAATTCTGGCGAACGTATGTCAGTTTATTAAATCGAAGACTGTACGAGTTATATCTAATTCTCCATTTTAGCACTGGGCCAATCAGTGTAAAAAGCCCGACTAATCGTCATGGTTTCAATTGACTAGTGCACAACTATGCCTAAGAATATCGTTAATTTCAAAACCTTCCTGTATTAAATGTAAACTCACATGAATTGTCAATTTATCTTAATTGTCATTTATTCAGGTTGCAACATTGCTGTGATATCGCCACGTAAAATTATCAACAAAATGCAAATTTTAGAACATTTTAACGCATTGTTTAACACTGTCTAGGGTTAGGGTTAGGCTTTACTTTACTTTTTCTATTGTGGAGACACTTTAAAAAATTATATTTCAAGCCGTTTCAAGAATCCACATTTCTTTTTATTGATTATCGCAAAATATTATTGAAGTCGTATCTATAATTTATTGACACTATAAAGACATAAAAAGACTGCGATTATGTCAAGGGCCAATGACACTAATGGTACACCGAGCAGCAAGTGTGTGCCTGTCACTTGCCCATTTAATTTGGACTACTTTTGGCATTAATTCTTCTTAATAAGTAAATAATTTGTTTGTCACATGTACGTACAACGACAAAAAGAAACACGGGCATTTAAAAACAGGTCAAATCATTGCCAAAGGCCTGTGCCATGTGTAATAAGTTGCTTCTTTCACTCCAATCCTATATAATTTCTGTCCAGAAAATAATTCTCCATCGTAAATCTTGTCTGTAAGCCAATGCATATAGGGTATACTTTTATATATCAAGCGATTGATACCAAAGGCTGTATTACTTGTAAATATGCAAATACGATAAATGATCACGCGATTTATGTAATTTTAGCCAATGTAACATCTTAATCCCATTATACTGTTCGCTCTTATATTGTACATTTAACCATTGTTTGCGACAACCTAAATTGGGATGGCTATACACACACAAGAGAATGTAATCGTTTTTTACAGGACGAATACCGATATTACGACAGTGAGCACGCTATTTATATCAAACCACATAAAAGGCTAGCGCCACACTGTCGATTTCAATAAGTTCAATTATGGATTGAATTAAACTGGACGATATAGTGCGATGTATGAGACAGGCCTGAAGGCTGATGTTGCGATCGTTTTCTTTTGAATTATGAGCCCTCGACTAGAACGAATCCGGTCGAGGGCTCATAATTCAAAGGAAAACGATCGCAAAAGGTCGATCGCGCGACATTTTGCACTGAAATCAGCCTTAAGGTTTACTATGTTAAGCGACGCACACGCTGCGATTTTAATCGACCAATATATGGTTTAGATGCATGCTATATAACGAAGCCAATGGCGAGAAATAAAACAATGAGCCCACAGATCATACCCCTGAAATCGTCGAAAATGTACGAGCTTCCTCCCCCCTCCCCCCACGCCACTCCCCAGCAGAGAAAAAGGTAAATCTCCGCCACTGTTCAGTGGACATGCATCAGTGTGCAACGAACTGTGGACGATAATTGTGCAGAACGCTATCAATTAATAATCAACTATTCTATCTCGATGGATGTTTCTGGATTTGTAAAGGGAATATACAGTTTATAGATGGAGTTAAGCGCTATTCAGTGTCTTTCAGCTACATTTAGCTACTCTTTGTTAGCTATTTTAATGTGATGAGTTATTTCCGCTTTTGATTTAGTCCGTTTTAACCTGACGCAAAACAAAACTATTTTTAACCAAACATACCACGTACGACTTTATCCTGACGTATAAATATTTCCACTTGTACATGAAATCTCGGAGGTAATTAGTCTCAATACGTATAAACATCGACATTTTTTAAATATTAATCATAATTTTTGTATAATAACGAAGTCTAGCTTTATTAAAAATTTGTATCTAAGGTCTGTGCACAGGCTAAGTCCAACATTGTTAGACTAAAAATGTTGGACTGTATTGAACTGGTTTGAAAGGTAATTAATTGTCCATATATTATAAATTAGCCTACATGAGTTTTATATCTATACTTGTTTTATCCTGACAATCTAGGAAAGCTCATAATAAATACCTTTATTTATGACTACCAGACCCTCACCAAATACTCCAAGTACTCGACATTAGGCCTACCCTGACCTAAACTCTTTTCACCTATGAAGTTTCAACAAGTCACACAGACCTTGTTAATTGATTTGTGTTCATGAAAAAATCACATCACGGAGCTTCATAAATTATCACTTTGTCAAACACTGCGGCTGTTGTAGCTAGAGCTATCTTAGTTAAAAATTACTCAGTCTGGCTTTGTAGAAACACTAGAGTAAAGACAGGCAATGAGCGATGATTCTTACTGGAAATTAAGCGCCATTCAGTGTCTTTCAGCTATATTTAGCCATTCTTTAATTTTATTTTGGCACAAGTGCGACAGGCACGATGTTTTGGAGACATAAAAGGACTGCGAAAAAATGTCCTCACAAGTAGGCATAGATCAGTTATGTTAAGGGCCAATGACCCTAATGGCACACCGAGCAGCAAGTGTGTGCCTGTCACATGCCCGATGCTCGTTTGATTTCAAAAGGTGATGCGATGAATTGTGCATTATTTAATTTGGACTACATTTAGCATTAATTCTTCTTAATAATGAACAATTTGTTTGTTACATGTACGTACAACGACAAAAAGAAACACGGGCATTTTAAAACAGATCAAGCCATTGCCAAAGACCAGTGCCATGTGTAATAAGTTGCTTCTTTCACTTCCAATCCTAAGAAAATAATTCTCCATCGTAAGTCTTGTCTGTAAGCCAATGCATATAGGGTATTCTTTTATATATCAAGCGATTGATACCAAAGGCTGTATTACTTGTAAATATCCAAATACGATAAATGATGAGGCGATTTATGTAATTATAGCCAATAAAACATCTTAATCCCATTATACTTTTAATCCCATTATAATCGTTTTTTACAAGGACTGTCGGATTCAATTCGTTCAATTAGACTGAATTAAACTGGACGATATAGTGCGATGTATGAGACAGGCCTAAGGTTTACTATGAGTTAAGCGGCGCACACGCTGCGATTTTAATTGGTCAATATATGGTTTAGGTGCATGCTAGATAACGAAGCCAATGGGGAGAAATAAGAACAATGAGCCCACAGATCATACCGATGACTGTTTTAACAGGCATCCTAAATTGGCGCTCCGAAAGCATGGAAAATGCGACTGGGTGGCGAAAATTCGGTGAGTTGAAGAGCGTGGGCTGTGTGTACATGGATGATTTCTAAGGATCGTTTAATGAAAAGTTTGCCTTGCAACCCAAGGGTTGAATTGCCCAAAAATAATTTACAATGGAATTTAAAATTATGGTGTTAGTTATATTTGTCGAAGATTTACGAGTCCCTCCAAGCTATTTTGTACTCATATCAGCACTCAAACTGTCATTAGATCCAACTTTCATTTCGCTGCTTTTATAAGAATATTTGGATCCTTTAAACTTTCCCAGCGGATACCTTGCAGTCCCTTATTGTGATCACCTTCAAGATATTGACCATTCAGGTGTGCCCAGCCACAACGCTGAAACCACCAAGCACCGTGCATGGTCTTTGCACAGTTTATAGTCTCTCTCCCGTCATTGTCTACGTCTTGAGTGGTGAATCTCATCCTGTTTTGAGAGGATAAAGAATCCCCTGCTGTCCCTGTGAGGTTAATATTCAACAAAAATTGTCAAACTCATTGATAATTAAAGGATAGTGTCACATCCGAAATCGGCCATTTGTCGGAACGACTAGATGAGAATATCTGGGAAAGTTTTTACAATCCGTCATATGATTTAACCCATCGTTTGTTAAACCTTGCTCCTTTTATCTGATTTTTATCGGAATTGTACCAAACAAGTTATTTTCATCGATATTTGTAGCATGTGGGTAAGAGGTAAACAATAACAAAAGCGCGCAATATGATCCTGACACTAATCCTTTACGTTTAGGAGGGTAGGGATGTGTTTAATTCTAACGTTGTGTCATTTTCCTGTTTTCGCGTGGAGTGAAAATTTTATTGTCCCCGTGCCATACGGCGCGAAGCGGAGTGCAAAGTTGTCCGCCATTTTTTTTGTCCTGGACGTTGGACAGATTTTTAAGTTATGCGCATGCGCGAGTTCAAGCCGACAGAAAATTGGTAACTAGCAACATCATGATTGGCTAAGACATACATTTTATTTTGTAAGTATACGTCAGAAAACTAAATGTCATTTTGGCATTTTGCAAATCCTGGACAAATATTAAGTCTCCAAAACAAGATAAATGAATTTTTTTAGAGGACTTTCACTTACTAAGTCTAAGGTCAACAGGAATATAAATCAGTCAAAAGACCGAAATTAAAAAGACAAGATTTTCGAGTTTTAAAGCGTTTTAAACGGTCCAGTGTCTATTTTGATACTTGCATTTGCCGTATTGTCATGCAGCATAGTTTGTGGATTTGAAAATGCGTAGGTCATCCTGTATTCCTGTGTGATCATACAACATTGATTAATCTTAAAAAGTATTTAGTATTAATTCAAATACATCATAGACTAAGAAACAACATGTTAAATCTCAAAAACTTCATTTCAAAAACAAGTGCGAAGTATAAAAATACTGATCAAAAGAGTTGAAATTTTATGGAAATTTCGGAAGTTTTAATTTGTGAGACGTCCAAGGTTGAATTTCACAGTAAATCAAAGCTAAAAGAGTACATAATAACATAACTACTTTATATAATTGGGCAGTTGGTCATTTTATAGTTCAAAGTACAAATCGTATCACTATTTTACCATTTTGTACACCAAATAGAAGAAATATAGTGTTGCGTGTAACCATGGTTACAGTGATCGACTCAGTACTTCATGTTACAATTACATTTTACATAAAAAATGTTGGAAATCGTAAAATTTATTGTTTAACCAGTGTTGTCCTCTATTAGACTAACTGTCAAATTTTTCCCAAAATAACATTCAAATTGGCTGAAAATGCAATTTTAGAGGAACGATATTTGAAAATTTTCTTTGAGGAATTAATTGCTCCCTGCAGACCCCCGTACTTGGATGGTGCATTTGGCAGCAAATCGATGACATTTTTGCTTCCGTCGGCACCAAAATTGATCAATTTCTGCGGCCCTGGTCTGGAATATTTCGCAGTGCGATTAAGCTATTTGTGCCAGTAAGCTGTTGTACGGCAAATCTATTAAACTTTTGAAATGTCCTTGACTCTTGGAGTAGTACCTCTTCAATGGAAAATAGCAAACATTACACCTGTATCCAAGCGAGATGATCCAACTCTGGCAATGAACTATAGGCCTATCTCTTTGCTTTGCATTTTGTCTAAGGTACTAGAGCGTTGCTTTCACAGTCGTTCCTACCTGCATCTTGAGCCACACATTTACGAATTGCAACACGGTTTTATGAGAGGAGAATCGACAACCGCACAGCTACTTGAAGTATAGTATGAGATTCTTGAATCAGTGGCAAGTGGGAATGAAGTTGATGCCATATACCTTGATTTCTCGACAGCCTTCAAACACCATCTCCTTCTACTTAAACTTGAAAATTGGGAATCCCTCTGATTCCCAATTCTCTACTCTCTTGGTTCCAAAGCTACCTTACAGACAGACAACAAAGAGTTGCTCTCCACGGTATTTACTCTGAATGGCTTCCCGTAAAATCAGGCGTGCCACAAGGTTCCATACTCGGACCGTTGCCATTTATCATTTATCGCAGTGACATCCCAACTTACATGGAAAAGAAATCTACACTGGCATTATTTGCGGATGATTCAAAACTTTACCGACCACTGGTTCTTCCTACATCTTCTGCTTTACTTCAACATTATCTTTCAAATCTGACTACCTGGACAGCTGATAATCTATTGCAACTAAACGAAACAAAGTGCAAGGCCATGCGCATCTCAAGAAAAAGAATTCCTACTCAAGCTAATTACAGTCATACTCTTGAACAAGTGTCCAATATCAAGGATCTTGGTGCATGTGCTGATATCCAACAACTTATCGTGATCAATACACATTGAAAATATGGTATCTAAGGCAAATGAATGGATCAGATTTCTGGATGACATTTTCGCTATATGGTGCCACGGTGAAGCATCCTTACTTAGATTTCTCCAATACATTAACGAAATACACCCGACTATTAAATTTGAATACGAACACTCCACCAGAACTGTGCACTTTCTAGACACAAAAATTTACATTAATGAGCTAAACAAACTTGAATCCGACCTTTACATCAAACCAACAGACAAAACCATGCTACTACATAACACTTCCTTTCACCCTAACACATGCAAACAAAGCATAATCTACAGCCAAGCACTACGCTACAGACGGCTAATAACAGATGACACCACATTACAAAACCAACTACAAAAACTCAAAATCATCCTCATGACCAGAGGTTACAACACAACTTCCATTGACAACGAGTTTACAAAGGTCGCAGAGTACACACAAAAACAACTACTTCACAAAGAAAACCTTAACAAAACATCAACACGACCGACATTTCACATAACCTTCAATACTAACACAACTCATATTGGCCAAATCTTGAAAAAACATTGGCACATTATAGAAAGCGATCCGACCTTAAAAATACTATGGCCAGACATGCCGATGGTCGCTTACAAACGCAATAGAAATATTAAAGACATGCTGGTATGCAGCAAACTTAAAAAGAATGGGAAAGAACCCAGCATATAATTACTATGACACCACAAAGAGACAAAACATGAACACCAAAATCACTGAAGCCATGTCTGCCTAAAAATATACATGAAAAGTTCAGGATTGGAGCGGTAAAGACGTCGCAACACAACAATGGAGTATTTTCGATAGTAAGAGAGGATATCAAAAAATAGACACCAATGACTTCATGGCTCATCACAGATGGCTACAGGACATTCCCGAAATATATTTTGAATTTCATTAACACTCATTGTTGTAATAGGGACACAATTTTTATGTACAATAATTAACGCACTCGGGTGCTCAAAACTAATCTCATATTTTTTGGGGGGCATAGAAGAGACGAACACTCCTGCGGTTCTCCAACGCATGCAGACCCCACAAAAATTGTTTTTAACGATTAAATAACTTATATATAGCAACGTCATGGCAATAACTAATTATCATATATATTTACTAAAGACTCCATAGGTTTTTTGTCTGCCTGTTCATGTTCCATTTTAAAATGATTTCACACATATGCAACATATCTTTCAACACAATATCTTGATTAAGACATGTTCTAACTCAACACATCACTAATGAACATCCCACAACATTCCTCAAAACTTTTTCGCTTGGCCTAAGACCACCATAAACTGACATACTTATCTTATCTAATCACCACCTGACGAAACTACACGCTATCTAGTCTACATATCTACGTCATTCCTTCAGAACAAGATAATATAAAACCAAGACCACATAAAAACCAATATTCATTCTCACAAACACACACTCGTGATAAAAAGCAAATTGTAACGATGGCTGGCAGATGTGGCTTACCACGCAACATATCATTTTGTAAGTTTTATAAATATTCTATTTCAGTTTAGTGTATCACTATATTTTATTTTATTTGTGCATCATGTTTCCACATTATTCCATTCCATGAAATCATGTACTTTTCAACCACACACTTCTTTGTTTTATTTATCTTCTCACTCTTTAACAAATACCAAAACATCAACTCCCAACCCTAAAGTCCCTCCTGATGAAGATCTCACGATCGAAACGCGTCGAGGGCCAAAGCGTTAAAACACAAACATGACTATTTCCCTTTTCTAATCTACCCACTATCAGCTAACATATCTCACAAGCATGGTCGACTCAAGACTCTGTGAGATGTATGATATAGCTCAGTGCCGTCACAGCTTTTTCCATTCTATCTCTCTCACTATTATATATAATTTGTTGTTTTTTTGTTTTTTGTTTTGTTTTTTTGTTGTTTTTTTTGTTGTTTTTTTTCTCGCAAAAAGTTCTCGAATATTTCATTCCTATATGTTTTCTGTTTTTAACACATATGAATAAGTAATTCACATTATAGTTCATGAAACAACTATCACACTGCCTAGTTTATAAATTGTACTTATACTTCACGGCACGGTCTATTTCTCAGACCCTGTGAACAATAAAAACCTAATGAATCACCATCTGTATCATATACGTACATAAATAATACACCAGTAATTCCAATGTAGGTTAAACTAGACCTATATTGCTGGTGAATCTGATCTAGTTTATGCCGTATTTCACAGCATGGCCAATCAGACCCTGTGAATTGAGCATATATACACCAAACAAACCACACCTACATGCAGTAACTACCAACAATACACAATCTATAAGACCTGTTATTTAAGGCTGTATGATATACAGTACAGGCTATATTCACATGCCTTTTGGACTTTCTACAGCACGGTCTAGCTTTCAGACCCTCATGATTGTTTAAAAGCCATTTACACCATACATTATACAATAGGGGACATACATACACATACACAATTACATAAAGAACATAACATATCAATTATTTAACGCCAGTGGAGGTTCTATTACCTATTCTTATAATACAATATCATGGAAGCGAAAGATACCAACACAAGAAAGATTCTTTATTGTGCGCTGGTAAGACCTAAGCTAGAATACCCGAGTAGCTTGTGGTCGCTCTACACCACTAAACATCGCATGCTGATCGCAATTGTTGAACGACGGGCCACAAAATTCATCATGAACTATCCAAAAGATATGTCCTACGTGGAACGGTTGCAGAAGACTTGTCTTCTTCCGCTGGACTTCCGAAGGGAGATTTCTGATCTAATACTCCTATTTAATTCTAAATATCAACTCATAACAATGGATATAAATAAATATATATCTACTTATAATCCTGGCTATAAATCACGAAACTACGACGAAAATGACTTCTATCTCATCGTAAAACACAATCTTCTACTTCAAAAACTCTTACTTCATCAGATCAGCTAAACTTTGGAACAGTCTACCCACCGAGATAAAGACATGCTTTAGTTTATGTTCGTTCAGAGCAAGGTCAATTAACTTATATAGTTGCAAGTTAAAAACGTACAAACTTCCTAGTAATCGTAGCTAATATAAGTTTCTGTGTACTAAATGTTTGTATCGATGTATATACTTTGTAAAGTAAGGTAATAAGAGGTTTCAGGAACTTTCTCGGTGTGTGAACAACCGTGACATTTTATCCCCGAGTTACGGCGCGAAGCGCCGTGCGAGGGTACTAATTCCGCTCGGAGATTTGTGAACATAGTGGAGTGCAAAGTTGTCCGCCATTTTTTTTTGTCATGGACGTTGGACGGTTTGTTAAGTTATGCGCATGCGCGATTACTGACAGAAAATATATTCAAAATGGCTCCTCGAGAGCTGCTGAGTTTGAATCAAAAATCGGTTTATTGGGCCTGATTTCAAAATATTTAATGAAAAAATAAATCATTAATTTCAAGAAGGATATATTATTGACATTTTTCAAGGTAAGCGATAACAAATACACTTTTTTTCTCCCCGAAGCAGCGTTTTTCTCGGTGTTGAAATATAATATGTAAACTTTTTCCGTACGGCTCAAGTGATTATATACTCATAGTTTGTAAATTATTCGCTTTATCCTCATTTATATTGTTATGTGCAGTAAAAATATAGCTTAGATATATTTTTAAAGCCACTCTATTTTGTATATGAGCCATTCCAAAGTATTTTTCTCACGAATTTGTTTGTTTTTGTTTTTCTTCGATATATTTTTGACACTCGTGAGTATTGTTTTTGCCTGCATGTTTATAACCGGCCATTAAGTTAAGCGCTGCATGAATTTTGTACTATATATTAACACTAGAGCAAAGACAGGCAATGAGGGATGGATGTTTCTGGATTTGTAAAGGGAACATACAGTTTAGATGGAGTTAAGCGCTATTCAGTGTCTTTCAGCTACATTTAGCTAATCTTTGTTAGCTATTTTAATGTGATGAGTTATTTCCGCTTTTGATTTAGTCCGTTTCAACCTGACGCAAAACAAAACTATTTTTAACCAAACATACCACGTACGACTTTATCCTGACGTATAAACATTTCCACTTGTACATGAAATCTCGGAGGTAATTAGTCTCAATACGTATATATAAACATCGATATTTTTTAAATATTAATCATAATTTTTGTATAATAACGAAGTCTTTATTAAAAATTTGTATCTAAGGTCTGTGCACAGGCTAAGTCCAACATTGTTAGACTAAAAATGTTGGACTGTATTGAACTGGTTTGAAAGGTAATTAATTGTCCATATATTATAAATTAGCCTGCATGAGTTTTATATCTATACTTGTTTTATCCTGACAATATAGGAAAGCTCATAATAAATACCTTTATTTATGACTACCAGACCCTCACCAAATACTCGGAGATGATTCTTACTGGACCTTTACGCAGGTTTAGATAGATAGTTGGACGGTCATGTTGGACTGGTTTGAAAAGGTTTGAAATATATGTTTGATTAATCAAGGTATAACCCATACAAACCGCACATCATTGCGTACATTAAGTCATGGCAACATTTTACCACAAGTAAATATAAGTATAAGTACTATTATATTCCCATGCTCATTTGCTGATAAAAAGTGAAAAATAACATTCATATAATTATTATGCATGGGCATGAGTTTTATACCCACTTTGTTTTATCCTGACAATCTAGAAATTAATACCTTTATTCTTGACTACCAGACCGTCACCAAACACTCCAAGCACTCGACATTGTCCTGACGTAAATTATTTTCAATTATGCAACGAAGTCTCAACAATCACACAAACGCAGCTTAATTGATTCGTTTTTATGAAAAATAACACGTTTATTTCTTTCATAAAGTTGTCAATCCATAAGCGCGGATATTTATAAATGTACACTTTATCAATCACTGCGGAAGTTTTCTCCAGTTGTATAACATAGGACAAATAACAGATGATCCTTACTGGACCTCCAAGGTGAACAGTTTTAAACTCATGAAGCTATAAAGATAGTTCATTTAGTTTAGTTTAGGTATATCTAATAAAATTTATTCTAATTCTCCTAGTAGCACTGGGCCAATCCAGTATAAACTAAACAAGAATAATCCAGTGTAAATTAAACTATCCAGTATGAACAAAGGTACAGTTAATTTATAGGTTTCTTCCTGTATTAACTGTAAACTCTTCCTTTATTGTTAATTTATCTTAATTGTTTTATTCAGCAAAAGCATTGCTGTGATATCGGTTCACTTTGAATTTGAACATTCTCATGGGGCCGGTTGTATAAAACTCTTAACTCCTTTTTACCTAGCCGTTTTCCGGTTAAATCGTCGTTAACTTTAATCACGTAGTTAAGTCGGTTGTATAAAAATGTAGTTGGGGTAAACTGCTGTTAAAGCGTAGTTAAAGTTAATGCATTAGTCAATTGAAACCCCGGCCGGCCGACCCCCCCGGGAGTATGCGGGGATTTTAACATTTCTCGAATGTTAAAATCCCGTCCTTAAAATGTTGTCCATTTGTTAAAATGCTCGGCTTGCCAGGCCGATCTTATAGCTTTCCAAAGTCTATCTTTTCATCTAGTCGTCTGCATGATCAGTCATTTTTTATATAAAAACGTGCTGTAACAGGAAGCTGTCAAAGAAGAAATTCTGGCGAACGTATGCATGTCAGTTTATTAAATCGAAGACTGTACGAGAGTTAAATCCCCGGCATTTTATCCCGGCCTTTGTGTCAGTGTTAAAAACCCGTGTAGCGTGATGGCAACGTGTGTTAAAACTCTGTATTTCCCCCGGAAAGTCCCGTTAAAACCCCGCATATGCCCGGGGATGGGGAGACCAAGGATTCAATTGACTAGTGCACAACTATGCCTAAGAATATCGTTAATTTCCAAAACCGACGTGGTTAAAATGAAAAACTCACATGAACTCAAGTCAAATAATACTAAATTTTCATCATTTGTACGGGTTGCAAAATTAGTGTCGCCACGTAAAGTGATTCTGGAAGGCAAACGATTGCCTATCAATTTCTGATCAATCAAATATCAATGCACTGGCCTGACATGATAGCAACAAAATACAAATTTTGCAAGCCATTAACGCATTGTTTAGCACTGTCTAGGGTTAATAGGATTAGGCTTTGAAGTTAGGATTAGGTTGGGGTTGATCTATTTTTAGAAAAATCTTAAATCCATACTTTTCTATTTCTATTGTGGAGACACATTAATGAAAACAATTCTATTTCAACCCGTTCCAAGAATCCACATTTATTTTTATTGATTATCGAAAAATATTATTGAAGTCGTATCTATAATTTGTTGACACTATAAAGACATAAAAGGACTGCGAAAAAATGTCCTCACAAGTAGGCATAGATCAGCCCTAATGGCACACCGAGCAGCAAGTGTGTGCCTGTCACATGCCCAATGCTCGTTTGATTTCAAAAGGTGATGCGATGAATTCTGCATTATTTAATTTGGACTACATTTAGCATTAATTCTTCTTAATAATGAATAATTTGTTTGTTACATGTACGTACAACGACAAAAAGAAACACGGGCATTTTAAAACAGATCAAATCATTGCCAAAGACCAGTGCCTTGTGTAATAAGTTGCTTCTTTCACTTCCAATCCTAAGAAAATAATTCTCCATCGTAAGTCTTGTCTGTAAGCCAATGCATATAGGGTATTCTTTTATATATCAAGCGATTGATACCAAAGGCTGTATTACTTGTAAATATCCAAATACGATAAATGATGAGGCGATTTATGTAATTATAGCCAATAAAACATCTTAATCCCATTATACTCTTCAAGCTTGCACTATACATTTAACTATTGTTTGTGACAACCTAAATTGGGATGGCTATACACACACAAGAGATTGTAATCGTTTTTTACAGGACGAATGCCGATATTAGGATAGTGAGCACGCTATATATATCAAACCACATAAAAGGCTAGCGCCACACTGTCGAATTCAATTCGTTCAACTAGATTGAATTAAACTGGGCGATTTAGTGCGATGTATGAGACAGGCCTTAAGGCCGGTTTACAGTTCACGCGAATTGGTCGCGCGAAGGAGCGAATTTTTCACTGAGCATGCGCGAGGGTTATTTATCGCAAATTTCGTCGTTCTACTTGATTCGCAGCGACTGGCGAAATAGTTGAAAATTTTCAACTTTTTCGCCAGTCTCCAAACAGAACGAATTAAAGTTTAGCCAATCAAGAGCCAATTTGCAAGTTTGCAAATTTTCGAGCGAATTTTAAAATGTGTAAACCCGATTCGCTATATTCGCTGCGAATAATTCTCCAGCTCGCGAGACGTATTCGCGCGAACTATAAACCGGCCTTAATATAGATGACAGTTCCTCCCAAAATCATACTAATGTGCCAAAGGATTCACAATCTAATAATGCCTCAAAACCTAAACATTGCACACCATGCCCCTTTTTACAAAAGAAGGGTTACTGCTTTCGAGATGTGACTTTTTGCACCACATCAGTTCACAGCAATCTGCCCAATTTTATCGGCAGTATAATGTTCCACCGGCTCTTCAGAAACAATTGCCATACCTAAATTATTCCTATCAAAATTTTCCACCGGCGATGGGATACCCTTTTTCCCACCAATACATGAATTGCCCAGATCCGTACGCCACTCCGTCATTGATGGAGTTTCCAACAAGACCTCCCAGGCGTTGGTAACAGCCAACTTACCGAAAGATGATAATTTAACTGTTAATAATTACCGGATTCCTGTAAGAATTACAAAAAAAACGATTACTAAACTGTAATATTCTAGATTCCAATAAAACGACGTCCCGTGAGCCTACGAACTGTAACAAGATATCCACCGACACTAAAATAAATAAACAGGCTGTTCCTTCATTATTCTTATATTCTCCAAAGGTATCCGTCTGCTGGAATCATGATCGCTGGAGACCTTAACAAAATGAAATTAGGACCGTTATGTAATCGTTTTGACTTGCGGAAAACGGTGAAGAAACCTACTCGCGGGAACAACACTCTAGACCAGATAGTGACTAATATGTCGTCTCTGTATCAGGAAGTGAAACATCTTCCTCCTTTGGGTCGCTCGGATCATCAAAGCCTCCTTCTAAATCCAAAGCATCGGATGAGTACACGCCCGTTAACCAAAACATTTAGACCGATGAAACGTTCTAACTTAATAGCTCTCGAGCTTAGACTAAGCGAGACTGTCTGGGACGCGATATGCGAAGCCGACGACGTCGATGACAAAGTATCAATTTTCAACCGAGTAGTTAGTCAAGCCACAGATGGATGCATGCCTCTGAAATCCATACGGACACATCCTACGGATAAACCATGGACGACTCCGAACATTAAAGCAGAGATCAAGCTTAGACAACGGGCTTTTACTCGTGGTAACATGGTCCAGTATAACCTTCTGTTTGCAAAGGTAGAAGATATGATAAGAAAAGCCAAATCAAATTACTACGAAAACAACGCTAAAACGTTCCGCATATCTGACCCTACGAAATGGTACAAAGCCATGTATAATCTGTCCGGAGTAAATACTCAGCAAAATTGGCTGACATCAAATTCTATATCTAACGAGGTCGCATTAGCAGAAAAGCTACAAATATCCTTTACTGAGCCATGGAAAGACCTAGATGCAACAGGTATTCCTCAACTAGATGACGTTAAAACATTTCTTAAAGACTATCTCCCCCTTTATCCAGTATTGGTCAGGTTAAGTATGCCCTCAACCATCTTAATCGGTCAAAAACAACGAGGGCTGACGGTGTACCGGCATGGCTACTCAAACGATTATCTAGTGTTCTAGCGCCGATTGTCCATGATATTATTACGGCTAGCATTAAACAGTGTAAGTATCCAGGTCACTATAAACATGGCCTGGTTACACCTGCGCCTAAAGTATATCCACCTGTTGACATTGGTAATGATTTTAGACAAATCTCTGTTCTGCCACATATTGGAAAAATTTTAGAGAGAGTACAATTACAACTCAATTGAAAAAGATATCTCACTACGCTCCAGTCAACATGGTTTGTCGAGAATTACGCAATATTAGTCTAATTGTGGACGCGTGAGAATCGCGCGTGACGCGTGGGTTTTTTCCTGGAAAACGCCTGCCTTTCCTGGGATTGCATAATATTAACAATAAACACAAAATCTACTTTATGTCGAAGTTTAAGTGAGAATTATAGAAGTTTTAAACCTTTTATCGAGTGATTCGAACTATTTACAACACGTGGCTCCTCCACACGGGAAATGTGAGCGAAAGAACCCAGAAAACAACAGATAAAAATAAAAATGGATAAAAAGAGCGATAATTTAGACACCGAGCGACAGCTATTAAAACTCACACGAAGCAAAACGAAAGCGATTCTAGAGAAGGGAATTCTTGACAAAATCATTCGACATAAGGAAGCGTTGGGGAAAATTGTAAAAGAATTAGAAGAGCTTAAAATACAAGGCGAAAAGGACAAACTACAAGACGGGGAAGCGATCGAAGATGTTCAAAAATGGGGAGTCGATATCGAAGGCGAGATTGGGGAGACAGATTGCGAAATATCACACTTAAATCAATATTTAACGGAAGCCGAGGCGAGGACTGAGAACGAGAAACGCGAAAAGGAGAAAATATTGCTAAAACAACAACGGGATGAAGAACTGAATTTCGAAAAATGTAAATTGGAACAAATGGCTAGCTTGGGTTCGGTTAGTATCAAGTCAACAAAGGCAGAACAAGCAAAGGTGAGCAGTGTTAAAATGCCCAAGTTAGTAATAACAAAGTATGATGGTACATATGAAAGATGGCTGTCTTTCTGGAATAAATTTGAAGCTGAAATAGACAATACAGACCTCCCAGCTGTAACCAAGTTCTCTTACCTAAAGGAACTATTAGAGCCCCATGTGTGTGACGAGATTGATGGGCTACCCTTTACCATAGAGGGGTACACCCGTGCTAAAAACATTTTGAAAACTAATCATGGGAATACAAGTGAAATTGTTAGGGCATATGTAGGAAACATACAAGAGTTGCCTACAATAACTGGCAGGAAAGTAAACAAGATACATGAATTTATTAAGAACCTAAGCTACAATGTACAATCGTTAGAAACATTGGGTAAACTATCGCAGAGTTTGTCAATGGTACGGGGTGTTATAGAGAAATTACCTGGTATTAAGGCAGAGTTGGTCACGAATCAGGTTGGATGGCAAGATTGGGGATTTGCTGATTTATTAAAAGCTCTGGAAAATTGGAAAGCAATACACCCGGTTGAAAGTTCAACCGAACATAACCCTACGACCCCATACAACCGCAACCACTCGTTCTTCTCCAAGGAGCCCTCAACACCAAAGGGTTGCGTTTACTGTGATGATGAACAGCACAAGTCGTATGAATGTAAGAAGGTTGCTACACCAACTGAGCGTAAACGAAAGCTACAAGCAAAGAGGTTATGTTTTAATTGTACAGGTGGCAAACACCATGCAGCACA
Source organism: Trachythela sp. YZ-2020 (assembly GCA_016169945.1). Taxonomy (NCBI): domain Eukaryota; kingdom Metazoa; phylum Cnidaria; class Anthozoa; order Malacalcyonacea; family Clavulariidae; genus Trachythela; species Trachythela sp. YZ-2020. The sequence continues at coordinate 349,850 of JADLSH010000056.1, read as the reverse complement.
GTGTCGAAGTCGAGTCACCTGTTTTCACTGCAAGAAAAAACATCATTCGTCAATTTGTGACACTTTAGAGAAACCTTCACCTAACCAAATTCCAGGACAAGCAGCTATGACAGCAACACACGAAGAGCAAAAGGTTTGTCACCCCATTGTTATTGTCAAAGTAAATGGCATTACCAGTAGAGCACTACTGGACAGAGGAGCTACGACATCGTATGCGTCTGCATATCTTCTCAGCCTAATGAAGATCAATCCATCTAATACCTTGACACGGTGTATTCAAACAATCACAAACACAATAACGAAGCATGTTGAAATCTACAATCTTGAAGTTAGCAACACAGAAGGAAACTTTGTTATCCCAGTGAATGTAACAAAGGTTGACCGCAGAAATCTCTTGTCAGTTGTGAATCCAAATTACCCAGAGTTGATTAGTCGGTTCCAACACCTACAAGGTGTGAGTATGGTGGAAACGGATACTAAATCAGTCCTTCCAGTACACCTCATATTGGGGGCAGCAGAATATTCAAGGATCAAGACTAGTGAACCACAAAGAACTGGTGAAGTGGGGGACCTTGTGGCGGAGTTCACTCAGTTTGGCTGGGCAATTATGTCGCCAGGAGTTCAGCCCAATTTAGACAATATGTTTCTTGCTCAAACTGCTCAATCTGATTATGAGGAACTTTGTCGCATGGATGTTCTCGGTGTTCAAGACACACCATCAGGAGACCAGAAAGTTGTACATGAAGAGTTTTTGGAACAGCTTCGGCGTGATCCTGTACATGGGTGGTATGAGACTGGGCTGCCTTGGAAGGGAGGCCATCCGCCTTTGCCCTCAAATGAGGAGAACAGTTTGAAACGTTTGGGGACCTTGGTGCGGCGATTGAAGAAAACTGACAAATTCGATGAATACAATTCAATTTTTCAAGACCAACTGAAAGAAGGAGTTGTTGAACCTGCAAAGGAGCCACCAACAGGAACTGTGTTCTATTTACCTCATCATCCGGTCGTGCGTGAATCATCAGAATCCACAAAAACGAGAATAGTTTACGATGCGTCTTCGAAAACAGGATCCCAACCATCCCTAAATGACTGTTTGGACACGGGGCCACCCCTACAGAATCAACTTTTCAAAGTTCTGGTTCGAGGACGTTTCCATCCCGTTGCACTTAATGGTGACATTCGCAAAGCATTTCTTCAAGTACGTATACGGACAGAACATCGAGATGCAATGAGATTTCACTGGTTGGAAGATAAAGATCCCCAACGTGTTTGCACTCTGAGATTCACTCAGCGCTGTTCGGCATGGGACCATGACCATTCCTGTTGGCAGGAGTATTACAATGTCATTTGAAAGCGAGTAAAGAGAAGTACCCTAAGCATGCTGAAAAAATAGAGAAAAAATTGTATGTCGATGACTTGGTGACCGGAGGAACGTCAGTGCAAGAAGTGTGTGAGAAGAAAGAAGCCTCAGTCGAAATGTTTAAAGAAGCGGCATTCCATTTACACAAGTGGCAATCAAATGTCAAAGAGTTAGAACAAAACGAACAATCAGACAGTAGTGAGGACACAAGTTTTGCAAAACAACAATTGGGCAACGAATCGAAAACAGGCAACCTCCTTGGTTTGAAATGGGATAAAGAAGTAGACACTATTGAGGTGGCTATTCCTGGTTACAATTCCATGACACGCACGAAATAGGGTTAGGGTTAGGGATTGGGTCGGGATTGGGGTCAAGGTCAAAGAGAAATATTCGTGATTGCGTATCATGGAAATCAAGGTCTCGTTTGTGCGAAAGCAAGACTCGCGAAGCAGGGGCTTACAATCCCCAGGAAGGAATTGGTCTCGGCGCATATGGCGGTGAATTTACTTGACAACGTGCACAGTGCCTTGGAAGGGTTTCCAGTGACATCTCTTGTTGGGTGGTTGGATAGCAGTGTCGCACTACACTGGATCCGTGGCGAAGGAGAGTACAAAACTTTCGTAGCTAACTGTGTCAACAAAATTCGTGAGCATGAAGGAGTGACATGGAGACATGTACCTAGCAAAGAAAATCCCGCTGATGTCGCGAGCCGTGGTGGGTTAATTCAAGAGGGAGATCAGTTGTGGTGGAAGGGTCCTGACTGGCTAAGTAAACCTGACCAATGGCCACCAGATCAACGGACGACTCGCACTACCGAGACCGATGTTGAAGTGAAGCTAACGAAGCAATTGTTTGCCCTGACCGAGGAAGAAGAGGACGAGCTAGGGAACTTGCTCTCTAAGTTTGCTTATTGGAAGACCTCGAGGATTACGGCCTGGTTATTACGGTTCCTCGGAAACGTTCGGTGCGTGAAAGAAAGAAGATTTCGAAGACCCACTTACCACCGGTGATTTAGAGAAAGCTGAAATTTGTTTGACCACGAAAGCTCAACAACAAGTTGACGAAACCTTTACGAGAGATCAATTGCAACTTAATTTACAATTAAATAAGGACGGTGTTTTAGAGTGCAGGGGCAGAGTTCAGGGGTTTTACCCGGTCTACATTCCTAATTCATCTTTGCTGGCAAGAAAATTCGTCGAACATGCACACAAGTCCACTCTTCATGGGGGAGTCGGATTGACAATGGTGAACGTTCGAGAGAGACATTGGATCCCTCGTTTACGACGATTAGTAAAGCGGCTATTAAAGATTGCCATGGATGCAAGAGATTCCACGCCATTGCTTACGCAACGCCCCCTCCAGCGAACTTACCAACCACCAGAACCGAAGGATCCACTGCATACCAAGTTATCGGAATTGATTACGCGGGTACACTGCGTTATCGAAAGTCGAAAGGAAAATAAGGCAAGGCGTACATTTTGATACGCTTGTAGTCTTACTCGTGGAGTATACCTCGAACTTCTGCCTAACATGGAGACGTCCGAGTGTCTAAACAGCCTCCAAAGATTCATCGCAAGACGCGGTCGTCCTGAGCGTATTTATTCGGATAACGGTGCGACGTTTGTAGCGGCGGCGAAGTGGCTGAAAATGGTGAAACAAGACGAAAGGTTGCAGGATTACCTAGCCAGAAATGGTATATCATGGCAGTTCAACTTAAGATATGTCGAAGAAGGGATATGTCGAAGAAGAAGATGTTCAGTCAACCGTGATAACTCCTAATTCTTTGTTGTTTTTGCGAGCAAACCAACTCTTGGAACCTTCCCATCATCTAATCGAAAACAAAGTCTTGCGAAAGAGATATAAATATCTACAGAAATGTAAGGACGCCGTTTGGAAACGGTGGTCAACGGAATATCTTCGAAGCCTTCGAGAAAGATACATCGCGAAGAAGGGAGGAGGACGAGGAATACCCTCGGTCGGAGAAGTTGTTATTATTCAGTCCGAACAAAAGAATCGAGGCGCATGGGTACTTGGAATCATAATCGAGTTGATCCAGGGTAGAAAACGGAACTCTCTTTCGCACTGGAAAGTCGAAAATGGAACGTGCGGTACAGTTTTTATATCCTGTCGAACTGTCTTGCGATTCGGTGGAAGAACAAACCAAATTAGTGGAACTGAATCCTGAAGCTCCAGAGTTTCGAGCGAGGCCATAGAGAGATGCTGCCGCGGTAGCTGAGTTACGGATTAAGGAACTTGTGCAAGAGGACAATGTTGACATTTAAACATTATCCACTAACTATTTGATACTATTTAATGTTGAAATTATTTAGATATATATTTGGATGTGTTTGACAACTCAGTAGTCATACAGGGGAGTGTGTCGAGAATTACGTAATATTAGTCTAATTGTGGACGCGTGAGAATCGCGCGTGACGCGTGGGGTTTTTCCTGGAAAACGCCTGCCTTTCCTGGGATTGCATAATATTAACAATAAACACAAAATCTACTTTATGTCGAAGTTTAAGTGAGAATTATAGAAGTTTTAGACCTTTTATGGAGTGATTCGAACTATTTACAACAGTTTCACTAATGGCTGTTCTACTACATCAGCGTTAATATCTATTACACAACCATGGTTTAATGCTACTAACAATACGAGTCGTGATAAATCTGGCATTCATGCACTCTTTATCGATTTTAAAAAGGCCTTCGATTTAGTTGATCATGGAATCTTGCTGAATAAACTTGCACTGAAGAATGTCAATAAAACTTCTGGCTGTGGGTTCAAAGCTTCTTGTCTGGTAGAACTCAGCAAGTCAAGATAAATCAAACACTATCATCGATTGCGAGCTGCCCAGCTGGAGTACCACAGGGATCTGTACTTTCGCCGACCATATTTAATATCCACATTGACGTCTTAGATGCTTGTGTTCCTGAAGAACATGAGGTCAGTACACACAAATATGCCGATGACTGTATACAAAGTGAGTGTATCATGATGGGAAAGCGTAACAACATGCAGGAAGTCTTATACTCTGTTCAGAACTGGTCAGACACTAACAAAATGAAGTTGAATGTGAAGAGAACAAAAGATATGTGGATTTGTTTTTGGAAATCTATCCCACAGCCACCCAATCTGTACATCGCGGATAATATGATCGAAAGAGTAGATACATTCAAGTTGCTTGGTGTTGGCTGTCAAAGTAATTTGAAATGGAATTCTCACATTAAAGAAATTACCCGTAAAGGAAACAGAAGATTACATTTTCTAAGGCAGTGTAGGAAGGCTGACCTTCCTACAGAAGTTGGTCTTGCAACTTACTGTACCAAAATTCGACCCTTGCTTGAATATGCTGCACCGGTTTGGGATGGCCTACCTCTCCATTCACAACGCTCAGTAATCGAAGCGCGAAGTCTAGAACATTGAGTTGTAAGTAGAATGTGGGCGGCGTGATCTATAGACGTATTTCCAGAGTTGTCAAGTAATTTGCTCTTAAATAGGCCGGCTGAAACGGCCCTCCCTCCCAGCCCTTTGCAGAAAATTTGTGTCTGTGCTCGAAGGCGCTGGATCAACTTTATCTCCATTACCTTAACACAAAATGACTGTGTTCAAGCCTAGATTGTTGTTGAATAGGACATATTTACATTATATTCAATTACAACTATGATAAGGATAGGGAGATAAAGGCGTTACACAAGGTGTAAATGGGATTACATTAGAAGAAGAAAACGGAACTGTCGTGTGTGTTCAGAGAAAGGTTTTCGTGGTTGAAAAGTTCATCAGAGGAAGGGCAAGAAGAATGAATCTGAAAGTCATCGAGAGAATCAGTATGGCCAGTATTATTACGATGATGAAGAATGGTGGTCAATTTAAGAATTGGAACATTGGTTAAGTATCAGAGCTGAAATATCAGATATTCGCGTGTGCAATTGACGGACCGTTTGGCATACAAACGACGCGGAACGCATCGACACTTAAAATAGATAGTAGACTACATATTCAATAAATTTTGTAGAATATTTGAAGAGACAATGATAAACAATTTCTTCAATGAATATTGTATAAATTCGTTAAGGGAACAATCTGCAGGGACCGCGGAGCCTGTTTAAAATACAGGGGGCAGGACTCCGTATTTCAACGTTTTAAATGACAAAATGTCGCTAAATTCAAGAAGAATATATTATTGACACTTCGAAAGGTAAGCAATAACAAACACACAATTTTTCTTCCAAAGGCAGCGTTTTTCGCTGTTGAAATGGACATGTAAACTTTTTCCGTACGGTCCAACCACTTCAGTGTTTAGTTTAAAGTTTGGCAAACAATCTTCCACTGAACAAATGTATCTTGTAAGGAAGAATCTATATACTTACAGATTTTACACAGCTTCACACCACAAGGAGACGTGTCATTAGGTGACGACAAGTCCTGTGGTAGAGAGCTGTGGACTAGGGTTTCACGGATATTTTTACTATATAGAAGGGATTATCGGATTATCGATGAAAATGGAAGATGTTTCAGGGTCGTTTTTCAAGATGTGAAAATTCTTCCTAATGACATCCCTTACTTTGAAATTGAAGGATGGTAACCGAGAACTACGGTTATTTTGCAGTTGGGAACATCAGACAAAGGGTCTCTAAGGGTTTCGGATAGGGGAATATTGGATGCCTTCGAAAAAGCAGTATGAAAAAGAGGGGTTGGGCAAACGCGTTGAACGAAAAAGTTTCTTCTTTCCTGATTTTTGGTATGGAAGTCCTCATCTTCACTGCAAATGCGGCGAAGGCGAAGGCGAAGGAACTGAGGAAAGGGAATATACATTTTAGTGTGGGAGTGGTAGTCAGTCGGCTTGTAGAACACGGATGTAACAATTCTATTGCCATTGATAGATACAAGTATATCTAAGAACGATACACTGGTCTCACTGATCTCTCATGTAAACTGGAGTGCTGGGTGGAAGTTATTAACAAAGCCGTAAATAAACTTCTCCAACTCTCCGCCGTAACAGGATGCTGTGCCGAGACAGTCATCAATGTACCTACTAAAGTAATCAGGTATGGGATCAGTGTATTGCTCGAAGATCTGCTCTTCCACAAACCCGAAGAATAAATTGACATAGTTGGGACACATTTTGGTTCCATGGCTACACGACTTACTTGTTGGAAATGCTCACCGTCGCATGAAAAGGTGAGCAATAATTCTGCCAAACGGATCAAACAGTGGTAGACGGTTCCTGGCTAGGGCGCTTATCTAAGAAGAATTTGAGTGCTCTCAAACCATCATGATGGGGAATGACAGTGTACAAGGGTTTGACATCCATGGTGAAAATGAATTTATGAGTGTTATGAAATTGAATGTTATGAAAGATTAGGAGTGCATGTTTGGTGTCCTTGATATAGGATGGTAATCCCTTGGCCAAGGGCGCCATGACACGGTCGACGTAGCTAGAGATAAGCTCGGTGGGACAACCACTAGCAGAGACAATGGATCTACCTGGGTTTTTGGTTTTGTAGATTTTGGGTAAGAAGTACATGACAGGTGTGCGAGGTGTGGTGGTTATGAGATGCTTGGCAGTTTCAGGAAGATCACGAGAGGCGACGAAATTCTTGATGGTGGTGGAAATGATGGTTTGATTGGTATAATTCAAATCCTCGTCAATTTTGCTGTAAAAGATGGTGTTACTCAATTATCGATGAGCTTCATATATGTGTCTTTTGGTAAAAAATAGTAGCAGTAGTGAAGTGGTCAACAACGTTTGCAGTTTTTGGTAGAGTTAATAAGCAATAGATGGGCAACAAAATAGAATCAATCTCGTGATGCATGCTCTCATATATTTTTCAAAACAAGCAGAGATCCATGACATCCCACAGAGGAAGTGAAAACCACCAGAATTACGTCCTAAACACGACATGAACGACGTCCTAGACTAAACCCGAAGTAACATTTCTCTTGCCACGCCATTTTCACGTCGTCTTTGACGTCGCGTCGTGTTTTCTAAATCTTATATTAAAACCGTGATTCAAACTTTGGTAGATCAAAACAAGTCATTTGCTCAAGCTTTTGAGTGTGGCACTCACAGTAAAATATCGAATTTCAGTCATACAAAATGCGCTTGATAGCCCACATTGCAGTCATACAGTTATGAGACAATGTTGATCACATGATAATGTAAAACTGCCGAACACGTGTAGAGTAGTACGGGAAAAGTACGGAGTCGAAGTGTTTTTGTATCCGCAGACGCAGATATGTTTCTATCGCCTTGTAAACCGGTCCGTACCGTGCTGTAAGCCAATCAGCGACGAGCTTGTATAAACCAATCTGAGATTAGGTTACAGCATCCAACCTTGTATCCAGGACGTCTGCGTTTGTTTCGTCCTCGAATGACTCGTGTAAGTTGTGTTATTGTGTTCGCCATTTTACAGTCTTCGAAAACTATATTGATTTTACTGAACCGTAAAAACTTTTTCTCCAAATCGCACTTGCGAAATTTTCCTGATATTGTTGCTATCGAACATGGAAACTCATCGTGATTTGGAAACTCATCGTGATAAGTACATTAAACACGAATTAGATGCCCAGAGCCATTAGTATCGTATTTACCTAATCGTTCAAGTATGCATAATAAGCACTTTAGGCATAGTACGTTACTCCACCTACCCAAGGCAAAATCCTCCGCCGGTCAGAGCACTTTCCAGTTCTCTGCCGCTAGGGATTGGAACGGTCTTCCCAAAGAACTCAGGGAAATTAATTCGTTAAGGGTTTTTAAGGCCGCTATTTTTAAGTATCTATTGAACTCAGATGTTGTGGACAATTGTTGCAGTGTTAAATAGCAAATGTATTTTTATAATACCTTGTACATATATTACTTAGTGGTTTTATTCATATTAGTGTTTCATATTTTAAATATATCTGCACTTGTATTAATACCAGCAGACATGTAATTGTCAGCTGACACAACTTATGCAGTTTAAATAAATATTTTATTATTATTATTATTATTATTATTATTATTATTATTATTATTATTATTATTATTATGTCAGATTTAACTGTGTGTATTACAACAGACTTTGTGAGTTATATGGAGCCATATATTTTGCCGTTTTAGCAAAGAACCAACATCTTCGGTCGTCAAATAGACCCTTCGGAGGGCAAATCAACTTCTTCGGAGATCAAATCAATCTCTCCGGAGATCAAACATTCTATTCAGAGATCAAAACAATTTCTTCGGAGATCAAAACAATATACTCAGAGATAAAAAAAACTATTCTGAAAAAATTAACGAAATCTGATGTAATTCACAAACAAAATAAAATTAAAATGGTACATCTATATCGTACCCACAATAGTTTATCGAATGTATAGATTGAGATCATTGTGCATGTAGTTGCAGAGCGACTGTACGTAAATTCACCAAACAATCAAATGCCAAGAGATTTAGAGACCGTGCACCTTCCAGATTACAAGAACTGCTCCTACAATCTTTGCCAGAAACTATGGGACAAATATTGAAATTCCATCACACATCTTATGTCCAGTTCCCCGCGCGCCCCCCGTTCAATGTTGGTATCACAAAAAAGTAACATGTCGCAAACGAGACATCTCCTGACATGAGCGCAACATTGAAACGGGTGGGGGGAGGGAGGGGGGAGTAATTACGTTTAAGCATGTTATAATAAGTATATTTCTTCATTGAAGCTATATTGTCCCAAAGTATTATGGCAAAGATTGTCTGTAAACGCATCGCGATTATCCATAAAATAATTTAACGGTCACAGACCAGCCATGTACGCAGTAACTCTGCGTGATTTATTCATTGACTGACATCAATCCGGTCGAAAATGTTTTCCACATGGTTAAGAGCAACCTACAGATGCAAGTTCGACAAACAGGGAATCAATCATGAAACATGAATGGAGTTCAAGGATAGAGTTTCTAAAACATTGCCAGATACTTCTGTAGATTTGTCAATAATTTACTATTAAGTATGCCTAGACGCGTCGGCGCCGTTATTGCTGGAAAGGGCTACAAAACAAAATACTAGTTGACTGATTAAACACGTGACATTGACATTGAGCTCACTACTAGACGGTTCTCACAACGAATCTCACCTAAAATTTACGCCTTATATGCGCTGTAAATTACTTCTTAGCAACTTATATTTAACAAGGTCGCTATGGAGGACTGACATCATGCATATCAGATATGCCTGCATGATTTTATAACTTTTAAGGACGATATAACCAAGCGATAGATCATTTTTGAGCAACGGTTCTCACTTCCGTTATAAAGTAAGCAGTAAGATATCAAGTTCTCACTGCAAAAAATCAAAGTCTAGCCTATTTCTTGTCAAGAAATATTATGAGAAAAAAGTTCTTGTTTTACGAAAGCATTTCTGAAAATGAGAAAATTAATCTAGGCAAGATAATTCGGAAGACTTTTTTTCTTACTTCAAGAATGATATTCTTGCGTAATAGAATAATATTCTGACTATTCTTGAAACAAGAAAATTATTCTTGTTGAACTAAAAATAAATTCGGTAGACAATGAAATTTTCGCGTTGATTGTTCTCAGTTTCAGAAATACTTGTATAAATGCTATTGACACGCCGGGCAGCTCCTCAAGTAATTCGATCGATTACGTCAATTCGTTCGATCGCAAACGTTGCATTTTTTATATGTTTTGCGTCGTATCAAAGAACATGTATTTTTAAAGATCGTCCTGTTGCTATATTTTTAATTGTCAAGAGAGTTTTTTCACGTGTAGCATTATTAAACAAATTAAAAGTAAAAATCTATTTGGCTTTCGACATATATGATTGAGTTAAAAGGACTTTGTTTCAGTTGAGTTGTGGCCTCGTACGCGAGATTCAAATACAATGGTGAAAAATAGGTACGCAAATGCGTACATGCGTCTACGTGTAGTGCATGTCAGCCTGATGTCAGCATGTAGTGATGTAGTCGGTGGTCGTAGCAAGACCTAAATTTCATTGTTTGAATTGCTCTCAGTTAAAACATTGGATACTATGAAAATTTCGACAGCTAAAAATATTAAAATCATGACTCTTTTGCTTACTTTCTGAAAAACCTTGCCCAGAAACCTTGTTCCTTTTTATACATTAATCCAAGAGCATAAATGACAGATCATACTCTGATGTTCTGAAGGTTGTTTTAGTGCAAGGTTTTTCGTATTGTGATGAGCGGGAAAAATTCACATTGTCAGTCAGTCAGTAAACTTTTGCTAAATCCGGGGGTGTAGCAACTAATTGTTTTGCGCTGTTTCGATCGTATGGAAACTGATATCGGTGAAAATGTTAATTTAGTACTTCTCGACATCAATGGGAGCCATTGTGGTGGTGCTTCAACCGTTCAATGTATAGTTTTGGGTACCATATTCTAGATGATTTTGATGAATGATCTTGAACAAGATGCCTGCTTGGGCGTTTACTTGGGCTACATGCAAGCTGCATATATAGTATAGTGTTAGTTTGATGAACAGCTGTTAGTTTAATTAAAACTTCAATCTGCTTTTAGTATGAAGTTTTTTTTTACAAAGCACAGATTGCGAGTATCATGCTCAGTGGTGGATCATGCATGTGCAGGGCCCCAGGCACATTTGAAGTTGACAGCCTCCTCCCCCCCTCCCCGCCCAGAAAGAGGCACTGGGCAGAAAGAGATCTGGCAAAAGTTCTCAGTAGATATAGAAATGCAACAAACTCAGGGAAAAAATATGTAAGTAGTAATGTACGGCACTATACGGCACTTTTTAGACAACTGTCTAGACAGACACCAAAAACCATCTTCCAAAAAGTGCCGTATAAAAAGTGCCGTATAAAAAGTGCCGCATAGTGCCGCAAAGTGCCGCCGCAACATTTATAATTTATGCGTCACTTTTTAGCCAAGGTCAAACCCAAGAAATGTTGCTCAACCAAATTCCCAAATCCCAAATCCCAATCCCCAAATCCCAATCCCCAAATCCCAAATCCCAAATCCCAAATCCCCAAATCCCAAATGAGACCCTCCGCAGGGGTAACGAAACGTTACGGAATCGGGTGGGAAATCCAAATAGACTTCTGATCAATGAGTCTGGACTAGCTAGCACTCACTCACTCACTCACTCACTCACTCTCGCAAACTTCTCACTTACTCACTCACTCACTCATTCACAAAAAGTTTCGCACGAACTCGTTGAATTCTAGGGGTCCCGTTGCGGGCCCCCAAGAATTCATTATACCTTTTGTTATGATCGACATGTGCGAAACTTACTTACAAACTTTTTTAATTATAAACAAATGGACCAAACGCAAATTAACAAATGTTTATACCTCATAGATGACATGGTTGCTAGTAACAAAATTCTTAACTGTCGTAACTTTATCGCAAAGATTAAAAGAACGACTGACAATAAGTTTAAGTTCCACCACAACACTGTAGAAAAAATATTAGCTATGATACAAGTTGTTACCGAACACAAAGACTCCCTAGCGTTAACACATGCACTAAGATACTTATGGACCAACCTGTTACACGAGGCTGTGTTTGTGTACAAAGAAAAAGGGTTGTGGACTTGTATTATACATCTTGATCGATTAACAAAACCAAAATTTTGTCTTAATGATAAAAAATACACCGAAGACATGCTTAATTTTTTAAAAAACGAAGGACAACGAAGATTTGGTTTGGTTTTTGTAAGAACAGGAGAAAGAATTTTTAGCTGTTATTCCAAGCAACTAACGCCTAATATTAACTACAAACTGTGGAAACAACACATGAAGTTGTTACAACAACACTACATTTACGGAAGGCGGTGACCGCCAACTTATATTTTTTCTAATCCAAACAAGGATTAGAAAACAACACATTATATTAGTACCCATAAGGTAGCGTGTCGAAGTTATCCAAAACTACTCGTTTGTTGTAATCCAACAAGAAGGTTTTCTTTTCGTACTTATTAACTACCGTCTTGGTTTTAAAGTCTCTTGTGATGGCATTCTTTGACGTTACGATATTATCCAATTTACCACTAACTATGTCGAGCATACTTTCCTGATTAATTAACTTGCTGTTCTTATGGTTTAATGTGAACCCTTTAACTTTACAAGTTTTCTTACCCTTACTAGTTTCACTAGCGTAAGACTTAGGACCTGTCGCAACCCACTTTATAATGTAATCACCTTCCAACTCGTCTGTTAAATCTCCCAGCATATCACCCGTTGTGTTTTTGTTACCGCCAGGTCTCTCTATGTACCAACAACTGTCGGTATCGTAACCTAACACCTGATCGCCAAGATGATCTAACACATCGTACAACTTTAACCTAGCATGGGAGGTGGTAAAACTAGCTACAAAAATGTTTGTATTGTTGTGGTTATCAACGAACTGATCCTTAAGTTTGTAATTCATTTGAACCATGTCCATACTAAGGAAGTGGGAGTGTATATCATCTATCGTAGTATCGCAAATGAGTTTGTAATACTGGTCAGGATCGGTTACATACTCTGTTTTAGACATGTTAATACGCTGGCCAAACTTACCCCATAAGCTATTTAAACATAGCTTTGCGATGGCTCTCATCCCAGGGTTAAACTTAATCTCACCAATGTCTATGTCTAAATACTCTTTAACTTTCCGTTTAAAATCGTCCAACGACTTGTACTCTGTCCCAGGTCCAACTTTTGGTGGTTTTGAGGACTCTATCTTAATTTTCATAAACTTTTGTACATAGCTTTTGAACAAGTCTTTTGTTGTGTTTTTAAAGTGCCAAACTTCATAGATCTCTTTGACTTTGTAACCTTTTTTAAGTGCCTTGTTGAACTCGTTCGTGCACCAAGTACCAACAAAGCTTCGTTCTTCTGGTGTGTGTTTACACTTGGTTTGTTGCTGCGTTGAAGAACACTTTTTACATAACGGGAACAACAACTTCTCTGACTGCCCGCACTTTGTTTTGACCGGCAGCACGGGATGATATAAACCCCTTGGAGGTTCAACTTTACACTTGATATAACCGAACCAGTTACTGTCAAATGTTTTTGGGTTATAAATTTTTTCAGGATACCCAATTGGGTACTCTTTGAAAAATTGTATATAAGGGTATAAACTTTGAAAGTCGTCGTACAAGCCTTTTTCATAATCTTGAAATGTATATTTAAGCTTGGTAACATTAGTGCGACCTCCAAAGAATGCATCCCTAGGATTTAAGGGCTCTATGACTTCGAACTTTAACTTATGTTTACTAAAAGCAGTATCTTTTAAAGCATCGTCACACTCGTAAATTTCAACCAGATTATAACCCGCATCTTTAATCTTTTTGTTTTTAACTTGTGTTCGGTGTTTTAGTTCCGACATAGTTAACTGGTTATTAACATTAACAATGTTTTCGGAGTAACATTTTTCACATCCGTGCCAGTAACAACCTTGGTACTCGTACACAGTGTTGGTAGCTTCGCAATAACCATCGACATTTCCTACGCCATCAATATTGTACTCCCCTCCGTTCAAAGCATGTCGGATGGTGTTAAGTTGTTGGGTCTTGGTAATGTACTCCAACCACTTGATACTTTCCTTACTGTAATTTTCAGACTTTTTAATATCTTTAAAGACCGCTATCATGTTCTCGGGCATGTGATTACATCTGTACACAGCCATGCAAACACTTGCAATGGTAATGTATTGTAAGGGATCGATGTTACTTAATTTTATAAAGTCCTCCCTAAATTTCATCATCGACCTTCTGAGAATGTCGACGTCAGAGCGACAGTAAGCTTTAAGTTCTTTTGCAAAGTCAAATACAAAGTTTTCAGCAACCCTGGCTTTGTACCACTTAAAAAAAGCTTTTCGTTCAGAATCATCCTTATCATAATTATCATCATCATCAGCAACAACATCCTCATAATTTTCTTTTCCACACATTGTATCCGGACCATAGTTTTCTATAGATGGTATGAGACCTGTGTAATTTTGGTTCTCAGGTGTGTTGAAGTAATGAGGGAAGTAACCCTTTTTAAGTTTTTCAAGTCCAAATGTTTTTGGGTAGTCGGCTAACTTAAACGGAACAAAATTAATGGCATCAATGAACCTTCGCTTGTAAATTTCCATGTACATGATCTTTGTACCGTTGTAAATACACTGATCAGGTTTTATGTTAATGTCTACTACAAAATACTTTAATATGAACTGTGCGTCAAATGCCTTAGCGTTAATAGCGATGAATGTGTAATTGTCAAACTCTTTTTTACATACAAACTCACAAAAGTCCTTGATGTTGTAAAAAGAGTACTCGTTACCGTTGAAGTCCCAAGCGTGTGCGTAATTAACTATATGCTCCCCTGTGACTTGTGTTGTCTCGAAGTCGTAAAACATATACTTCTCAGTGCGTGTCTTACAACTATAACACCAAGCTTGACTACCAAGGTCTGACTCGGCACAAGATGGCTCGTCATCGCACTTCTTTTTGGTACAATTACCACCTTTAGATTTTTTGGGTTGCATGTAACACTCGTGTATTTTAGGGTCGCAGTAATTTTTACAGTTACTACATGTGGAGTAACCGCAGATGTGTTTTTTAAACTCGTTGTAGTTCCAACTACTTTTACATAACTTACACTTGTGCTTTTCACCACACACTGTATCAGTTTTCCCTTTTTTAGTTGCTCTGTTTCGTATGTGTTCCTCAAAACAATCTTTTCCAAAAAACACCCTGTTACAATCATCGCATGTTATGTTGGGTTCATTTTTTGTTTTACACTTACTGTTTTCCTTAAAACATTGTGTACACTTATTTGGGCACATATGTTTGTCTCTCCGTGTGTAAGTTTTTTGACATGTGTGGCAGAAGTAGTCCTTACTAAAAAACCCAGTCATACTTGTTATTACATCGAAATGTTCACCTGTTTTAAGCAAGTAAATCATATTGCTTTCTGTAGAGTTAATTTCAACTCCCATAGAGGGTAGTATTTCGTTAAACTTATCACCATCTACAACACTAATTCTAACACCAAGATGGTTAGCAAACTTGGTTATATCATCAAGTGTGCAACCGTAACCGGTAATTTCAACATCGGCTGCCTCGGTGAGTTTTAAAGCTTCCACCGTTTGAAGTTTACGAGACTTATTAAAACCATCTTTAAGCTGAGTTTTAGACCACTTATGTTTTTCTAAATTAGCCAACGCGGTAACGATAGCTCTTTGTGCGCACAGTGTGTCGGAGTTAACTATTCTGATTACCGACTTCTTAATGTTTAAGTTATTACTGGTAACTCTTACTCGTCCAGAGCCGCGAGGTACTTTAACGCCTTGTACATCGATGACAAGTTCACCCAATGGTACCTCTTTGTACTCCACAATCCATAGGAGCTCTTTAAAAAATACAGGCTTAAAGATACCATCGGACGGTATCGATACCATTTTTGTACTCATTGGTTTAATCCACTCTAAATGGTTAAGTATCAGCCTAATCTTATCACCAGGCCTTAAATTTTTCTCGCGGATAACTTTGTTTAACGCCTCTGTGAAAACATCAAGAGGGTTAACATAATTACCATGAGTTTCAACTCTGTAAGTAACAAAGTATGTAGTAAATCTTGCTATCTCGCGTTCTGCGACCGTAATTAGGTCAAATAAAGGTTGCCCAAAATTGACCGGAGCGGGATCGTCGTTCACTACATTTTGTTGTACTTCTTGAGCGTCATTTCTAAACTCCCGCTCCCAAATGTCCATCATCTTTTCAGCGTCTATACGAATTTTAGACTCTTTAAATATTTTAGTTAGCTTGCGTTCTAGGGTTTTACGCACAGCCTTGTTCTTTTTACCACGACCAAACCACAATCGGGCTTCGTCGTTGACAAACTTTTGTCGCGCTTCCTCCTTTTTGATCTCGCGACCCCACTTTGATGTCTCCTTAGCTGCGGTTTTTTCAAACTGACGAGACTCTTTTTTGGTTTGTCTTTGCTGCTGTTTTTGATCCCGGGATCGTCTAGCAATAAGTCTTTTTGCTTCGGCTCTTCTTGAGTACTTTAAAGTATCCTTCATTTATTAAAATAGGCTTATTTAACTTATAACCTAATAATTATAAAATCGATTTAAAAATTTTAATGTATAATAAATAAAGTAACATATCTTTTTTCTTCGGCTGAGTACTTTTTAATGTATCGTTAGTTCATTTTCATAACTTACGAAAGTTATGAAAACTTTTTTTGCACTACTTACTTTATAACACTGTGTATAATACCAAACCAGATCCTAACCCAACTAACCCTACCGCCAGATGTTTGTATTCGTCCATTTCTTTTGACGGTTGATAATAATCTTCTAGAACAGGCCGTCTCGTAAACACCTTATCGTTGTGCGTAATCTTTTGAAGTTCTTCCAAAGCCTTGTTAACCGAGTTCATATCTTTATTAGCGTCCAACAGTTGTGCCCGCATAGCAAATATCTTGTCTTTTTTAACAGCTTGGTTTTCGTACCATTTGTTTTTCGCAGCTGTTAAATTTTCCAGGGCGATGTCGTGTCTTTTAATCTCGTCTTGATATCCTTTGTGATCTAAAAGTCTAAACAGATAACTTGCACCAGTGAATGCCACCGCATTAAATATGCCCGATAACGCTATTGTTGTTGCCATTTTTATTTCTTACGCTTATTCTTTAAATGGATTGTCCGGTAGCATCTTTTTTGCTTCCAACATCTTGATAACACTCGTACTGATACCGAACGCTGCCGCTAGTTTCAATAGCCCCTCCATTGTACTAGGGATACTTAACGAATCCTTAAGTAATTTTTTACTTGCGTACGAAACTGCGACAGCCCCTATCACAATCAAAAGTGAATCGTATAATTCTTTTGGTAAATCTTTAAATACTCCTGCCATTATTTATTTATTTATTATGTATGTATTGTGTAATAATAAATGCACAAAGTTAATGAACTTTTACCAACTTATGAGAAGATTACTTACTCGCAAATACGCGGGCCTAAAAAACAAAATGTGTTTACGCTAACGCCAACTGTTATAACAGAGAAGCAAGAACTCTATGTAAACATTCCAAAACTATACGAGAATATTTGTCTGGTTCCAGGGTCGTTGTACATCGTGGGGTCATTTAAAAGTAAAAATACCAAGTCCTGGTTTTTAAACAACCTAGCTAGTCTTTTACAAAAAAGTCTAGAGATAACGGTCGATGGTCGAGTTGTATACGACAACACAGGGGAGTCTCAGTATGAGGTCTACAAAGCACTTTGGGAAACCAAACAGAAAAGGGAGTGCATGATATCCCAAGGAGTTGCTAACGAGAACACTCGTAAAATTATGAGTGGTGATGACTCTGGTGACAAAAGTGTGAAAGCCGACAAGTACTTTGGCGAGTTGTTTAAAACCAAAGTACATATTCCTTTGGGTAAGATTCTAAACGACCAAGGGTTATATGCCCCATATGGTATGAAATCAAACATAAGATACAAAATTACACTACCACCTGCCACAGAAATTATGAAGGCACAATCTGGACAAGCAGTTGCTGGTTACACTGTCGAAGACCTACATCTCGAGTATGAAACCATAACATCAATAGAAATGTACCAAAGATCTTTAAACTCTTACAATGTTGGAAGGTCACTAATTTACGAACAAGTGATGCTGCTGAAAAAAGAGACATGGAAAAAGGGTTCGACATTAGTAAATTTAAACATTAATATACCTCGAAAGTCAATGAGAGGCATAGTACTTCTGTTTAAAGATGGCACAGAGGACTCAGAACACTTCGTGTATCCAAACATATCGTCAGTTAAAGTTGCCATCGAAGGCACTCCAAACTCTTTGTACTCGCAAGGTCTCGAGGAACACAACCTCTTTAGATCGGCCGAGAACTTCTTCTTGGATTACAACACAGACACACTAAACATAGAGGACTTTTACACCGACAACAAGTTTGCATTGGTAATAGACATGAGAACGGTTTGTGACCAAACAGCAGCCGGTATCGGACGAAAGATACTTAACACACAGGATGGTGTGCTCTTGGAAATTAAGAAAAGGGTTACCACTAAGGACCTAACATGTTATGTGTACATTATATCAGACGGTGTGATAAACATTGTTGGGAAACAACTACAAAGCATTGAGTTTTAGTGTGTGTAATTATTTAAACTGTTTAAATTTTTCTAAATTTTTAATTTAGAAAAAATGAGATTAAATTATATTAGACTAGTCCAATTTAACAAGGTTAGGTGATGATGATGTCACACTTGGGGGGTTTGTTGTTGGTTGTGTTGGTTTGGTTTGTGTTGTTGGTTCTTTTGTGTATTGTTTACAATATTTCCACAGACACCCTAAGCCGAAAATAATACCGATAAATTTAATAAGAAACATATAGTCCATATCGGGGCCTGTGCTTACACACTCTGTTGTGTTACTTTTTGCTGTGTTACTTTTTGGTGGTTCCTGTAACTTTTTTTTCTTTGCTTTTTTAGACAACTCACTTAGTTTTTCACAGGCAGCTTTTCTTTCGGGATCAGTTTCTGTAATAGGGTCTGTTATAGATGTGTCACTCATATTTTATTCTATGGTAATAAGAAAAACTTCATCATATAACCTGTTACCGCCGATAATACTAATAGTGCCGCCATTGAGTAGTCCGAAGAATAATCATAGCGATCTACGGAACGAAGTGCAGAAACAATAGGGTTATTTAAAACATCGGACAACGAAGTAGGTGAGACAGCGGAGCGGAGCGTAGCGACATCGGGAGTGTTTGGGACAACATCGGGAGTGTTTGAGACAACATCGGGAGTGTTTGGGACAACATCGGGAGTGTTTGAGACAACATCGGGAGTGTTTGGGACAACATCGGAAGCTGCTAACTCCTTATTAACATTTTCGTTATGACCAAATGTCATGGTGGGTCCGACAACCGTTAAAATGTTGTTGTAACCTGGTATTTTTTGTTTTAATATTATCATGTCGCTTGGGATAAGGATCAGACCTGGACTAATTGCAAAGTTTAAAATTACATTAGTACCTTTTATGGCGTTCCGCATGTTAGATATTGTTACTGTTTGATCGTCTTGTATTATGGTGTCCTCTACTAGTTTCTTAAAAACTTCTTGTGTTTGTAAGGACTTAGCACCATTCCCAACGATAGCCCATCTTGTACTTGCCTGCGCACCAAGCACACAGTACACATAAGATTCTAAACTTTGTTGAAATAACAACTGTCCGGTTTGTGTTAGTCCTGTTGACTCTGTGGCAATGAACATTTTGTAGTCGTCCAAACTTTTAATAGTTCGATCACCACGCTTCTCATATCTAATCCCACTTTGTCCAAACTTACCAATTTCAGCTTTGTAATTCTTAACGCTACCATGTGGTTGTTTTGCTAACCAAGTACCAATCTGTTCCATACCGTGGTGAAATTCTGCACTCCACTCGTACACGACAGGAATGTTATTATTTACTATATTTTTAATTCTTTGGTTTAAAAACCTATTCATTTTACTAGGGTTTCTAATGAACCTTCGCATGTGGTAATACAAGTGATATCTTGCTAAGTTACCAACAAATGTGTTTTCGGACTGAAAATGTTTGGTACTAATACCGCAAACATAAGTTGCGATGTAAGCGGCCAAACAAGCAGCCAGATATGGGTTTTCTGCGTAGTCGTTAAACTTTTCCATGTTTTTAGTAATTACGAGGTCTGGAAAGGTTGGGTCAAAACTCATTGTGTTGTTACCTACAAAAATGTTTAGTTTACTAGGGTTTCCGGCAAATAAACCTTTGATAAAACCTTGTTCGACACCTTTTGTGTTCCATATTCTTGGTTGCCAGTCCAACGCCCAACCAAAAGCAAAACTCTTTGCCTTAATATCGTAAGCCCTACCGTTATGTACAAACATTGTTCGTACAAACAAAGTCTTCCCCGCGTAGTCTTTTACGGGTTGGAACATGAACTTAGCGACATCTGCGTAGGGGTATTTTTCTTTGAATGCTTGTTGTGCTGTCATTTTATTTGTTTAGTTTGTTTAAATAAAATGACAAATCTAACGGTGTTCGTACCAAACAACGAAACAGTTGTAAATTTGAATGTGTATCAAGAAAACAAAAGTAGTTTATACATCAGATCGGCAACAATATTTTGGGAATTCCATAATATTTTAAGATGCCAAATACAACACGGTAGCGATAAAATTGTGTTTGACGAAGGGTATTGGACATTCGTCGACATTCAAAAGAAACTAAAAGACGAGGACATTACGCTTGTTGCTAACCATAACAACTCTACATGTTCGATAAAAGCTAAAAAAGCTTTGAACCTAGAAAACACCATAGGTCCTATGTTAGGTTTTCTACCAGACACCGCGTTGACCAAAGACACTTGGCACACAAGCCCAAAACATGTCGATGTTAATCACGGTTTAAAATATGTGACCATCGAATGCAGCATTGTAAACTCATACAAAAACTTCGATACTAACGGTGTGCAAAGTAAAATAATATCTTCGTTACCTGTCTTGTCATCACAACTGTTATTAGACACCTCGACATTTTACGGCGACATAAACAAAAAAACACCTATAATTCAAAATTTTAATTCTTTATCGTTCAAACTTACAACTAACAGTAAATCCCATGTGAATATGAGTGCACTGTTAGAATTAGAGATGGTTTAAAAAATTTCTTTTTCATATTATGTTATGACCTAGTTTTACGATCATAACATAATAATAATTGTCATCGTGTGAGTTCGTACTTTTTTGTAATCTGCATGAACAAGTCAACCCATTTCCACACGGTGTTCTTGGTATTGGAGTTCATAGAGTCAAGTAGTTCAACAATCCCTGGTTTGTATTGGTTTGGTATTGGTAACGATGATAGTAACCCATTAACATCTCTTAACTTAATGTTTGTTTCCAACTCTGGAGTAACACGCTCACACATCTGTTCAAGAAGGTTGGGGTAACCATATGTGTTTACTAAAAACATGTTTAACATTTTAAAATCCATCCTTTGTGGGAATAACACATAAAGTTCTTCAAAAAACATGATATATTGGGTGGTAAATATTTTCACAAGTCTGTCGCTCATTTCTTTGTACCTAAATAAAATGAACTTCGAAACAGAACAAGGTCTTCGCGAGTTATACCATTCGCCTGGGACAGGCTATCAGTCTGTTGAAAGATTGTACCAGAAAGCAAGAGAGGAGGGTTTAAATGTTAGTCGTAAACAAGTTAAGGATTGGATCCTAACGCAAAAAACTTACACCACCACCAAACAAAAAGGTGGTAAGCATGTGTATCGTAAAACCATTGTTAGCGATCTTGGAGATCAACTACAATTGGACTTGGTAGATATGACAGAGGGCCGTAAGGGTAGCAACAATGGTTACAGATGGATTTTAACAAGTATAGAGATATTATCAAGATATGCGTTTACAGAACCTAGCAAAACAAAAACTGGTGTCGCTGTTTCTAACGCTATGGAAAAAATATTAGGTGAGTTTAAAGTTAGGTTTGGTAAGTACCCAAATGTAGTACAATACGATGACGGTAACGAATTTAAAAACAAACATGTCAATGCGTTATTGGACAAACTTGGAATAAAACACTTTACAACGCTTATTAAAAAAGGTGGCACGGCCTTTTTAAACAGAAAGGCTGCCCTCGTTGAAAGATTAAACAGAACTTTAAAAACAACGATGTGGAAGTATTTTACGGAACACAATACAAAAAAGTGGTTGCATATTTTAGGTGATGTTACATTTAATTACAACCACAGCGTACATAGATCCATTAAGATGAAACCCAACGATGTCAACGAACAAAACAAGGATGAAGTATGGATAACTTTGTACGGGGAGGGTAACGAACCTAAAAAACCTAGGTACAAAGTTGGCGACACCGTTAGGGTCGAAAAATATCACACCGGTACTAGGTTTGTAAAAGGTTACACAGTTAATTTTACGGAAGAAACATTTAAAATTACAGAAGTTCATCGAGGCGATCCTGTTATGTACAACATACAAGACATTGCAACGGGTGAGAACATACACGGTAGGTTTTACGAAAGAGAACTTAGCGAAGTGAAGTGAGCGTAGCGAACGAACGAAGCAAGCGAAGTGAAGTGAGCGTAGCGAACGAACGAAGCGTAGCGAAATAAAGTAAAATAAAATATGGCAACAAATGATCCAAATACAGATGGTATGCCAATGCCAGAACGCAACCGTCCCAGCGACACCGACAAAGATCAAGAACAAGAACAAGAACAAGAAACCAACTTCGGTGGTACCGACCAAGAACAAGCCCAAGAAGAAGAAGAACAAGATCAAGAAGAACAAGAAGATAACCAAAACAGACCTAAAAACAACCCAAATGATGAAAGTGGGTTCTTTGGTTTTGATGATGATCTAGGTGCTAGATTTAACAATGTTAGAGGAAAAGATCAACGCCGTGATGAAGGTGCCGAAAAAAGAGCAATCATTAGAGAACAAAAAAACTTTTTAAAAGACCACCTTAATGTCATTGTGAACAAACATGGCCCTGACTCAACAAAGTTATTCGACAATTTTAAACTCATCATTACCGAAGATGGTAAAATTATCGGTGCAAATTTTAGGGGTAAAAAAATATTTTCTTTTACAAAAAACAAAGTGGTGTACAATAAAAATAGGTATGTCATTGAGTTTAAAAATTTATTAGAAAAAGCAAAAAAAGAACATAAAAAAACTCCGGCGGTAGTAGTAGAAGATCATATCGGCGACGCTGTCTACCAAGACGATATGGACGACCTTACAAAAAATGTAACAGGAAAGATCAAAGACTTAATTAATGATAAGGTTGATGAACTAAAGAAAAACAAAAAAATAACAGAGAAAGAAATAAGAGAGTTAAATGGTATTATTCGTTCAAGAGGTCCACTCGAAGTACAACTTGCGGCTTTAAAAATAACTAAGGATTTATGGCATGAAGAGGCCGAAAAAGAGGAAGCCAAAGGTGCTAATAGTGATAAAGATAGGTTAGAACTATGCAAAGGCATGGCAGAAGTCTCCGAGTTAAAGTGGAACGAAATTATGATAAAACTTAACTTAATGCCATTAGACGAACGCGTGATAAACATGATTAAAGAGGAAGCCGATACCAGTCCTCTAATTAAGTTTCAAAAGTTTAAAAAATGGGCTAAAAAGAACATGGGCATCGCGGCGGCCATAAGTATAAGTATCGCCGGTTTGATAACAACAATCGTCATAGCAGGTAGAAGCGCTATCGTTGCGGGTGCTCGTGGCGTGTCAAAGTTTTCAAAAGGCATCGCTAAAATACTTAGTGCGTTAGGTCCTGTATTTGGTGCTATCGGTAGCATTATATCAACCGTTCTAAGTGCGGGTGCCAAGGGGTTATCATGGCTGGCTAACAACATGTGGGTTCTTGCGATAGCGTTGGGTTACTTTGCGTACAACGAAATTCAAGCGAAGCGAAGCGGAGCAACAGTAAAAAGTTAAATCGATTTTGGTTTATAAGATTTAAAAAAATATACTAAATAAAGAAAGTATGAGTGGAAGTACGGTAAAACTTGAAAGTCCTAAAATATTTGAAATCCCTAGTTGCTTAACATGGGGTGTTGAAAAGTCTAAGTTTAAAAATGGTGGATATCGAATCCCAATTGTCATAGACGACAACGAAACAATCCAACAGCTTTTAAGTCTGACAACCGAACACAAAACAAAACAGGTTTTGTTTGGTAAAAATAATAATACATTATACTTATCAGTAGGTGGTCTAACAGAAAAACAACAAAAAGAGTTACTTGATAAAAATAAGATGTATGTTAATGTAATTTTTGAGTGTACTTCAGTGTATGAAAAAAACAATGTGAAGTATTTAAACTTCACAGTAAAAAGACTACGAAAAGTTGATGAGTTTGTGTCAGACAACATTGCAGAGGATTAAATTAGTATAAGTCAAGTAAAGTAAGTAAGTGTAATTAAGTAGTTTTAATTTGTAGCCTTATAGGTTACAAATTAAATTACCCCAAATTTTTACGTACTACACTCACTCTATTATAAATGGACACAGTGTACGACAAAGTAAACGAAGTACCTTCAAACTCGGACGAAGAGTGTATAATGTATAATTACAATAGTTTTCACAATAACAGTGACGAAAGTAAGTGCCCAACGTGTGAAAACTCTGAAGACGAAGAAAACGAAGTAAACGAAGTAGACAACGACGATAGTACATTTGTTGAAAAGTTTAGTGTATTAACACCAGATATTAACATGTTATTACATAAGTTCCCTTCTACTTGTGATGAAACAAAGCCAGTATGTGTGTGTAAAAATGAAAAAGTTAAAGCACTAAAATGTCTTACTAAAAATGTAAACATGCTAAAAAGTGAAAAATCTAAGAGAAGCGGTAAACTTGGTGGGTTAAAAGCAGGACAAAATTTTAAACGTATGAAAAGCGAAATAGAAAGACTAAAAAAAGAAGTAGAGGAACACAAATTAAAAACATGGGAACTTAGCTTTGAAAAAATACAATTAGAAGTTGAATTACTAAAATTTCAAGCAGCTATTTTTAATTTATAAGTGTACAATTATAGGTTATTATATTTTTTAAAAAATATAATAATTTCAAAGGTGTGTGTGTTATTTTTACTTTACTCTGGCTGCTGTGTTTCTTCTTCAACCTGTTCGATCTGTTCGGTTACGCTTTGTTCGGTTACGCTTTGTTCGGTTACGATTTGCTCTGGTTGTTTAAATTCTTGCTCAGGTTTGGGTGTCTCTTCGTTTTGCTTTTCTTTGTTGTCACTTTTTACCTCTTCTAATTTTACATGATTATAACATAGCGTACCTAACGAGACGGTTGCTAGAAAATACTTGTTGTAATAGTCGTCTGGTGTGTAACTAGGCATTAGATCCTTAATGACGAACATGATGTTTTCGTCACCTAGTATTTTTTCAACAAATTTTGTCTTATCGATAATTTTAAATAGACGGCCGGCCAAGCTTGAAAAAAGTGTCTAGAAAACACTGTCGATGGCATTTTTTGTTACAAGCATGAAACTACGCAAAATGTCTTAGGATAGTGTTTACTTTGGAAGTGAGAATGGTTGCCAACCGTAATTTTTTATTTATGTGCTAAAATTTGAAGGTTTTTTCTAAAACATTTCGAAGGATGGGATTTTTGTCGAATGCTGTATTTTATATTAGTGTTTTATTTTAATTGGCTGACTATCTAATTAACATTTGTAAAGCTCGGGTAATCTTCTTTCGTATAATTCAAAATGATATGCTAATAAGAAACATGGCGCAATACATCAAAACACGACCTTTCAGAAAGAAGCCACAACAATATGTTTTTGTTGTGTTACAGACAGGCAACCATCACATATGTTTAGATTACATACGAATCAGTATTACACGCCCGGTTGCCACCCGTGTAACACAATATATTTCTGTTGAGCCAGTCGAGTTTTGGCATGTAAATGGTTGAAAAACAGCATGTTGGCGCAAACACGCTGTTTTACTACAACACATAGACCTTCAAAATCGGTAAATATTCGAAATTAAACGCAATAATTTGCGAATTTAAGCCTTCGGGTAACCACTCGACCTAATAAATCCATCCTTATTTTGAAACTCGCCTCCATACAGGTATTTTAACAAGTGTAATAGTAGCTAATACCATTTTCTCATTAGCATGTCACTTTGAGTTATGACAATTAAGAAACGGAGAAATTTGCATATGTTAATTAGGTAGTGAACCAATTACAATAAATCCATGATATCGAAAATTGCTTTTAAATGGATTCCCATCCGTCGAAATGTCGTTATAAAAACCTTCCAATTTCGGTACATAAATAGAAAAATTACGGAAGGCAACCACTTTCACCGTCAAAGTGAACACAATCCGATGACATTTAGTGTGGTTTCCTGCTTGTAACAAAAAATGCCATCGACAGTCACTTTTTTCGAGGCCGGCCGGCCGTCTAAAAGTACTTACCGCAAAAAGTGTCGCCGATGGATACCGATAGTACCACAAAATTTATTGCCAACTTGTTTTTACCGGCATCGTCCCTGCGTTTAATGTATTCGTCCATTATTCTTTTTAACACAGTTGGCGTTGCCCTTTTTTTGTTTTTTAGATATGCCTTAGCCTGGTTAATGTAACCTTTCTCGGAAAGGTCTATTAGTTCCTCGCGCAAGGCATCTATATCATCAGGGTTGTCCATAATTATTTATTAATACCACAACACTTCGTGTGAGCGAGGGTACCTAAGGTTAATTTCTAACCTGGAATACTTGTTTTCTTTTAAAGTTTTTCGTATTGCGTCTTGTTCTTGTTTTGAGATGTCTAGGAATTCATCGGAGATTGTTTTCCAAGCAAGGGCACTGGGTGTGTCAAAAACAACAAGTTTGGCTATGTTCTCACGATAAGATGGTGTGATGGCCGTTAATTTTTGTGTAATTACTATCGTGCTTAGGTTGTAATGTCTTGCGGAAAATGCTAAGTTAACAAGCTCGGACGTTCTGGTTTTAACAGACTTAGAGCTCGCACAGTCATCTAATATTATCAACGAGTTAGTACCTTTGTAGGTATCGGTAATGTATTTTAAAAATGTGTCAACTTGATCTTGTTCGCATTGTATCGTGAAAAACCCGGGCGAATCCTTGTACTTCCAATCTTGATATGTTTTGTTAAATTCATAAGTCGGACAGATAAGAAATATGTATTGGAAGTGCTTGTTATATTCGTTGATTAGTAAGTTTAATAGATAATATGTTTTACCGCACTCCGTTGCGCCAACAATAAGCATGTTAAATGGTGTTTTCATTTTTATTTTAGTTTTATCCGACCTTGGTAAGAACCAAGACAGCATCAAAAACATCGTAAAGGAGATAACTGTAATAATCACCAAAGTAATCTGTGAAAGATTTTAGTTCGACTGTTGATCCTTTTGCAATGGTTAAAACACCTTCCATGTAGATGTGTTGTGGTTTGTTCTCATATAGTTTACCATCAGTTTCAAATTCAAAAGCTGTCTTTTTAATACCCTCTACATAGATACAGGTTTGAATGTCTGCATATCCACCAAAATCTGTCGAATACCAATTGTTAGAAGTGGTTACGACTGGAGAGCCTTTTTCGTGTTTGGTTGGTTGTAAAGTCATTTTGTATTTAATTATGTAGTCTCCTTGTTGTGTCACTATCACATTAAATATTTTGTTATTATTTCTTGTACAAGCTGCATTGTCGTCTCCTGTTATGTATGAGTTTTTACCCTTGTTTATGTTATAATTTACAGAAGTTGTAAAGGAAGGCCCTGTGTTACCTTTTGGACCAATTGGGCCTTGTGGACCAATGTGCCCAATCCGACCATCATTTCCTATGGGTCCTTGTGCACCTGTGCTACCTGTGCTACCTCTCCCACCTGTGTTACCTGTAAGACCAGTTAGTCCTTGTGGACCTTGAAAACCAGGGACACCTTGTAAACCGGTGTCACCTCTGGTACCTTGTTGGCCACGAGACCCTGTGCTACCGGTGTCACCCTTAAGACCTTTGGGACCTTGTAAACCTTGTTGGCCTGTGACACCTTTTTGACCTCTTACTCCTTGTATGCCTTGTTGACCTTGCGGTCCTGGTTGTCCTGTGTCGTCACCCTTAAGACCTTGTAAACCTGTGTCACCTTTGGGACCTTGCGGTCCTGTTACGGTAAGACCATCTTTTCCTTTAGGTCCTATAATACCAGGAACTCCTTGACGACCTTGTTGGCCTGTTACGCCTTGGGGACCTCGTGGTCCAGGCGAACCGGTATCTCCTTTTTGACCTTGTGGTCCTAGTTGTCCGGTATCATCTCCTTTAGGACCTTGTTGACCAGGTTGGCCTTGAAGACCTTGAAGACCTTTGTCACCTTTAAAACCTTTAAGACCTCTTGGTCCCGGATTGCCTTGCTCACCTTGTATTCCGTCAGGTCCTTGTGGGCCTTGGGAACCAGGCGGTCCTTGTTTACCACCTGTTGTGTATCTATTATCTTTTGTGTAACCAAATGCTAATGACATATTGTATTTTATTTCATAACTTTTGTAAGTTATGAAAGTCAAAATATATATTTATTTTAATAATTCTCAACAATAAGATCTAAGTTTGACTCGTTACCTAAGGCGGCATCGTTAATCTGTTTAATTTTTACGTAAAACACAGATATGTTTTTAAAATTAGGAAAAATGTCGCTTATTGTAAACTCCTCGTTTAAAAGGAATATGTTTGACCCACCAATTCTTTTAGTTATCATGTCTATGTCTTTTATGTCCACATCTGTGCCTACCAAGTTAGTGTCGTAAATGCGCAGCGTATATCTTATTGTAAGAGCGGTTATCACACTGTCGGTGTCAAAATGGTGTGTCAAAAGGGTTAGTTTAGAGTCCTCGGTAAGTCCGGATCCAAAAATATAAGGCACAGGATAGCCTGATCTAATATTGGATGGTACAATGTATGATGTTTTCGTAATGTTATTATACGAAAAGTTGTATTGCAACGATCGTGGTGGTCTTGCTTTGTTGTGGATGAAGTTTGGTTCATCGTTCGAATATCCAAATTTTAGTGCCATATTGTTTTATTATTTTATTTTAGGGTGTGTGTGTAATGTAAAAAGTTTTATCTCATAACTTACGAAAGTTATGAGAGCCGAACGGATACACATTTGAGGATTGGTATTTAAAATACAAAAAGATATTCCATTGCCGAAGATTCCGAAAACATTATGTGAGGTTGAAAAAATTAAAAAAGTAAAACCGAATAAGGGAAGATGTTACCCTTTATTTATGTGGTTGTATGATGTTCGTTGTCCAACAATGGTTGTGGTTGTGGTTGTGGTTGTGTTACAGAAGAGGTAGAAGGGGTATCATCATTACCAGTAACCCTCTCGTATTTTTTAAATCTGGATGTCACAAACGCTATTTGTAAGTTACCCTCCAAACCATCTTTACCGCGAACCACTTGTATGCCTGTTAAAAACTTTTTTCTAACATCAGTATCTTCATTAAATACATCGCCGTTATGTCGTTGAATTTTACTTGGTTTACAACCCATTTAATTATTAATTTGTAACTCGTTAAGGTTACAAATTATTTTGAGAGTGTGTACTTGCTTTTAGGACCTTACAAAAGATGCATTTTCATAAAGTGTTTTTTAAGCACCTCCTTACTTTTAAAAGTCTTATTACACACATCACAACGCCCTTCATCATTTTTACAGGGTACTATTTTGTTAACATTATGTTTTACTTTTTGATGTAATCTAAGGCCTGTATAAGAGCCTAACCAAGTACACTCACCACATTTAAATTTACATGTATCAACAATACGAGCGTAATAATTATTAGACATTTTGTTTTATTTTTTATTTATTGGTTTATGTATATATTCGATTTAAAGGAAAATATACAAATCATGTAATAATAGGACACTAACTTAAATCGATAAATTATAAAAGAAATTCAAAGTATAAAAAAAGAAAGATGACGGTAACTCAAACAATTAAGATTTACAAAGACAACTTAGCAAGTCAGGTACGCATTGGATTGTTATTACAAAAACACCAAAATAACTGTGAGTTCTATGTGGATCATAAAGTCGGTGAAATTAAGGTTGTAATTCAAAATTCAAAAGTATTGGTTCATTTCTCACCAGAGTCAAACTTTAAGTATGATCCAAGTTATCCGCTAGTCACACATGAGGAAGTTGAGTGGATTGAGGAGAATGATCCAAACGAAGCGCTAACCGCAGTGGAGCTGCTTGAGTTGGGGTTGTATGAGGAGATGTAAAATATTATCAAGATGTTTGGTTTGGCTTCGCGTATGTTTTTGTGTTTGGCTTCGCGTATGTTTTTGGAAGATTTTGTAATATGAAAATAAATTATTTTTTAATTTATTTTTTAGTACCGCTAGTACATGGATTTGGGGATTTGGGAATTTGGGATTTGGGAATTTGGGATTTGGGGATTTGGGGATTTGGGAATTTGGTTGAGCAACATTTCTTGGGTTTGACCTTGGCTAAAAAGTGACGCATAAATTATAAATGTTGCGGCGGCACTTTGCGGCACTATGCGGCACTATGCGGCACTTTTTATACGGCACTTTTTATACGGCACTTTTTGGAAGATGGTTTTTGGTGTCTGTCTAGACAGTTGTCTAAAAAGTGCCGTATAGTGCCGTACATTACTACTTATGTAGATTGAATACGTTTCATATTTACCATTAAATCTGTGAATCATACTTGTATATTGGACCGGCAGTATATTGTATTCATACTAATAGTCTAATGTAGATGAGAGATCATAGAGCAGAGTTCTTCCGACTGGTCACAGCATTGACCAAGACTTCATCTTTGCTTTAAAAAGTATGGGGCAATCGTGCACTTTGACTAAAATCTGCACAAACAGTTTTAGTTGGATCAATTATCTCATACAGAGTAGGGCCTGGATTTTTTTCAACATCGTTTGCCATCATTAATACTAATGCAACATAAACAATATAGCCAATTAAATAAACACTTTGTGCTAATAAAACTACTATTGGTGTTGTATTCCACAAAATATCTTCAGAATCCAAGTTTACACCTTTAGCTTTCACATAACTACTGTGGACACCAATTCGAGCTCTGTATTGCTCTTGAAATCGTTACTCCCATGTTACCTTGGTAAATCTTATTAGTTATAGTTTGCTGAGTAGTTATTTGTAGTTATAGCAATAGCCAAGTAAGGTATTAATTAGGTTTTGTTTCTTTAATTAATAGCTTTGTATTTTTGAGTTGTATTAGCTCCAAGTTTATTGGATTTTTTTAGTTTGATTGAGTATTTTGAGTTTGAGTATTTTGAGTTTGAGTATTTTGAGTTGTGTTTAATACCCTTTAATACACACAAACAATGAATATTTAACAATTAGACAACGAGTCCGAGTTGTCTATGAGCGAATAGTCAACGAAGGCGAAGCCTGAGTCGACTATTCGCTCATAGACAACGAGGACGAGTTGTCTAATTGTTTTAGTATACACCTTTTATAGATATATTAATTTCGAGAAAATAATCCATACACCGTGTAATTTTTAAAATAATTTAATTCAGTTGTGTTATTTAACCACTCGTGAGCGGCAAGTAAAAGCAGATTTATTAATAAAATACGGTTTCTATTTCGTTCCTTGCCATTAAAAATCTTCATGCCATATTTTGTGGCCTTTTTAGTTTTCTCAGGGGTAGAATTTTCTATCAAACTCTCCAAAAATTCCTCCGAAACGTCTGCAAAACGAGAGTTTACTGCCATATTTTTTCAGGTTTGTTTTCATTTTCCCCAAACGTTGTCCATCACGAATGGTCAACGGTTGAGTAGCCAATCAGAATGTAGGATTTGTAATGGACAATGGTTGGGTGTATACTAATGTCTGATAGACCAAGACTATCGAAATCTATATAAAAACAAATAGAAAGGTGTAGTTAGCTTATATTGAAATAGCTGAACCATGCACATAAAATTATCGAAGACCACGCTACAAGAACAAGAAACGCCACATATATAGCAGCTAACTATTTTAAATATTTATTTATAATAGTCATAGGCCTGCTCTGGGATCTTAACTCGCCTTAACTCGCCGCGAGATAATGCGAGTTAAGGCGAGTTTAGGCGATTTAAGAAAAAACACAACTTTTAGGTAATGCATTTTAAGGCGTTTTAGGGCGATTTAAGGCGATTTAAGAAAAAATACATGGTAATTAAATATGCAAGTATAGTACTTTAAGCAAAATACAGTAATAACACATAATTAATAGTGCATAGTAAATGTATTTTGAAAGAGCACCACTCCCCCCCTCACACCCCAGGGGGTCTGGTTAGACTGTCATGTAAACAAGACCCAGTTGAAACTTATTATTAATTAGCTTGTTATTTTGCCGTATTACTAATTTTAAGGTTATACCACCAAATTGCTGGAATTAATACAATGAAGAACATAAACCAGTATATAATAACATGTATTTTTAAATTGAATTGCATACTAATACCTATTACTAAGTTCAGTCCTGGAACCACAATCAATTGGAAATCTAAAAAATCAGGGTTGTGGCTGGAATGTAGGAACGAGAAGATTTAGTGCATCCCATGGGGTTGCTATCCTATATTTTGAGAATTTCCAAATGCATGAATGCCTTGTCAATATCTTGGAAATTCCAAGGGTACAGAATATATTAAAACTGTGACCATGCATGTTCCAATGTGGCAATACATTGTAGTTTAATATTCAAACGAATTTACATATGTGTTATAAACTTACCAAATAAGCTTGAATTTACGTTGCAAATATAGTATTTCATTTCCATGTGTTCATTTAATAAGTAAAACTCAACATTGATTGGTATTTATTTTAATTCCCCTCAATATATAAAGTGCAGTATTTTATTTTACTGTATTTTATTTTACTGTATTTATAAAAATTCACTAATGTTAAAATTTAGTTTATATAAAGTTTCCCAGACTTGAATAATAAATTTCCGCTGGATAGCCTGAGAGAAGGCTCCCTCCCCGCAGTGGCTAACATGAAGTATTTAACTGAATTAATGAAAATGCCAGGTTTTGTTATCGACCCAAGATCGTACGCTAAAAATGTTAAACCTCGGTTATTAAAACGATCATGGATCTTTATATATAAAGACGATATGAACCGGACAATGCTGACTATAAAAGTTGACCAGGATCATGCTGTGGTATCAATTTATGTAAGTTTGAACACTGTTGATATAAAATATTAAATGTTGTGCACTACAGGCACTGCAATTCAGCACTTGTATATAAGGCCGTCGGAATTAAGTATCAGTTTACCGTCACTTAAGCCCTCTACCCTGTAATTTATAGGCCCCGCACTATTTTCAATAAAGGAAAACGAAACAATTTATGAATTGTTCTGGAAGTTCATATCACAATATTGGCATATTAATTATACTTATCGAAATAGATAAAATGTTGAAAACAGACTGATTCTTGCCATCCTGACTTTTTTCTGTTTGAATATAAGGGTTCCTATGTCATATTATATACCTATAAGCTTGATAGTATGTAACTTATGCACCAGTCATGGAAAGCCTCGCACCCCCCTATCCGGGACATGCCGGGAAATAGCGGGATTTATTTGCAGATTAGCCTATCTGTTATGCCTGGGTACTCAGGGCATTAGACAGCGTACGTTAGATATGTGTCATGATGGCCAGGGATTATGGGCTGGGAATCAGTGGGAATTCGTCTGTTCGAGATGTATTATTAAGCCTTGTTCATCGACATTTACCCTATACTCTATAGACATTGTTTTACTAAAAATAGCTTTTACAGGATAATGTATTATTTGACTTTGTATAAATTGCAAGATACAGCTAACAGACAAAATGCAAAATATTTACCTACTTTGGCAAAGTTTTGACAAACTCTGGATTGCATGTTTGGCCTCCAATGATCAAAATTGGGGAAATTTTAGAATAGTTTGTTGAATTTTAAAACAATTATTATGGTAGCCTTCATTTTTGGTGCCCGGGTAGCGGGGACTTTAGTCATGTTTAGACTAGTAAGAAGGCCATGTATAGGTTGGGGATTAGAATGATTTAGGACACAACCTTTATCTAATGTCCGCTGTTCCCTGGGTAGGGGGGTGCGTGGCTTTCCAATTACTAGTGCATTACTGTGTTTTCGGCTTTTATCAATAAGCATGTAACTTCCCTTGTTTCGGCTAAGCCTCCTCTCTCCAGCAAGCCCGCTCGGATAAGCGCACTCCTAATCTCATCTGAAATAAACAACCAGAACCCCCCTCTCCTGGGGAAATGGTGTTTACACTGTATATAGTATTTACTATTTTCAGCATTTTAATTTGGTTGGCGAGTTTAGGCGATTTAGTGCGAGTTTAAGCGATTTAAGAGAATTGTTGCCAATTTTTATCCGCGATTTAAGGCGAGTTAGGGCGATTTAAGGCGAGTTAAGGCGAGTTAAGATCCCAGAGCAGGCCTAGTCATGACTCATGACTATGAAGCAAACAAACATCGAACCAAAAATATCACATCTTTCAACAAATATAGCTTTATTAAAAATAGTTCGCAGTTTTTAACTTACCTTGGAATCAAATAACAACGAGTGATAGAACTTTGCGATTTATTGGAGCTTTTTATATTGAAATATAGAAAGCTGAACCACAGAGAATTATCGAAGATATATTTATTTAGACACGCTACTAGATATCACGCCACCAAAATCTAGATCACATGACCGGTCAAAACACATCATCAAGAAGTTAGTCCGCCACATAGCCCGAATTTATCGATAACATAGCGTTACGTTGCCTAGCAACGTAGACGCAAAAACACATGGAACTCTGTAGTCAAACAAATAAAAAATTAATGAATTATTTTGGGGATATAATGAAGAGTTTTATTTTGAAGATAGAATGAAGAGTTTTCGTCAGAAAGACAGAGATTATCGTTGCTGATTATTGTTGCTTATATGCTGGACTGTTCAGATATTTGAGATCAGTGCATTCAGTGCCACATATGGGCACCCAGGATGCTTAGCGATCGTGTTCTCACAGCGCGTCTTTTCAAAAATCTTGTTGAATTAAAGCTTTATACATTCAAATCTTCTGCAAATTTTAACGACAATAGGACGAAATATTCCAAGATTTGAAGATTCAAACAATAATTTGGAAAGTAAGTGTTAAAGTGTGCAAATATTTTTAGATTTTGCGTGTAAATATAGGGTATATAATCGATTGTTTTCACGTATAATTTTAGCCGACGCCGGGCGACGCTTGTCGCCTATTTTGGCTTCAAGAATATGTTATTAATAGACATTAAAAACTTACTATGTGCCTTTGTATTTACAGATTATCATTTCAAGCGATAAATACTGAAATAATATGTCGTCGAAGCGAGTCGAACTGTCTAAAACAATACAAACTACACTTGTCTACTACAAGCACTGATCTAATAGTAGACTGGATATAGCTTCTATAGGTGGCAAAAGTGAAGAAACATTATATATGCGAAAATCATGCACTTCCGGGGACAACGGAGTGATACAAATTTGTATAGAAATATATGGCGGACAAGGTGAACGAACGTGAATTTTCGCAAATTTAAGACACTTCGCGATCTTGTACTATCTTCATCGTTCTACCATGGATAAAATATGTTATGTTAATGCTTTTAAAACTAAAATTATCTAGATTGCTCTAAAATATCGGCATTTGTGTTCTTTCAAAGTTGACCTAGCGGGAATAATATTTTATCGCCAGGATCATATGAGAAGACAATTTCTAGTTTGCTTTCGAAATATGGAGGCAGAATAAGATCTACTCTGCTCAAAAATACCTTGAAAGGAAAGTAAGTAATTTTGTTTTATCATATATGTTTAATCTTGATCAACAAGAGGTTTTCAATTCTCCCAAATGACCAAGCCTATATAGATATTTGTACACGTTTGATTTATTATACTATAAAACTGGAAGCCTGCCCAAATATAGCCTTTTGTGGAGTGAATCTACGTTTATAAATCAGCCGAATTGTGAACTTGCAACCATGAAATTGATCTTAAATGCAGAGTGTGTTCTTCATTATTTTTTTAATATAAAAATTTGCTTAAAAGATATTGTTATCAGTTTCCAAAAGAAACACTACTATTTAATGCCCCATTTATACACTTGAGCCTTGTTTCCATTTGGTTCAGCTGTCACGACCAAGTCAGGGTCACTGATGCAAAATAGTCTGGATCTGTCTCCATGTGTTTTGTAAGTTTGGGTGCGTATGTATGCAAATCAGTTTACTGACTGCACAGATGTACTGACACCGTGTTATATCAGCTCCCTTCTTGACATTGTCAAAACAGCACAACTAATCATGGACACCAGGCTGACAAGGTGGATGGTAGAAAGGTAGGACACATAGTGTGTAATGAAAGAGTTATGAACAGAAAAATACCACAACCTCAATTGAATGTCAACCAGGTTTGGTTCAAGCTGGTCTGGATTGAAAACAAATATCCAGACTCCAGTGTTGCAGACAACCCGGGTTATAATGTGAATGCAATAAAAAGAAGCCCCATGGGGTCTTCCAACCCGGGTTGAAGATCAGTCCGGGCTCGTGTAAATGGGGGATAAAAAGTTCAAGGGACTGTTTCTCCAGTAATTGGCCAAGGCTAGAATAGAATATGCATTATCTGTCTATTGCCAGAATACTATATTCTCCTGGTAATGATTTGACAATTTTACTTGCAAAAATTACTGCTTGGGATTGATGTGTTGAGGGCAAGCTAATTGTTTTAAATTTACTATAAATCCTTCTTAAGAAATGAATAGTTATGAGTATTCCTTTTGAATATTCTCTATTTCAAACTTGACCTACATGTATTTCAATTCCTAATGAGTGGGCAAGAGTGGGCCATTGATTTACAGGCATGGCATTCCATCATCCATGTCCTTTTATAAGTTGTATTCTTAACTTTGCGTTTATATTAACTTATCCTAGAGAGAATTTTATTGCAACTTTAATATGGCAAATCTTGTCTGGGCATCCTTTACATATATTTCCTCCAATTATTCTTTATGTTTGTTCTTATATTTACTTAATTTATAGATATTTAATCATGAATACACTCTCGAATACACTCCACTTAAATCAATTTTGTGGCTCCCATTCAAAGTGCAACTGCTACATTAAGTAGATTTAATACTCCACAAAAGGTAATATTTGGGTTGCCATCCAGTTTTAAGTATAAGAAATGAAAACAAGTATATTGTAAACAACTGTTAAACATGTACCAAATATATACAGACTGAAAAGTATATTTGTAAAGGCTTGGTCATTTGGGGGAATTGAAAACCTCTTGTTGATCAAGATTAAACATATATGATAAAACAAAATTACTTACTTTTCTTTCAAGGTATTTTTGAGTAGAGTAGGTCTTATTCTGCCTCCATATTTCGAAAGCAAACTAGAAATTGTCTTCTCATATGATCCTGGCGATAAAATATTATTCCCGCTAGGTCAACTTTGAACGAACACAAATGCCGATATTTTAGAGCAATCTAGATAATTTTAGTTTTAAAAGCATTAGCATAACATCTTTTATCCATGGTAGAACGATGAGGTTAGTACAAGATCGCGAAGTGTCTTAAATTTGCGAAAATTCACGTTCGTTCACCTTGTCCGCCATATATTTCTATACAAATTTGTATCACTCCGTGGTCCCCGGAAGTGATTTTCGCATATATAATGTGGCTTCACTTTTGCCACCTATAGAAGCTATATCCGGTCTACTATTAGATCAGTGACTACAAGGTATGAAAATTATATTGTTGATGATCATGAATTGATACTTTTATAAAAAGTATGTGAAATATTGACTCATTTAGCTTTGATGTTAATACAATCACCAAAGCAAAATCTTTAGCTTTGTATGAGAGGGGAACAATCCTTTCTTTGTAATAATACAGTATATTGTGCCATAATATCATTTATGTTGAGACTCTGGTATGGCATTAATGACTGTTTATGTTGAGGATGGTTAGAGGGTGTGGAACCCTGGCCATCAGAGCTAGCCTAGCTCTCTTTCCCAAGAGGAACTTATTCATAAAAGTTTTCAGGTCTTTCAGGAGTACACGTACCTATGTTTAGCACATAATATCGGATGAAATATATTTGGTAA
The DNA here is from genome assembly GCA_016169945.1 of Trachythela sp. YZ-2020. NCBI lineage: Eukaryota > Metazoa > Cnidaria > Anthozoa > Malacalcyonacea > Clavulariidae > Trachythela > Trachythela sp. YZ-2020. The sequence goes on along the minus strand of JADLSH010000056.1, from coordinate 311,796 downwards.
TTGCACACAAATAAAATGACATCCCTACCAGATTTATGCATGCTTATTGCTTGGACTACCTATTTACAAGGGCCAAGCACAGGTCCTGTACTGCTGTTTCTATTTGTGTCGTACCAAACCTGAAATCACATTTTCATGATCAGTGACAATATTTCACAGTTATAGCCCATAGAAATGATAAGTCACTTAAAGCATTATATTAATTTAAATACAACATTTTATTCATTTAAATACTGCATTAATACTTTGCCCAGATCCTGGCGGGGATATGCTGGGCAGCTTAGTTCCCAAACAGACAAAACTGAAAATTATTAGGAAATAATAGCAAATACCTGATTGAGGTAAACCAAGTTAGCCCTGCTGCCCGACCCACCTCCAATACCCTAGAGATCTTATGTTTATGGTTTTTGTTAAAACATTCAAAATACTTTGAAATATAAAACTTGAAATGGGCAACTTTTCCCTTGATATTGACTGCCATTATTAATCTGGGTAAAATTGCACTTGATGAAGAGTAGATTGTGACTTGATGGTTAACAAGATATACTGTAGGTATTCATCATTGTGTTTTAACCTCTTAATTAACTACAATGTGCCTTTTATATATTTTATAATCCTAACCTGTCAGGGTAGAAGTACACTTGAGGAAGAGTACATTTTTAATTTGCTGAGTTACTTCTAACCCTTTAATTACAATATGCCCTGTTTAATTTATTATCCTAACCTTGTCAAGGAAACTTGTTTAGTTTACTGTGAGGGTTATTGTCACTGTATAGGTTACTGACAACTTATGCCACAGACACAAAAAAGAGCTCTATGGCCCTGTGTGCATGGGGTGTGAAGCCCTCAATTAGTCAAACCGCAGTGTGGGTCCCTCCGGCTCAAGGGCCCTTTCGACTGAGGTCCCCAGTTTTGTCGGTTATAGGAGTTACAACATTGTCTTTTAAAACCTCAAATTGCACTCAAGTGTACCGTACTGTTTTAGTCTATTACCTTTTGTATTACCTTTCGTATTTTGTATTTTGTATTATCTATTACCTTTTACCTATTACCTTTTGTATTACCTTTCGTATTTTGTATTTTGTATTATCTATTACCTTTTACCTATTATCTATAGTAATTGTCACAATTTCTTCTTTAAGAATTAAGATGATTTGAAAGTTAACACATCATGCAAAGCAACCAGTTATCTACAAAAACATTCTAGCCACTGGATCTGTTCAACAAAGGAATAAACTGTCTTGTCAGCTCATTCCATTGTTCAACAAATGGTTTTGTTCAGAAAGAATAATTAATTTATCCAGTAATTTATCCAGTAATTTATCCAAAAATAATATGTATAAGTTCATCCATGTAGATTACCAATGAATGCGATTTGAAATTGAACATTTGACATCGATCGAATGAGAACTTTAATCCATAGCATGAGCATTCTGTTTATATATCAATGTTCTGTGAAAATCCGTTGTCAACATGTATAATAAAACTTTAAAAATATTGAAACAAATGTTCTCCGTTTTTTTGAGATTACAAAAATAATTTGTCGGATGGAAGGAGACAAAAACAATGCCAAGAAAATTATTGTAGTTTTCCCCCAACATTCAGGTATTTTATTTCAAAACGTTCGGGGGAAACTAGAATATTTTTCTCTGCAAGACTTTTTCGTTCCTTCGATTCAAGAAAGAAATTCTCGTTTTGTCCCGTGGGTAAGTAAATTATTCTTATTAAGAAAGTGTTATAGAAAAGAAGTCTTAAATCAAGAAAATAATTCTTAGGCAACTAAGAATATTTTTCTTGATATACGATATTTTTTCTAGAAGGTATTCTTGAAATAAGAAAAATTTTCTTAGCAAGAATATTTTACTTACCCACGGGACAAGCCAAATTTTCTTAAAACAAGTAATTTTCTTCTTAAAATAAGAATTATTTTCTTAAAATAAGAAATCAATTTTTTGCAGTGCTAGCTTTTACTGTTTTGTTGTGAGAACCGTTCAAAATAGACCATTATTTCCTATACATTTTAACTATACTAAAATATTTTTACTGTAACATTATTTTTGTAAACATTGAGTTATAGAAATGAGCAAATATAAAATGTATGTGCTTAAAAACCCGAGAAAATGGTATATTTACTAGTGAGAACCGTGTATGAGCCGAGTGTGCTTCGTTCACTAAATTGTTTGTTGACAGGCAAGCATATGATTATCGCCAATTATCTTATCCTGTCAGCATATTATTGTTTGCTAATGTTCGGCATTCTTAAAAATAAGCTTCGCAAAGCAAGGACCACAACGTTCGACTTGTTTTTGGTCATATTTTGTATTTGACGATGTAATTTGAACATACGCCATCGGACATCCATCATTTCACTGTTGACCCGGTCCACACTTGCCCCACTCACTAAGCCGAGAGGGGCGTCAATAGTCGCGAAAAACTGCCTATCCTTCTCTAGCACAATAACTTTTTTCATGAAGTTCCACATCTTGCGCAAACAATTGTAATCCATCTCTTATAAACATGTCCGAAATGTGATTAAGTTTACAGTTTATAGCGCAGTTTTACTCACAAGTAAAAATATTATAACAAATGCCTACCCTCCCCGAACAACGACCTACATAAAGACAACGCAAGCTCCTCTGAAAGGAAAAAATACCTGTTCTTAGTTTTTAAGTAATAAATTTGCTTTTTAAGTGAAATAATCTGACTAAGAAAATTCTTTGACATCACTATGTATATAAGTGTGGAAACCTAAGACAATCTTTGCCAGAAACTATGGGACAAATATTGAAATTCCATCACGCATCTTATGTTCAGTTCCCCCCGCGCCCCCCGTTCAATGTTGGTATCACAAAAAAGTAATACATCGCAAACGAGACATCTCCTGACATGAGCGCAACATTGAAACGGGTGGGGGGAGGGAGGGGGGAGTAATTACGTTTAAAAATGTTATAATAAGTATATTTCTTCATTGAAGCTACATTGTCCCAAAGTATTATGGCAAAGATTGTAGGTCATCCATTTTGAACAAGATAGCTCGCAATTTGAAGCAATATTGTTTTCGATTTGTGCAAAATATTTTATGCAACATATTTTTATCAATTGATTTCGATAATTAAACCAGAAAAATGTCCTTCATGTAATATTTTAAACAGTCAATACATAACAGGCAATTATAATTGTGCTAATCAAGAATATCACATATCTCAAAGGAAACTATAATTGTTGTCAGGAAATATTGAATAAAACCCTGGTCCTGTTCAAACCAACAGTCCAACTATAGGCTGCCATCAAACGTAGTGTTAGAACAAAGGTTAAGATGTTTTCAGTTAAAACCATTCGATATATGTTGGTGGTGATGGTGACTGTTTCTTTCGAGCTATGTCACATCAGTTATATGGTAAGCCTGGACAACACTTAGAAGTTAGAGTTGGTATTGCATATATGAGAAATAATCCTGAGAGATTCATTGAAAGTAATACTGAAAACCCTTGGTTAGAATACCTTAATAATATGTCTATGCAAGGGACATGGGGTGATGCTAAGATTATACAAGCTGTAGCTGACCAGTGTAAGTTAAAATTACTATTGCTGAGACACACGACGGGTTTCGTGAATACAGTATAATACAACCAGTATCATCAACACAGCAACTAACCGATGTCTATTTGCGTTATATAGATGAGTATCACTATTTATCAATATTGTCATGTTCTTCAATGTCTGGTTTCTGTCATAATGAATTATAGTAGAATTGATCAGATAAGTATTAATCAAAGTATTAGTAACAGAAATGAGACTGTGAGTCCTGACTAGTCAACACAGAGCTCTCAGTCTAAGCAAGTGAAAACACAGTACCTGAATGAATACATGAAACGAAAACAAGCTAATGAACACATAGTCCTGAGTCTAAGCAAGGGAAAAGACAGTACATGATGGAATATAGGAAACGAAAACAAGCTAGCGAGAGTTCCCAGCCCCCAACTCAGAGCTCTAAAGCTAAGCAAAAGAAAAGACAGCACTTCAAGGAATATAGGAAACAAAACAAGCTAGTGAGAGTTCCCAGCCCTCAACACAGAGCCCTGAGGCTAACCAAAAAGAAAGACAGTACATGAAAGAATATAGGAAACAAAAACTTTTTGAGGGTGAAACAATACAAAGTTTAATATCCAAATTTCATTATATTGTCTCACAAGGTCCTCTTTATATTTGCACTTGTTGCGACCAATTATGGTATAAGCATAGCGTCATCCCAGCTGCAACACTTAAGGAAAATCATCGTGATGTTCAAAAAAGATTGTTAAATAGAAAAACTGGTAACAATGTCGAGTGGTTGTGTCAAACGTTTAATAAGCACTTAAAAACAATAAGGTGCCTCCTTGTGCTGCCATAAATGGGATGCAGTTCCAAGAAAAGCCTTCATTTTTCGATCTAAATGAATTAGAATGAAGATTTCTTTTTCCAAGACATGTATTTCAAAATATAATGCAGGCTCCTAGAGGTAAACAACTGAAGATCAACGGAAACATTGTTAATGTAGAGGCAGATGTTGCTAATACTGTCAGCATGTTGCCAAGGTTACCAAATCAGACCAGCACAATTAAAGTTACCTTAAGAGAAGATTGCAATACAAATTTCAGCTTTGTCACTCAATGTCAGAGCAAACAAAGTAGCAGAAGCTGCCAAATGGCTTGTAAATAATGGTAACCTTCATAAATATGAAGGTATAAGTTTCAACAGTACTTGGCTTGAAGGTAATTCAAATGCTTTGTTATATGATGATAGTGACAACGATAAAATTTCAGAGGGTTCAGAAAATGTAGTGGATTGTAATGCAGAAAACTTCAACTGTGGTACAGAGTGTAAGACCCAGCAAACATTAGCATACGGTGATGACGATCACTGGAGTGAAGACGAGACAGAAATACATGCTGGAGTCGCTGACACTATGTTAACATGTCCAGATTTTGTCACTGATAATGAAAGTCAACATATTCTAAATGTTGCACCCGGTGAGGGCAATAGGCCTATGAGTATATTTATGGATAGATATTTAGAAGAATTTTAGCATATCCTGGTATATTTCTTGGACAGAAACGACCAGACAATACAAATAGACTAACTGATGTCCATTATATTGAAATTTGAAGATCTGAATTAAGACGGTCTGACCGAAGGGCTGAATGTGTTTGGAAAATATTTTCTTTAAAACTAAGAAATTGCAATTGAAGATTTTGCTTGGGCAATTACAAGTTGCATTAAGAAAATATCAACGAAATAGTGGCACAATTACTGCTTGTAAACTAAAACAAAGAGGTGCATTAAATAACATGATTCACCATGATCAAGGAGTTAAATTTCTAAGAGGTTCACCTCCATATTTTGAAAAAGCCACAAAAGATACATTTGCAATGGTAAGGTAATTAGGACCTTCTTCATTATTCTGTAGTTTCTGATCTACAGAACCTCAACTGGGAAGATAAAAGCAGGTTAATTCAGAGTGTTCCAGTGACATGTGCTAGGCACTTTGATTATCAAGTACACAAGTTTCTGCAAAACCTTCTTTTAAGTACAGCGGCATCTCTAGGAAAGGTTGCCGACTGGTTTATCGAGTTGAATAGCAACAAAGAGGATCACCTCATATTCATATTTTAAAAATGGCTAGAAAATGCTCCTACATTTGGTGTAGATTTTGGTTGTGATGTTGTTTCATTCATTGATAAAATAATAACATGTGAAAAGCCAACTGAGAATCAAGAGTTACTTAGTACACTTGTAAACAAGCAGGTTCATCGTCATTCTCACACTTGTTGAATTAAATCCAGAAGTGCATGTCGTTTTAATTACCCACAACCACCTATGCGATCAACCAAAATTCTATATACATTAGATATTGATAAGGATGGTAATGAACTTGGACAACATAAAGATACTTGGAAGTTTATAAAGGAACATCTGAATGATATAAAAGAGGGTGAGGACATTACATTTGACCAATTGTTGGTAAATCTTAAATTTACAGAACAAAATTATTTGCTAGCTGTTCGATCCAGCCTCAAGGCACCAACTATATCCTGAAAAAGAAAACCAAATGAATTAAGAATCCATAATTATAATGCTGCATGTCTTAGTGCATGTCGTGCAAATGTGGATATTCAATTTGTACTTGATGCACATGCATGTGCAATGTATATTGTATCATATATATCCAAAGCCCAAAAACGAGTGAGCTATTGAGAACTGCTTGTGAAGAAGCAAGGAAGGGAAACTACAGTATTAAACAACAAGTGAGATATATTGGGAAATTTTTTTTGAACAATGTTGAAATAAGTGCACAAGAAGCAGTCTACATAGTACTGCAACTTCCAATGAGGAAATCTTCGCGTCAAATTGTATTATAAATACTTGAAGCAAAAAATGAATGATATGGAAGATGATTCTGATGAGGTCTATGCATCTGGTTTAATAAAGCGTTACACAAAACGACCAGCCAAACTTGAAAATATATCACTTGTTTATTGGGCTGCATGGTATATCTCGTAAACTGGATATTGATAATTATCCACTTGAGACAAACTTGGAAGATAATGATGATGATAATGAGGTAAAAGAAAGTGAACAAAAGAATAAAAAAAGAACTAAAGCTAGAATTATCCAAAGTGTCTGTCTTAACAAGGAAGTTGATTCTGAGAAACACTACCGTGAACTAATCATGTTATTCACTTCATGGAGAAATGAAACAACCGACTTAATAAAAAAATGTTCTTCTTACCAGGAGCACTATTTACAAGTTAAAAGTGCAATAGATGAGCAAATAAAACAGTATGCTATTTGCAGTGAAGGTCTGAATGAGGTACAAGAACAACTTGCTAATATGGAAAATAATGATGATAACTATGATCTTGTTGCCATGGAAAACAAACATTGAGCGTCAAGATGAATCTGAAGGTACACAAGACCTTCATTCGGAAGTGAATGCAAACTATGACCTATCTGGTGATCTTGGATTACCTTCAACTGCATCAAATACTGAGCAGCTAATATTACATGAAGAACAGGATAATGCTTACAGAAGTGTGGTACAAAAACCAAACAAAAACAAAAAATAATATTTTGTCATGTGTTACATCTTATTAAAACTTCCGAGAGTCTATACTGTTTTCTCAGTGGAGGAGCTGGAGTTGGAAAATCACATCTTACTAAATGTTTATATCAAGCAGCATTGAAGTATTATAATGCAAGAGCTGGTGATGATTTCTATCAAGTAAGAATATTATTAATGATTCCTCCAACTGGCAAAGCAGCTTTCAACATTAAAGGCAATACAATACATAATGCGCTTGCAATACCTGCATGCCAATCCTTAAAGAACTACAAACCGCTTGATTCGAGCAGGCTAAACACTTTAAGGTGTCAGCTTGGTGGTTTAAAACTAATATTTTTGGATGAGATCTCAATGGTCGCTAGTACAATGTTTAATGTACAGATAAACAATGGACTGAAAGATATCAAAGGAAGTAAAGACGACTTTGGTGGTGTAAACATAGTTGCAATTGGCGATCTATTTCAACTAGAACCTGTAACGGACAGGTATATATTTAGAAATCTAGACAATTCAGAATATGCAATGTTTAATGTACAGATAAATAATAGACTGAAAGATATCAAAGGAAGTAAAGACGACTTTGGTGGTGTAAGCATAGTTGCAATTGGCGATCTATTTCAACTAGAACCTGTAACAGACAGGTATATATTTAGAAATCTAGACAATTCAGAATATGCAGTTCTTGCTCCCAATAAATGGCAAGATTATTTTATTATGTTTGAACTGCAAGAAATAATGAGACAGAGAGAGAGCAAAGTATTTGCTGAAGAGTTCTTTACTTGCTATTCTGACAAGCAAAAACGTACTTGTTTTGAGTAGATTCTTAATCAAAACAAGTATTTTTTTTCTTAAAATAAGAATCGCAATTTTGCTAAATAGCCGATTCTTATGTTAAGTAGGGCAACGCATTGGCAAATAGGGCAACGCATTGGCAAGAAATAAACTATATTAACACAATACATGTTTTCATTATATCTTCCATGTTTAAATACTAGTTGTTTCTCACAGAAACCAGTGATAAATCTTGAGTTTCGCACTTTACAGTCCATTCTACTGGAACCAGCTTGCGCACTGGTCAAAATTAATAGACTAAGGCTTATAAAATCTGACTATAAAATGCAAAATTTTCAATTTAACTTGAGTGTGTCAATAAATAATGAAACAAATTCGCGTAATATATACAAATAACGTTATGAACACATATCTTCTATCCCTGGTACCAGCATTAATCCAACTGAACGATAGGGCAGGTATCTTGAAGTCTGATACGGCAAGCATCATGATGTCTGCATGACTTGTCCAATAATAGCCATGTTATTTGCAGAAATACGCACCACGCGCCGGGCAGACTATAAAATAGATAGATAGAATACTTTATTTAAGAAGGTGACTCTAAACAGCAATACAGCTAATAAACGTTTGGCCCTTAGCAAAACAAATACATAATAGGATACATGAGTTACTTAAAACAATGTACCACAAAACTAAATATGAATTACTGTAGATATATAAGTTAATAATGCTGTCAAATCGTTCCTCAGACAATCGTATCTCTCTTGCAGTATTCGAAAGAAAGGTTTTGAATGCGTTCGTGTTCTCTAGCTGACGATTTCCAAGGGAATTGAGTTCCATGCCCTATCACTTTTTACTGCGAATTACTTACCACTTTCGGTTTCGTGTTTAAAACGTGGGCAGATCAAATTGTTGTTACTATAACGGATGGTTCGTGAGTTAACCACACTCTTAATAGTAATTAGTATAAACTTAGTAATAGACTATCACTTTTCCTGCGTTCTGATTGGCTACGCTACTCGTAGACTATTAGTGATAGTCTACTAGTAGCAAAATTCAAAACAATGGCGTGAAAATTCACGTTTAAAATTAATATTAATACTTTTGTTTACTTTTGTATTGTGTTCCCTAGTTCTCAATAAATGCTATAGTTTATACTAAAACAATTAGACAACTCGGCCTCGTTGTCTAATTGTTAAATATATCGCTGAGATAAGGTGGAAGTTCATTTTTAGTTCTACGTTGCATCATCGCATTGTTTGCACATTCACTTCAACATAAAAAGAAGCCAGTTGAACACTCTAAAAACAGGTGTGTATAATTACACACCACTGTGTGTTTAATTTTACACCAAGGTGTGTACATTTTACACACCTTTCTACGCACTTTTGGAAACACACCATTGTATGTTAAACACGCCTTGGACACATGGTGGGTCACAAAACACACCAAGGTGTTTTATGGAACACACTTCCTTTTTACCCACTTCTTTACACACTTTTGATGACTGTTAGGTGTGTTATGTTGCACACATTTTTAATGAAAACACATCTTGGTGTGAAAAATTATAACATGTTTACCTTATGTGCATTCAAATAGAAATCACAATATGTATGACAAATAATTGTTGCCCCTCCTCACCCCCCCCTGCTCCTCAGTGCCTGGTTAAAGCATTTTAAACCCAAACTGCCATCTTGAAAGGTCATTACCACTGATTTTATTCTAAATCTCCTAATAGTTTTTCTGCCATATATATGATATATTAAACATATACCACAGATTCCAACAGTTGAATTATTATATATTGACATTTTCGCCAGCTCCCTCATTTTCGTCTTAAAATCTCAACTAAGTAAATAAAGATGAACTGATTGCATCAAATGTCCTTAACACTTTGAGCTGAAAGTCACATAAATCAGTATAAACTTTCCCTTGATTTTTATCATGGATGACTTGAATAGACGACGACGTAAACTTCGCTCCTCTGAAGCCATTCACTGTCACAACCAATCTCAGTTAATCGCTGCATCTGCCCACGATAATGTACTTAGCTTCTTATTCACAGTTTTCCTGAAACTCGCGTCCATTTACAAGATAAAATTCGGTAGTTTTATCGTCTTTTAAACCAGATATTTGACAACAAAATTTCTTCACTTCTTGCGATAAATAACAAATTTTTTCCCACCCCCACACAGTTAGATTTTCTCAAATTTGGCTAAAATTAACATGCGCGAGCCGGTATGCGCAGTGCAACTTTTGTTGTCGATTTATGGCTGGTATCTCACCCAATTTTTTCCTCACTCTGACCTGACACAAGAACCCAATACCTAACTCAATATTAAAAGAGATGTCTGCGGAGGAGGCTAGGAATTCACTCTTTAATTGTTATTTTTGCCTTGGGAAACCCAGGAGGAAAATTATCCCTTTGTTTTGGTACCGATCTTGTGCTTATGCCTCAAGCGTCTGAACACGTTAATTATGTTTAAAACCACGAACAACGTTGAGAGTGAACAACCTTTGTTCGCGAGTTAACAGGACTATTCTCGGTATTAATAACATAAAATAACTAATATATGATGTTTAAAGTGACAATGTTGATATCGCTATCGTTATTGTTAATAAGAACAGCTTTCAGCGCTAACATGTCTAACTGACGTAAATATTTAACAGCGAATACCAAGATGTTAGGGTTTGCTAACCGCTATACAGCTTCTACAGTAATTAATTTAAATCTGTTAACCTCTGATCTGATTTAAAATCTGATTTCGACGTTTTTGTGAACTGTCTAAGGTTGAATTTTAAAGCATTAATTTAAAGAATGTAACAACACACCTACTTTAAATGGTTGGGCAATCCATAATTTTATAGCCAAAAGTACAAATGCTATCATAATTTTACCATTTCGTGCAAAAAATAAAAGAAATACATAGTGTTGCGTGTTACCATGGTTACAGTGATTGACTGAATACTTCACGTTACAATAACTTTTGGAAAATATAATTGCTTAGTTCGAATGGGCGAGGGATTCTACCTGCATGTATTTCTAGTACTATTATATATTGTAGGTCTTAACACATTAGAGGGCCGGCTATACTTGAAAAAAGTGTCTAGAAAACATTGTCGATGGCATATGAAAAATGCCGTAGGATGATGTTTACTTTGAGGGTGAGAGAGGTTACCAACCGTAATTTTTTATTGATGCCCTAAAATTTAAAGGGTTGAAAAACAGCATGTTGGCGCAAACACGTAGTTTTACTACAACACATAAAAGTTCGAAATCGGTAAATATTCGAAATAAAACGGAATGATTTACGAATTTAAGCCTTTGTTTAACCACTCGTCCTAATAAATCCATCTTTATTTTTAACTCGCCTCCATACAGGCGTTTAACAAGTGTAATAGTAATACCATGTTCTCATTAGCATGTCACTTTGAGTTATGACAATTAAAAAAAGGAGAAATTTGCACTTGTTAATTAGGTAGTGAACCAAATACAATAAATCCATAAGATCGAAAACTGCTTGTAAATGGAATTCTATCCATTGGAATGTCGTTATAAAATCTTTCCAATTTCGGTATATAAATATAAAAATTACGGAAGGCAAGCACTTTCACCGTAAAAATGAACACACTCCGATGACAATTAGAGTGGTGTCCTGCTTGTAACGTCATGGGGCTGCTGATCGTTCCAGGTTAACCAGATAATATATTTAACAAAATGTTTTCAAAAATAATCTGGCTTAGAAAATTTAATATATAACGAAGTTTAATTTTATTTCATGATGCTTTGGGTGACATTGAGCTGTGTTGAACTGAAATCGATTTTAAGCTAAAGAATAGCGTTAACAATCCTTTTACACCAGGGGTTAACACATTTTAATGAATTACTGTAGAAGCCGTGGAAGTTAGCACATCTTAACATCTTCGAATTGGCTGTTAAATCTTCGTGTCAGTTAGACATGCATGTTAGCACTGAAAGCTGTTCTTGTTAACAATAACGACAGGGATATCATGTTATTACTACCGAGAATAGCACGGTTAACAAGCAAACAAAAGCTGAGGCCGTTTTCTTCTTCAGACGTATCGTATCGTGACCACTCTGAGGTGGACGGAAAGGTGGGTTTTGCAACCCAATTGACAAAGGTTCCTAAGGGTTAGTTTTAGCGAGGGGTGAAAACCGGAATACCCGGAGAAAAATCCTCGAAGCACAGGAGAGAAACAACCAATCTCAACTTACATGAGTTTATCAAGCGCACTGACGTTACCCAACCTGAGTAAATCCATGCCCTCGACCTGCTGTATAGTCACCTTAAAGGCTGATTTCCATTCAGTGCAAAATGTCGCGCGATCGACCTTTGCGATCGTTTTCTTTTGAATTATGAGCCCTCGATCGGATCCGTTCCAGTCGAGGGCTCATAATTCAAAAGAAAATTATCGCAAAAGGTCGATCGCGCGACATTTTGCACTGAATGGAAATCAGCCTTAACTCAAAGGTAAGAGACAGCTGGCTAGCCGCATCTGCCACACGTGCCTCCTATAGCATGACGTACCGTATAGCATTCTATTTCGTATCGAGCTCATTAGTTCTACAACACCGCTCTGGAAACAAAGAAGTACATGTCGATACGATATGTTTGAAGTGGAAAACGGGCTTTATTCACTCTCAACGTAATCGTGATTGTAAATATAATTAAAGTGTTCCCATCAAACAGTACAGCTTAGTTCAGACGTTTGAGGTATTAAGCATAAGCACAGCTCGGTACCAAAACAAATGGATGGTTTACACCTGGACTTCCCAAGGCAAAAAAATAACAACAAATTATCAATTCCTTTGTGCCATCTTTTGTTCAGCTCTTGTGCTCTGTCGCTGCTTTTCCTTACATGCTTCACCGCATTTCGTTGTATTGCCTTTTGTTTCCCTTAATGCTTATCACACAGGTGTGGACAAATATTTGAACGTGCATGCATGCGCATAGCATAAACAATAAAGGATTACCTAACATTAACAATATGCGTAACATTAACATACTCTTTGCAGCAAGGCTAAAATCTCTTAGCATAACAATATAGCTACATCCAGCGGGTGGAAAGCTCTTTTACTTTTTACCATGTATTGAAAATACCGATATCTATATTCAGTTTCTTTCTCAGTCTATATTTGCTACAAAAAGGCTCCTACCTACCAAATTGTTTATTTTATACTTTTGTACAGCTGTAGACACAGTAGAAACTTTCGCCATTGGAAAATATGAATATTTTTCTCGGCATTTCGTTAGGTAGGACTAATAGTGGAAGGTGTTAGTAGATGAAATACCCCAACGACAACTTATATACATTTTTTAGACCTAGCCTGGAGCAGTTACAAAGAATGCAACTTAGGCCCTCTGACAGGAATTGAATCTGCGGCCCTGCGATTCCGGTGAAGCGCTCTAACCAACTGAGCGACAGAGTCCAGTTATGAGCATTAACCGTAAGTTCGGTGTATATGGTGGGAGTGATGCCAGTATTACTGTACCTATGGGTAAATACCAAGATTTTTCTTGTCATCTTGTTCGGTGGGACTAATAGTAGCAGGTGTTTGTAGATGGAATACTCGAACGATGATTATAAATATTCTCTAGACCTAGCCAGGAGCAGTTGCGAAAAATGCAACTTAGGCCCTCTTGCAGAAATTGAACCTGCTGCCCTGTGATTCCGGTGCAGCACTCTAACCAACTGAACTTCAGAGTCCAGTTGCTGAGCATTAACCGCAAGTTCGGTATATATGACGAGAGTGATGTCAGTATTAGGTATGGGTAAATATCAAGAGTTTTTCTCGGCATCTCGCTCGGCAGGACTAATAGTAGAAGAAGGTGTTTGTAGATGGATCATTCGAACGACAATATATATATACATTGTTGTATCTGCGAATGCAGATATATTTCTATCACCTGCCGTACCGTACCGTGCCGTGCTTGTAGCCAATCTGCGACAGCCTAGATTAAAATGACGTCATTATAATGATACTCTTTAATCTCTATGTACAACTGGATTGATATTGATTATTTCTAGATGGCGGACTACTGAAGGGCGAGAATTGTAAATATGAGTAAAATTTTAGATTTTACGGTGCAAATTATCCATCAAAATAATGATATTTTCAATTTTCTGTACCATTTTGAACATGGCAAGAGTCGAGAGGCATTTTTAGTAAGTATTGGAAGTGGTTTGATAACATTTTACCCTCTGAGAATGATTCCCCAATTTACACAAAGTAATGACTTGACTTGACTTGACCTGCTATATATCAATATCATTTGAATCAGGAAACAAAATAAGCCTTTTTAAATATTGTACGAATATCCTGCATTATTCGAGCTTCTATTTCGACAAAGTTCACTAATAAAAGTGTTTAAATCATGCAACATGTTTTCACAACACTATTTGGAACACGAATTGTCATTTGGATAGTCAACATCTCGTTATACTTTTGATATTTGATTGGTATAAGGATATAAGCACAGTTTCGCATTTCTTTCCCAAACTGTTGTGACTAGGGGACTAATTGAATTGATGGTATGTAATATTTATATGTGGTGTGTAAGTAGTGCTGTTATATACTTTTATATACAACCTTTATTCTCAAGAATAACAGACTAAAATCTGAAGGATTCACAACTGTTTTCAACATTTCTCACATGGGCTATAGGCACTCGTCCCTTTTATGGATAGTTTTTAAAAGCAATATAAACGTTCATACACTAATTCAGTGACATTGCCCTCATGCACAGACATAATTCATTTACGCTATTTAATTATACATTTATGCAAACACGCATGGGCAGATACATGTACGCTTTGCGAACCTACTTTTTTAGACCTAGCAAGAAGCAGTTGCGAAAAATGAAACCAGGTTTAAAGAAGTCAAAAGCTGAGGTTAAATCTTCGTCCCATCAGTAACCTTTCATTTGTGTCCAACCTCACGAAACGAGCTGCCTTTAATCAAACTCATGATCACTTTACCGTTCATAAACTTTACCCTAAAGCTCAATATTCCTACCGCCAGTATCATAGTACTGAAACTGCTCTTTTACGTGTGAAAAACGACATTTTGATAAATATGAATAAACAACACGTAACTCTTCTGGCACTACTCGACCTAAGTGCAGCATTCGATACTGTTGCCCATACCATCTTACTGAATCGACTGCACTCTAGCTTTGGTATTACAGGTCGTGTACTAACCTGGTTTAAATAATACCTCGAGAATAGATCACAATGTATTTCTATTAACGGTGGAGAATCCAGATTATTTGGAATGAAGTATGGTGTCCCGCAAAGGTCTTGTCTTGGCCCTATCTTGTTTGTCATCTATGCAAGCAAACTGTTTACTATTCTTGAAAACAACCTACTAGATGTTTATGCATTTGCTGACCACGCCCAATTATATATTTCATTCAAACCTGCCTCTATTACTGATCAATCCGCTGCCATTAAAGCAATGCAAGATTGCATCACCGATATCACGAAATGGATGCTAGCAGACAAACTTAAGTTAAACGATGACAAGACAGAATTCATCATCATTGGAACAAGGCAACAGTTGGCAAAAGTAAATGTTGATTCACTGTGTATTGGAGATGAAATCATCAAACCATCTAGCGTGGTAAAGAACCTTGGTTCCTGGTTTGATGGGCAAATGAAAATGGATTTACATATTAAAAAATGCTGTAAAGCAGCATTCTTCCATTTATTTAATATTAGACGAATTAGGAAATTTCTCAGCTATAATACTATACAAATCCTTATTAATGCTTTCGTCACGAGTCGACTGGACTACTGTAATAGTCTCTTGTATAGTCTGCCTGTCAATCAGATCTATAAACTCCAAAAAATACAGAACTCCGCAGCAAGACTGATTTGTAATATTAATCGGTGTGATCACATCACCCCTGCGTTGTATAAATTACATTGGCTACCTGTTGAGTATATAATTAACTTTAAAATATTACTCATCACTTATAAGGCAATCAATGGACTTGCACCTGAATATATCTCCGATCTTATCAAATTCAAGACTACATCCAGATATAATTTACGATCATCAACTGAACTGCTGCTTGAGAAACCAAGAAAAAAAACATTAACCACTTTGGGTGACCGATCGTTTGAAGTGGCTGCACCTACGCTGTGGAACAGCCTTCCAGCAGAAATTCGTAACGCCTGTAATGTTGCAACATTTAAGAAATTGCTCAAAACTCAACTTTTTCATGAAGGCATTTCCCTCCCACTAGTACACCTTGTCCTGTTGGTTTTTAGATTCATTGTAGCACGTGTTGTAAATTAGTGTAATATTTAAAATTTTTATCAATTATTTTATGATACTATGTAATGCGCAAGTGAGCATCTTCCTATGTAACACGCGCAATATGAATTCTTAAATCAAATTAAATTAAATTAAAAATTAACTAATAGTAGGTGTTTGTAGATGGAATACTCGAACGACAAGTTACATACAACCTATATAAATTGTACTTAAATTGTATACAACGACAATGCATATAAATTGTCGTTCGAGAATTCCATCTACACTAACACCTTCTGCTATTAGTCTTACCGAACGAGATGCCGAGAAAAATCTTCATATTTACCCGTACCTAATACTGGCATCACTCCCATCATATATACCAAACTTGCGGTTAATGGTCAGCAACTGGATCCTGTAGCTTAGTTGGTTAGAGCGCTGCACCGGAATCGCAGGGCCGCAGGTTAAATTCCTGCCAGATAGCCTAAGTTGCATTTTTCGCAGCTGCCCCTGGCTAGGTCAAAAAATGTACATGCGTATAAATTGTCGTTCGAGTATTCCATCTACAAACACCTTCTACTATTAGTCCTACCAAAGGAGATGCCGAGAAAAACCTTGATATTTACCCATACACAATACTGGCATCACTCCCATCATAAATATCGACATTGCTGTTAATGCTCAGCAGCTGGACTCTGTAGCTCAGTTGGTTAGAGCGCTGCACGGGAATCGCAGGGCCGCAGGTTCAATTCATGCCAGAGGGCCTAAGTTGCATTTTTCGCAACTGCTCCTGGCTAGGTCTAAAATATATATATATATATATCCATAAATTATTTGCTCTGATAAACATCGGAACTTTAAAGTTGTCCACCAGCATGACTACTTTGACGTCACATGAAAACTAACAATTAACAATGACATGCAGATCTCACACAAGCCAGTTTCCCTGGTAGCTGGGTTCTACAAACAGTCATAATGCTTATGTCATTGACCTTCACGGTGAATGATTACAGATCTCGAAGGGCATGTGAGGTGAGATGTCAACAACCATCTGTCTGTAACGCAGTAAAGTAGTAGACGCTTTGTTTATAATCACTAATTAAACGTTTTTACCTATCAAATAGATTTATTGCTAAGACATTCATCTGGAGGATCATTGTTCATATTCAAAATTGTGGCAAGGGTATCAATCTTGCAGATAACTTGTGAAGGCGGATTAATTTAGTGTGACTGACAAGTACAAACACAAAACATGACCTATTTTCACACACCGCGAGTTTACAGGAAATACGAGAAAATCTCCCATGAGTAATCATGCTCGTCAATAGATCTTTGAATTTTATCATCTGTATTAAGAAGTCAATAGTCAGTTGAATAATTCGTACGAAAGCCAAGTTGTTTCTCATAGATGACTTATTTTTTCGTAGGGAAGTTTACGAACGGTTGCAAACAAGCTTTTCTAGAAGTTTGGTAAAGACAGAAAGAACGGAAATTGGTCTATAATTGTCAGGGAACCCTTGTTGTATACTGGTATTACACAGGCCAATTTAAAACTTGTTGGAACTATTCCCGTTTCAAGACAAGTGTTCAGAAAGGCTCAGAAATTACGGTTTTTAAAATGTTAAGAATATAAACAGGTATATTGAATGAATAAATGAACAACTTTATTTAAACCAGACTTAGTTCGAAGAGATCGTGTCTCAGATGTGAGTGTTTCCTTTGTCAACTGTTTTCCCGAGGTATGGATAAATAAAGGGCCATATGTTACTTTTCGTCTTGAAAGGGTATTACTTCATGGCTAATACGGGACACAATGGTGAGTTAGAAGCCGAAATTGTAATTGTTTGGCCCATTGACACTTTAATCAAGATAGTCATTGATTCTGATTCAGTTTTTTGCACTGAAGTAAATAATGCGTTGTTTGGCGTAAGGTGTGTATCAGGATTAAAAATAGGATTGTAAGTAAGTTCTCCCAGCCGTAGGAAAACGAAGAATGCCAATGTCATTGCAGCCCAGATCATCAGTGAGTCAGATTTTTTTGTGGATGGAATAGCAAGTAGCACATGAAACAACTGCAGACGATGGATTGTAATTGGCAACCGTACCCGAATTTGGTCTCCTCGGGATCGCTTTATGCCACGTAAGCCAATTGAAGGTGTAACATTTTTCGAAAGTTTAACTGAAAACATTGGCGAATGTGATAGGGTCGGACTGCTGCTAGGTAATTTTTAATTGAGAAGTGTTTTAATGTTTTAGCCAAATAAACAACAAAGTCTGTCAAGAGAGCTTCCGTTGCTGGAAGACATTGTTGAATTGTAGTGCGTTTGAACAAATGGATGAACTCAACAAACCGTTTTTCACCAGAGCTATATGCTTGTTTGGTAGAAGATGCCAATGACAAATTGATATATTTCTCTATATCCTTACTTAAATCGTTAGCAGGTTGTTCGGGATGGCACATGGGTTGGGATCAGCACGAGGTGCCAACTGTCTGAACCGTTGGTGATAAAAAAAAAGAGAAAGAGGGTCTGCAATGTCATTCCATTTCCCTGGTATACGCTGAGCTCGTAAAAATTGAATTGCATTGTTAGCAGTGTCAGGTGTCTAATTAAATCCCTGGCCCTTGGGGTACGAGAACGTTTAGTGTTAATCATGTTTACGAAATTATGCGTTTTTCCCGGAGAAGGTCCCCTCATATCTGACATGCAATTACGATGGCGAAAAGTTCTTGCCATGTAATACTAATACCCGGTGTTCCTAATTATTGATGGGGTTGCCAAGTGCCCTGGAACCATTTTGAATCAAATATCCCCCATACCCTATTGAACCAGATGCATCGGTGTGCAATTCCAGGCAATCTGAATCTTGCCAAGTGGAAGAAAGGAAAAAAGACCTTATTCCAATTGATTATAAGTTGCTTGCACATTTTCAGGTCTTTAAAGAGCCCGACATTGAACTTATGTGATGGTGGGACTGTTTAACAATTCCGGTCAAATCAATCATGCGCTGTAAGAAGGGCCTACCTGGTGGGACCACCTTGCATGCGAAATTTAAGGTACCAATAAGTGATTGTAATTCCTTCAAGGTACAGGAACGTCTGTTTTCAAATAGCTCAAATATTAACTTTAAGCGATCAATTTTATCTCTAGGAATACGTGCTTCAATTCTCAGGGTGTCTAAGATTATACCCATGAATTCCAGAATTGCAGTGAACCTTGCGTTTTACCCGGGGCAATTGGAATATTCAGATTACGGAAAGTAAGCAGCATGGCTGATAAACTTTGCTGACAGAAACTCTCAGGTGGTGTAGAATCAGCATGATGTTCAATTATCAAAAAATCATCTAAGATATGGCATGCAAAAGAAATTTGGCATTCATCTATCAAAATCCATTCCACCGCATCTGAAAGTTGGTTGAAAATGAAGGGGCACTCCTCATAAGACTATGTCGTAATAATATTTCCCTTGCAAAAACATACCCAATAACTCATAATCGTCCTGATGTATAGAATAAGTCGAAACGCAGATTCTATGTCAGTTTTTGCTACGAAACAACCGTGGCCGAAAGATCGAATACTTTCAATCGCATGATCAATCGTGACGTATTACAGACAAAAACATCCTTAGAAATAGCACTATTTATGCTGGTCATACCTGAAAAATTGTCCGAAATTTGTCGAGTTCTTTTTTGGAACTAACTCAATTGGTGAAACTTGAAAACTTGGAAATGGTGGACTATCAAAGAGACCAGCCACCCTACCAAGAGAAATTTCTTGCGCCAAATTGTTGGTGATCACACTTGGGTCAGCCAATGCCGTGGGTAAATTTCTGGAAAATCTTGGAGCGCGTTGCCCCTCAAAACCAATTCGTGCACCGTGCCTTAAATTATTACATAATTGAGATGTAAGCTGTGAATCAGAATGATCATTCAGAGCAATTTCTAATCTATCTAGTAAAATAGGCGTAGGTAGTATAATATTGTATGTTTCTATGTTACTAGTGCTTAGACCTGGTTGAATGGCTCGATTGAGCTCTGATTACAGTTGTAACCTGGGTGGTTTCCGGAGCATCTGTTGCACATGTGGCGGTAGAGAGAACGGGGATTTTTACAAATGCGTGGCGGGTACCAACTCTATATAGCTATTGTCAAAATACACAGCCATAGTCGTTGGTCAATTTCCGATCACCTTATATAGACTTGCGTTTTGAGCAGCTTTATGGCGGAACTTGTGCTCACCAAGACCCAGATGAGTTTTCGCAGCATGGCGAATGAGCGACATGTAATGTAGCATTCTTGAGATCGGGTGGGGAACTTGGAAATTAATACTCCCATATATACAGCAAAGGCTGTCGTCCATTGATCAATGTCAGTGCTTTGTTGAGTTGGCTGGCTAGTCTTCTTAACTTTTACAACTGAGTTCTCTAGGGTTAGAACAACCGACTCCTTTTCCGCGGCAGCGGAAGATTTTCTCGGTAATTGTTTAGACAATTCAAAAACTCACCAGTTTTGATCTGTTTGATATATGCGGCAAGGACGTCAAGTGCGGCGTGTCCGTAACATGGCGAGGGCTGTGGAGCGGACAGTACGTTTTCTGGCGCGTTGAATACGATATCAGGAACGACTTCTACGATAGACGCGGCGGGGTTGCTGGTAGAAGGAGCTGGCGTCCGTAAACTTTCGTTTGGCGACGAACTTTGCATGGCGTTTACGGCGGCACGGGTCGCGTTCGTGGCAATTTCTGAAATCGATTGTTCGATGCTACGCGAGACAATGGACTCGATTTGCGATATTTGCGCATCGTTTAGAAGGCTTGATGTCTGTAGAGTTTCTCCGATGGGCGACGTAGAAGGCGCAGATGTATCCTCTGACGCCTGAGACGTGGCACTAGTGGCGTTTCTCGAAGCATGTTGTTGTAGTCTGGATATCAGCGTTGCCTTTCTCACCTTGTTCGAGAGACCTTTCCCCGCACATTGACGGCGTAATTCATTTACACTGGCGTCGTTCTCCGACTGCGAAACTGTTCCACTAACGCGAAGATTCCCTCGATTTCGTATTGAGGCATTATCAGTGTTTTATTATACGGCAAGTGCTTGTTTTGGTGAATCTCGCAATCTGATTGGTCGCTGACGAGGCAGGATTTTCCCGTATTGCCCACGGGCAATACGCAATTTTTATTGCCCTGCGAAGAAAAGCCGAGTTTTAGAAAAGAAAATGAGCTGAAGAAACTTTTTAAATACTCGAAAACGGAGAAAATAACAACCACGAATGGAATAATAGGGAATTGAACCATGGTTAGCATTCTATGATCAAGTTTGGTTTGCTTAAATCGAAAAAAGGTAAAATTTTACAAAAAATTTTAGACTGCAACGTAGTCGCTGAGAATTGTTTGTGTTTTGAGCATACGAAGGGCTAAAAAAATCGCTTGAAATAAGCCAGAAGGAATTTTAAACTTTTTTAAAACATTTGAAAAAGTATAACTTTAAAACAGCGACACAGTCTTAGGTATTTTTAGATAATTTCGTAGTCTGCTTTAATTTTTTTATTCATTTTAAGTCTAAAGAGTAAACAAAAAATGACTTATCAAATGAGTTCAACTAGCAGCTTGTTTTCCAAGTTGTTTCTGCTATTTTCGAAAAACTGTTATTAAATTATTAAATATCTCTATTTCTGTGTTAATATTTTATAAAAACGTGTTGTATGTAGTAGTGTTTTACTTAGCCAGATGCATTTGTACGAATGATATTGACATTTTGAAAATGAACCGGCTTTTGGACTTTGACCTTTGCTTTCGTTCGCATGCAAATCTGCGAATGTTTTCCACTGTTACAAATAACTACTCAATTAATCAATTGCCATATAATAAACAACTTACTAACCTCGACCGTTCGGGCTGTACGGGAGAATATTAAACCTCGGTCTTGCTGTATTGACCTCGCTATCGCTCGGTCAATACAGCAAGACCTCGGTTTAATATTCTCCCGTACAGCCCTCACTCTCGGTTAGTAAGTAGTTAATATTTCGAATTTTTCACTCTCATAAGAAAATTTAAAACCTTGTACCGCAAAGCGCACAATGTAACTGATACTATTTTGCTTAACATCCTGAAAGTTATGCGCTAATTAACTTGTCTCATATTACACCTTATGATTGGTCAATTTCTCCGTGAAAGGTGTTTTTAAGTATTCTATTGGTTCTTTCTGAAATATCATGGGCTGCTCACGTGAAAGCATGCCAAGTAATGAGAAGAATTTTTGACCTATCTGTCAATAGGTTACAATAAAAAATGTTATCTTTGAGACCTGGACGGAAGGATAGATAGATAGATAAATCGATTAATTAAGATCATATCGCAGCCCAAAGGCTGAATTACATGATTTTCACATTGTTGTGAGTTTAAAAGTAGAAAATAAACTACGTTTCCTAAATAGGAAAATATTTACAATAAAACTGTTACACATTATTTACCTACTATAATCTATATAATACTATTAAGTTCCATTTAAAAGACTTGACGTAATAAACGTCAGGAAGGAAATCGCCTCTTTTGAAACAAGCCGCATATTTGAATGACGCCTTGCTTAATTTACCTTCAATACGTTGTCTCATTAATTTATATTTATTAGTAATAAATTATCTTTTCCCATTCATAGAAAATTTAAAATTTGTAAAGGATTCTAGTGTTGTTCGAGATCAGTGGCGTTGCCTAATCAAAACATGTTGCTAATTTTGAAAGTTGGCAGTAAAAAATCTTGATGGGAACATATCTTTTTACATTATATTTTACTCAAGATTATGGCTGCTGTGATATTTTTCTCACTTTTAGGCTGTTCAAGTGTTTTCGTGTTGCTGTTGAAAGTGACCAAACCGCCTTGTTACGCAGGTAATAGTCGAGGTAGTGATTCGCCGTCAACTGAATTTGCCTCGGAATTTGCACAAGGATGGGAATTTGCATTTTTCCTGGACTATAATTTTCCAAATATTTCAGGACATGATGAACGAGGTATGCCTGTTTATCCAATTTTTGTTTATGTGTGGGGATGTCATTAATTCTACCCGGGGGGAGTAGAAGGGACTTTTGTCGACGCTGCGCGAAATTATCGCGGGCGCGAGCGTTTTCCCTCGCGAATTTTGTTTTCAGAAGTTTGACATGCAATTTATAATAATAATAATAACAATTGGTTTAATGAACCGTATTGCAGTTACAAACTGAATTGGACGGCTAAAATTACATCATATAAAATAATTACAACTATGGTAAGGTAATATAGTTTAATCTAAGACCTACGTTAACTAAGGAATAAGGATACGTCAGTAATATTTACATGTTATAAACGCTGCGAAACGTTCAGTACTTGCGTTTACTCTATTTATTGGATCAAATCTTAAATGGTAACTGTGTTCACGGACATAATGGTTCTGACTAAAAATGTTAGCAAGAGGATTATACCCTACTTGCTCTTGCATCCTCATTTCTCAACAAACTTTAAACTTGCAAAATGTCGACGGTTAGCTAATGTTTCCAAACCAGACCGTACCAAGGAATCTTCGTAAGCTGGAGAGGGAAAATAATCCGTAAAGCTCGTTTTTTAACTGACTCGATTAAATTGTTCAAATTGTTCGTTAGAGTGCCCATACAGCTGATGCATATTCAACGCAGGGTCTAGCCATCGAGCAATAAATTTGAACAAGGTCATTGTGATTTAAACCAGCTTTCTTTCAACGAAAGAATGATATCGAAGTTTGTGGCATCGTGATTCACTGTATTTTTAAAATATCGTTGTTTTCCTTGCAGCAAGTAACACAGTAACTCTTCATCCACGTATTAAGAGTTCTTGATGCGAAAAAATTGGGAAGAAGACTAATATTTTCATGCGGGGGAGCTGGCTTGCCATTTTTACATTTGGACGTTTGGGAAAAGCCTTGAAACAGCGTCAAATAATCCGACTTTCTACTTTGAATGGCCCACAGAAAAACCGTAAAAAGCGACGAAAATTATTCTTTGTTGTGTTTGCAAACATATTTAGGAAGATAAATATACATATAATTATGTCGAAATTGGCTACGAAGTGTGACGAACTTTTCGTTGAGTATTCCGCACCTCTGTTGCGAGTAGTTTTATATGACAGGCATTTTTACGAGGGCTTTACTCGCCTTTTATCGTCGCAGATGCCCCCACAAAGGAAAGTCAACTTTTCTTTGTTATTTAAGCTACGTATATGTGACTCGATGGTGTTCATCTCTTCGATTTTAAAATGATCTGCACAATAAATGTTACTAAACGCACCAGAGTAAATAAATATAACGTAAAAATTTCCATTTTAAATTCATGTATTTTTTTCAAAATGTCCCCTTTCCCGCAGTTTTTTTACTCTCATATGTTAATTAAAATATACATAATGCTGGTCGTAGCCATTTGTCGACCGATTTCTTGTTTATACTGTGGAAAGGGTTCCGTGTGTTTTAAATTTATTGTCTATTTTGTAATAAGTGGAAATTATCGCGATTCCTTGACGTCAATGGATTTTGAATTCATGTTACACTGTTGTGTGTAAGCAACAATGTGTATGCCTTTTTCAACAACTTCTTTCCAGCTTGTTTTAAAGGCTAAATGATATATTTTTCGATAGAACTAGTTTTCGTGGAGTGGAAAACTGTTCAAGTGCATGTTAAAAAAGGGGAATTTACAAGTGCATTTTCTTTTACGACGAGCGTTCGAAAACGCATACATAAACAGGTATTTGTCGGACGAAATTATACGTTTGCGGTAACGTTTTTATTTCTAATTCAACGTTCCTATTACAAACCAAACATTTCTCACTTGGAAAAGTCGAAAATTGTGAGTATACATACAATAACGAAACAATAAAACGCCCTCATTAAATATAGTATGGCAAAATTGCTGATCACATTGTTTGTTTATAAAATTCAGTCACGCCACAATCCCGCACTTCCTGTACTTCACGCTTCCCTCTCCGGCCGCATGCGCATGCGCAGACTAAATTCCCCTCTGTTCTCGGGAGGGGACTGGAAGGAAACACAAAAATTTCCAAAAATATTTCATAAACCTGCAATTAATGACCCAAGCTGTTGATATAAAACCATATTTATAAAAACACAATTCAAACAAAACATATTTTGTGGGAGAAAGTGTTCTGGGGTGCGAAGACTCATATTATGACAAACATCATCCCTACTCACGTCACACCTTAATTAAGCTGAACTGATTGACTGACCTGAATGCTCTGACCATAAAGCAGAGCCTTGCATGCCAGGGGTAGCAACTCCCCGACGACCCTGAACCAAGAAACACTTGGACAGTCCTTAACCTGCCTAAGGGAATGAAACCCTATGGACAGTCCTTAACGACTGTCCATAGTGGTTTCATTCCGCTTGGTCAGGTTATTAATAACCTGACCCAGGGCGCTAGACCCATACGGGCAGTTCTTAACCTGACGAAGGGGCGACAAACCCCTATAAGGACAGTCCTTAATTATATGGTATATATGTGTGACGTATATTGAGTCTATGGACCTGAAGTTGACATTTTCGATATTTCAACCCCACAAATACACAGAATGTGTATTCCCCATAGACGAAAAGACCCTCTCCCCAGTTTTTTAAAATGAAGAATTGTTAAGGATTTAGCCTTATATTGTTACATCACTCATTGAGCTTTACCATCACTCATATTACAGCTGGAATGTCAGGGAGACAAGAAAAAAACTACGATACAGGAAATCTGTATCGGACAATTAACCAGCAGCTTCCCCACAAAGCTTCTATCTTAAAAGTTCTCGATTGGAGTGCTGACAACACGACAAACAGAGCTGACTATCAAGGCATACGTCTTTTTACATATTTGTTTATTTGAGTATTCCATAAATCGTTTTGTTTTCTTGTTTTGATTGTTCACTGGATAAAAACCAAATTATAGTATGATGTTGTATGCATACAGGCCTTGACATTGGAAAATATCTTGAGCCTCAGCTTTAGATATTTGGTTTCATGCAAACCAAGCAAATATAATGCGGATCATGCATAAAATGTGCAAACAAATTTTGTAGGCATATAGACCATATGTGTATTCAAACTAAAACTCTCTCTATATCTGAAACAATATATTATAGAAATGTATCCATGCACATTCAAGCAACATCAGATCATACAGAATGTGATTCAATCTTATGTTATAACAACATTGTATTGGCATGCTTTCAAATGATGAACTATAGTTATCAATTGGGTTTTTAATGACTGACTAAAATTGACTGATTGGCGTAGCACAATATATTGCCTTGATGGTATTGGCGTATACTCCATTTAATTTAAATATATGCGATATGTCCCTAGCCAAATAAGGTCGAAACTGAATACAAATCAAATCACTGCCAATTTCCCACTTTATCATCATTATATATAATTCATGCAACAAGATAGGTGCAGCCAATTTAGCGATCATGGATGGATGATATTCTTTTCTATAATCATAAGATTATAGGGTGTATATATAGTGTGTGACAAAGCTGCCGAGCTTTTCCGGCCTCAAAACAATGATCGAACTTTGGACTCAAATTTACGTCAATCAAATATATTACCAGCTGCATGCGCATTATCAAAACGAGACATACTAAATATATCTATAGACATAATATACAGTCAACTCTCGTTATAGCGGACATGAATTTTTATGTTGGTTTAAAACGAAATATAACGCAATCAATTGAATTCGCCTGTATACTTACAATACCCAAGCTAAGCGACGGAAAATCCTCCCTTAACTAAACATTTTGTATCAATCAGCGGTATAATCCAGCATGCGATCGATTCTTTGTTAATCCCAGTGTTATATGATAACCACATCTGGTCGTAGCGTTTCTTTCTGTTATAATGCTGCCGCAGCCACTCCGTTACGTCGGACCTACTTTATAGGTATTTAACTGATATATTCCTTTGTTCATGAGAGGAATAGATGCTCGGCGGTACTTGCTCCGCGTTGCCGTTGAGTTCTGTTTGACTAACTGCGTCGTCGCTCGCCATAATGCCTGTCGTTGTATATATACGGTAATATGTCCATCCTTAGATCGCACACCACCGCATCATACCATCTGAAATCGCTGTCCAAAGGAGTGCGCGTGCGTAAACGGTAGACTTTCATTCTTGAAAATTCTTTTCGTAACTTGAGTAAGTAGCGTTTCTTTCTGTTATAATGCCGTCGCAGCTGCTCCGTTGCGTAGGACTAACTTATACGTATTTAAACTGATATATTTCTTTGTCATGAGAGGAATAGATGCCGGTACTTGCTTCGCGTTGCCGTTGAGTTCTGTTTGACTAACTGCGTCGTCGCTGTCCACACTGCCTGTTGTTGTATATACATGATAATATGTCCATCGTTAGATCGCGCACTACCGCATCACACCATCTGAAATCGCCGTCCAAAGCAGTTCGCGTGCATAAACGGTAAACTTTCATCTTGAAGATTCTTTCACTAATAACTTGAGTAAGCGGAGCGCTCAGTATAAATGATATGATCTTGTTAGCATCCTGCAAGTTATGCACTAATTAACTTGTATTATATTGCGCGTTATGATTGGTCATTTGTTAGTAGGAAGCGTTACCATGAAATATCAAGGGCTGCCCACGTGAAAACATGCCCAATGATGAAAATTATCTTTGAACTATCTGTCAATAAGTAAAACTAAACAATGCGTTCCTTGAGGCCTGGACGGAAGGAATCACCGCTTTTGCAACAGAAACTTATCTGATATATCATTAACTTAAATTTATATTGTCTATAAATTTTATTAATTTGCACTATGATTTCAAAGCTCCATCAAAATTTTCCGTTTGGTTTCATAGCCCATCCTATGTATACCTTAAGAATTAGTATTCTTACAAACAACACCGCAAGAAAGGATTGCCAATCCATACTCGGATTCTGTCCACCTTGGATGTTATGTTTTCTTGCAAAGGTATTTTAAACGGTATTTTTAAATTTCTTAAAATATATTTTTAAATCTGAGTGCAACAATAAATTGATTGCACATGCAAATGATTGAAAGGGTTGTCAGCGTTTGTACAAAGGATAAATGCTCTATAATTATACAACATTTAAGAAGTATTTAAGGCAGCGTATTTTTCCACAACTCCAATTTTTTTTTTCATTGATACAAAAAAAAAATGGAAAAGAGCAGATTATTTGAAACAAGTAAAACAACATTCTCAAACACCCTCATTCATAATTCATAAGTTAATAAGATAAAAACAGAGGAAATCAGTGGCAAGACAATGAACTAGGTACCTGGTGTTTATAATTAGTCGAAAATATCAATAGCTGTACACAAATAAAAAAAATTATAGTAGTTACTTCCGCAAGGACAGTGATATTAATAATATTTCATTAAAAAATGGTGGGAGTAAACGTACACTGTACGGCATAATGTATTTAATATTTTACCGCTAAACATTGTTCTATTTCACTTGGTTTCATCCCTCAAAGCAAACAGGTATTTTGTACACAATAATGGTGTTCTGAATAGGTTTTATACTTGTACATATTCTGCCATTTAGGAAATTAAATATTTTTTTGAGCAGTATAAAAATGTTTTTCGAGCATTTACAAATAGCAGAACATCTTGATTCTCTGAATAATCCTGAGGATTAAGCTATAAATGTGCGACTATCTTGAGGATAACAAAGAATAGGGGTTTTGTGTTATACACTGTTAATTTTAGGGTGTCAATTTAACACCAAAAAGTGGTGCTAAAAAATTAGGTAAAAAATGACACCTTTTTTGGGTGCTATTTTAACACCGCCTTTGATGGTGTTGATTTAACACTAGTTACGGTGCTAAAACAACACCTTTCCTAGTGTGATATTAGCACTGGTTTTTAGAGTTAATTTAACACTTGTTGTGTAGTGCTAAAATAACACTTTGTTTTGGTGTTAAAGTAACACGCCTTTTCAGTGCTAAAGTCACACCAGTTTTCAAGTTTAACTGTTAACCCTGGTGAAAATAAAACTTAATTTTGTTATTAGTTTACACTGCACTAAAGTGATTTAGTGCACCCAAATGGCCTCATAATATTACACACAAACAAGAAAATAGTTTCATGATTATTATTAAATTAAGTTAAAATGTTTTGGGTTCATTTTCCTTAGCTGTTCATGATTAAGTTTAACAATTGTTAATATTCTTCCACTTGAAATATCCTTTCACAAAACTTTTAACTAACCATTATGCATGCATTAAATGAAGTTTAATGTAAATGTTGTATATATATACTATTTCCATTGGAGTCCCAGCTCATTGACAAATTTCTGGATATAAATTCTTTCCTTAGCATCAGCGCGCTTGTCCATCAAAACCGCTTCCAGGAAGGCGTAGATATAAGCATGGTCACCACCATAGCCACTGGAATGTTTTTGCCTGAGAAGTTTAAACAGATTTGTCCATCAGCAGCGATGTAAAAAGGATCCAAGATTACCAGGTCTCCAGAAGCTATAATCCGTGGATAGGTGGATTTCTCTACTTCTTCGTCAATGGAATCATCATCCTGAAAATATTCATTTTGATTTTAGCTTATAAGTTCAATATCGACTAACCTTAGGCCCTTAACCTCACCCCTTAACACTGAGCCTAAGTCACATTGTTGCATCTTTAAATAATTATGTCATAAATATTTTTTACCAGGAAGCTTTGCTCTCATTAATAAAGACATAAGGCAATCGGATCTAGAATCAGGCCTCCAGGCCAAAAAAGTGTTTACTGTATGACGTAATTATCGAAAGGGTCAAGTAATGATTTAACAAGAGGCATATAAATATATAGTTAACTCATCTATGCCCAACACTTCCCCTCTGCATGAAGTGTGTCAAATTTTCTATTAAAATATACTTACTGTGCAAATCATGAAAAAGATATTTTTGGATTATGGCCTTATTATGGCCTTCTCTTTCAAACAGGATTGGAGAACCAATGCCGTAACAGTGCTCTCAATTTCTGGAAAAAAATAAAGGATAACTATAATTAGTAAAACATAAGTCGAGAAACAAAAGTCGAGAGTCACTTTTTATATCATTAAAATAAAAATACATAAACTTGATCACTAGACAATACGTCAGTCCAATCAAGTTAGAGCAAAGCCCATCAGCCTGAGATAGTGTAACTGAAACAACAATGTCAAGCAAGGGAGCACGCCAGAGTTGTTTGAATCGCTAACCTTTTATTCAATTCACAGCGATATCTGTATATTAAATTTCTTTTGTTCGACTGCCATTTGAAAATAAAGTGGTATACAGCGTGTATCGCAGGCGCTTGTGACTTGTGACGATGACATAAGAATTCATTTAAAATCTTAATTAATTCTTATGTCATCATCATGAGTACAAAATATTGTATTTGCTATAACCTGTACCAAGGTGGGGTTCTTTTGGGTGAAATGCCGCTTAGAGTAGAGTGTTAAACCCATTTTAATATTTTTATTATACGACTAGACAGTACGAAAGATTCTCACCATAGGATTTGTATATATATGACCCAGAAGTTTCCAATCGTTTCTGCAGCAACTAAGGGCATTTCAGCCCCGGGGATGAATTTGGCCCCGGGGTTGAAAAATCTCCATGTAATCAGCCCCTTACAGTAGTAGACAGCTATCTTTGTTCTAGCAGGATACCAGACATGGCAAAATTGCTTGCTTGCCATGTATAAAACCCAACGTGGAAAAATAATGTCATTTACATTTAGAAGCTGAGCCAGTCTAGCTTTCCGAGTTGCCCCTATTCACCGGGTCAACTCACCAGTCACCTCATGCAATCAGCCCCTCAATACAATCCCACGGCCAAGCCAACTCAGTACATCACAACATGTATACCCGGCCCAGGCTTATTGAGGCCAAGCCTGTTGGAGTGTTGGCTCTCTCTATAAGCCTGATATTTACAGTACTAAAACAGAACTATTCAAGAGGCCTATGCTCTGCTAAATTATATAATAACATTTCATAATACTTTACCATGAAAACATTTTCAAAATATTTATATTTTTCTGACAGAGATATGGGTGTGGGGCCTGGCATCCATATTTTAAAATAATATTTTATCTAAGTCTTTATACTCAATCCTATTATAAATTGAAATCTCAAATTATAATTTAATTTTAATTACCTGCTTTTTGAGGTTATTTTTGGAGAAATCTAAACCATGTCGTTATGTCGTTTGTATTTTAATATATCTGTGATTCAAACATAAATATTACCATGAATTACCAGCATGTTTTTTGGCCTTTGCTAGGACTCAAATATGGAAGAATTTTTTTGACACGAAATTTATAGTTTTTATACGACCTACGACATTGTTTTGATCTCGCACTTTATTGAGTTAAAATAAAATGAGTTCGTGAATCATATTGTTTTATGGTATAAAATATGGCCTTCGACTAGCAAATATTCAATGTTTTTTCCGACTGATGAACGCAACTCCATACTTAATATTATGATTCAAGCGCTGGCACGGGGACGATCACGCTATCCTAAATATATTTCAACAATATAAATGGCATAAATACAGTACCTCTTCATCCTCAAGAATAGAGATGGTAATCTCCTTCAAACCCGCATTTATTAGAGTTTCGCGTAAAGAAGAATCTATCTTCTGAAACGAAAGGAAATCACAATTAAATATTAGATGATGTTTGATATAAAAATACTTTGAGAATATCATACATAAATCGCGTTTTATCAACTCGTGTGGAACATACCAATTTAACAACAAAGTCGATTCCTTTTGCTCTTCGTAAGAATGCCAATGTGCAGTTTAACATACGAACTAACAGCCGCGACAACACCAGAAAGTATAAAAAAACAAACAACTCGAAGCGGAATATAATCAAACGATTAAGTCGCCAGCGATGAATGAATAATTTCAATCTTGCCGCACGAAATTTGATCTCATGTTATGCAGTTGTTGGAGCGCGTGGGGCCTCGGAACCCGGTATTGTGCGTCACGTCTCCTATAGCACATCCACTGAGAATATTTTTGTGTTTCTGACAAAAATATGGCCTAATGGCTCGTTTTCGTTGCAGCATTTGCCTCGAATTTGTGTCAGAATCTATTCAAACATTAGTAAAGTATATTGGCAGGATTCATCGAAATGAACCGAATTTCCATGTCGTTTGTGGTATCAAGAGGGTTGCGCGAAAATATTCAAACATTTATATTTTCACCCCAAGAAACGGAGTTAATTTAGCAATACCAATATAGGTGTTACTTTAACACCCATGTTCTACCTCCAGAAACGGTGCTAATTTAGCACTACGAATAACAAATGTTTAACTCCCGTAGAGGTGTTATTTTAAGACCCAAAAATTAGCACCAGAAACCGGTGTTATTCTAACACTTGCACTCCTCTTGTAGGTGCTAATTTAACACTTCTAAAGTGGTGTTAAACAAATCGAGTGTTAAATTGACCCTTTGTATTTCTTTGGTGTTAAATTAGCACTGAATTAGGTGCTAAAATGACACTTTCTATTTAGCACCACCCTTAGGTGTCAATCTAACACCAGTCGAGGTGCTATTTTAACACTCTAAAATTAACAGTGTATGACTACCAATTTGTGCATAAACAAGGGGTGCCGGAAAAAGTGCATATAGTACTGTTGGGCTTTGGCAGTTGAGTACAAAATTTCTTACAAATATCAAGAATTATTGTAGGTGATCACCTGTCCAACTTTTCAAATGGTAACAGTGTCAGGTTTCGAAATACAAAACAGCGGTAACTCTGAAAATTAATATTTTAATATATTATAGCTTTCGACTATGTTTTAGTCATCATCAAGAAAATAACATATCATACACATATCATGAAACATAATAATAAAACATAGTTGAAAACTAGAAAAATATTTAAATTCTTCATTTTCGCAGTTACCGTTGTTTTGTATTTGGTAAAATGCTCAGTGGTTCCCGTAATATTTTACAGGTTTCGATCAATTATGTCTTTCAATATGTTCATTTTTCATGTAGAGCTCGAGCTATTTTCTATTCACAGATTCTTGAAAATATCTTTAAGAATGGCATAAAATTTAACCCACGTTATGCCCTATTAAATCAATTAATGCGATAAGACAAAATTTTCGAACTTGGTCAAATATATGTTCTATACCTGCGCACTTTCCTTCAGTTGTGAAAATAAATGGATAGCGACATCGACATCTATATGATCCTTCTCTGTTGATACAGATTATTTCATATGGGTGATCGCCGCAAGAACGAATTTCTTGGGAACACTCGTCAATATCTGAAATATGTAGAATATTCATTTTCATCTTTTTGGTCTACTATTCATACAGGAATTAGTTTGAATAATGGATAAGTTGCCTTAACAAGTCTCAAGATATTCATATCATGATGTTTAAAAGCAATTCCTTATTAGATATTATCATTTCTCTTGCGGATACGGAGTGATGATTGTAGAGGAGGTAGAGAAGGAGACACCTTGCAAAAAACGTTCTTGTTGATTTCCGTAAAGACTAAAGTATTTCGTCAAATAATCCACATTTATAGTGTGTTATATTTCTCCAAGGCTTAATGCCTCGCAAGTCAATCGTCACGATGCCAAAACATATTGCTTTCTAGTACAGTTTTCGTCAATGGTGTTCTGAATAGTTGTATATTTGTATGTATTCTGCCACTCAGAAAATTAATTTTTTTTAGCTGTATCAAGTCATGCATTTTACAAATACCAGAACATCTTGATTCTCTGAATAATGCTGACGATTAAGCTATCAATGTGCTACTATCTTTAGGAAAACAAAGAATAGGGGTTTTGTGTTATTTTACTACCAATTTGTGCATAAACAAGGGGTGCCGGAAAAAGTGCATAGTGCTGTTGGGCTTTGGCAGCTGAGTACAAAATTTCTTACAAATATCAAGAATTACTGTAGGTGATCACCTGTCCAACTTTTCAAATGGTAACAGTGTCAGGTTTCGAAATACAAAACAGCGATAACTCTGAAAATGAATTTTTAGTATTTTATAGCTTTCGGCTATATGTTTTAGTCATCATCAAGAAAATAACATATCATACACATATCATGAAACATAATAATAAAACATAGTTGAAAACTAGAAAAATATTAAATATCAGTGATTCCCGTAATCTTTTACAGGTTTCGATCAATTGTATTTTTTAATATATTCATTTTTCATGTAGATATAAATCTCATGTCACAATTATTGCGATCAGACAAAAGTTTCAAACTAGGTCAAATATATATTCCATACCTATGCAAGTGATTCCATTTCCTTTATATCCCTGACGACATTGACAATTATATGATCCTTCCGTGTTGGTACATCTTGCTTTTGTGTGGCATCTATGAATACCTTGGGAACACTCGTCAATATCTGAATTACGTAGAATATTCGTTTTTATCTTTTTGGTCTACTATTCATACAGGAAGTAGTTTGAATAATAGATCAGTTGTCTTAATAAGAGTAAAGATATTCATTTCAAGATGTTTACAAAGCAATTTCTTATTAGATATTATCATTTCTCTTGCGGATACGGAGTGATGATTGTAAGGAGGTAGAGAGAAAGACAAACCTTGGAAAAAATAGAATCATTGTATTTCGGAGGATCTAGGGGAGATTTTTAGCGAGATTTACTTGGCAACTACGATGAAAACATGATAACAACCCAAAGACAGACTTCCGAAAAAGGATATAGCTTGTTTTAAAAAAATATGTTAAAGATTTGCATGCAATTTAACCCGCATTATACTCTATATTAAATCAATTATTGTGATCCTAATGTAAATAAGAAACATTTTCTAGAATAAGGCAAATAATATTGGCTACGGTTCTAGAAGATTTATCCCATTATAATTTTGTTCCAGAAAGCACGCAAAAAGGGAACTAAAATTAAGTTATGTATATATGCATTTTCTTGACTGTAAATTTCGTGCGAAAATCAATCGCTTGCTGAAATCGTCCATGACTTATATGCGTTCTATATTCTGCAAACGAAAATTCTAAACAAAATCTTGCGCAGAATAAAAAAAAATTAAATTTTAGATTCGAAAATTCTCAGTTACATTGGCATTGATTTCCATTACTGGTTTAACCTATAATGCATTCGCATTTTTTTAATAAACTGGGACATTCATACATTTATATCAAACTCTCGGACCACATGGAGGAGTTTGAGATTGATCAATATCTGAAAATGTTTTAAACAGTTTTCTACATATCGATTGTATGGCAATGGAGATATTTTTCTAAATACGGTCATGAGAACACGAAAAATCTGAACGCGGATTACGCCCTAAAAGCCGTAAAATGTTACGTTATGTGGGTTGTAATAATAACGATCTTTTTACACCTTTTACAATATTTTCTCGACGCAACTAGTTAGTTATGTTGCGAACAGTACTGTGATAACACTATAAAACGAGAAGAAAAATCAGCAAACTTCCGATCGGTGTGACGTAACATTTTCAGCATCAAAACTGCTGTAAAAAATGCTTCAAAATACGAAATACTAAAGAAATAAGACTATTATATTCACTGCATGTGAACATTTATAAATAGATATTGGACGTAAAGAAAGGCACTGAAGCGCCCTTTCCGCTTGCAGACTCGCCAGGTCAATAGAAATAACGAATTTCTGAAAATCCTGATCGACACTGATGCTGAAGTACATTTCTTCGCATAATTCTCAATTATACCGTTTTATTGGCAGCTTTTATAATGTTACAATATACCGAAAATATTCTTGTTTATGTCAGATAGAATATAGTTTGTTCGAAAACCTGATTTTCCTTGATTTTATATTGAAATAATCCGATATAACAAGGATGACGACAGTTCAAGGTTAATATTAGAGAGTTTAATCTAAGCGTTCATACGTCAAACGACAAACGCCAGGCGAATCTTAAGATTTTTGACGTCATATTGCAGGAGGTTGCAAAATGTTTGGGACGTGCTGGAGTGTGCAGGCAACGCCATTTCTTATATCTTTTTCAACAAAGAATGAGATAATTATGTGTTGACGTCTCGATGATTTTCTCCAAAAGAATATTATGTATCTTTTTTAACTTGATTGCATAGATTTTCATAATATGTACTGGAAATATCAGTGGAATTAAACGCCAAAGAGATGGAGAAATGCTGTGGCATTTACTTACTATGGGTCTGAGACCCCGCTATTATAGGCGAGTTTGAGAACAAGGAGCAGTATGATGTAGCGGACATTTATATCTTACGAAAGGCTCATCATGCTGGACCACTTCTCAGCAAAAAATCTAGACATTCTTAAAATTGTCAATAATGTTAAGTTGAATAGCAGTCAGAATGCGGGTGTGCCACCTTCATTTACCGTTTATCAAATGTTTATCAAAAGATGAAAACGTTTGCACCGCATCTGTGGATATTCTAATCAAGGAATATGATGATTTGTTTCATGGGATTGCGAAATGAAAAGAGTTCAAGTTATGCTAAGTATAGAAGAACAAGTTATTGAACAGCATATATAGGTCGATACAGCATCAGAGTGGGTATCCAATTGTAATAATACCAAAGAAAGACGCTGAAAAAATAGG
Source organism: Trachythela sp. YZ-2020 (assembly GCA_016169945.1). NCBI lineage: Eukaryota > Metazoa > Cnidaria > Anthozoa > Malacalcyonacea > Clavulariidae > Trachythela > Trachythela sp. YZ-2020. The sequence continues at coordinate 275,023 of JADLSH010000056.1, read as the reverse complement.
AATGTGTGTAGATATGGAAGGTTCAACCGCGCAATAAAATGGGTTCGGCATGTTATACCAACAGTCGAATAATTGCGTCGTTATGTAAAAGGTGCCTTCTCTAAACTGGATTTGGAAATGGGTTTCACCAATTGGAACTCCATGAATATAGTCGAGCGATTATCACATTTTCAACGCATGCATGTCTGTAGGTTTTTATAGAGATAAAGTGATATTTTTTTCGCAAAAGATACGAGTGACATTGAAAGTGTCTTAAATATGGAGTTAGAATCGTGGCTAGCACATGTTGCAAATTTTCGAGTTACAATTGGACATAGTTAACATCAGGGCGGGATTAACCATATGGCAGAAGCGGCATACGCCACGGGTCCTGCGCCTTCAAGGTTCCCCGCGCTTTAGGCTGGAAAGAAAAATAGAAAAAAAATACGAAAAAGCGATAATGTACTTGCCAGGATTCGAAGCACGACGTAGGAACTCGTAGCCGTACGCCATTAGCGACCTTAAGATTCTACGACGCCGCCATCTAGAACGCCACCGGAAGTAAATTTGTAGCAACTGAGCATGCGCGTGCGTTCTTGCTTAGCGAATCTAATCTACGACGACCCGTTTTGAAGTTTTCACGTCGTCGTAGATTCTCTACCAAAATAAGAGCAAAAATGGCAAAAAGTACTATGTCTGCGAAAGAGTTGGAAGAAAACGAAGGGTCCAAGTCTTGGTAAGTGTTGCTTGTTTTCTTAGTTTCTTGCAAAATACATAAAATGGTAACATGTTTGTTTAATAAGTTGCCTAAAGACAGTAAAGTATATTATTGAAAACTTGCTTTTACTCAATTTAATGTATATCTTTGTATTTTTTCTCAAAAGTTCACCTCATATTTATTATGTTTATTACATTTACAGAGTTTGTTTTATAATGAAATGGACTAGTCAGCATGATGTCGAATTTTGCAAAGAGGTTGTTGCTTCCAAGCTTTTTGAAACCAAAAAAAGGTCAGTAGAAAGAGCTCAGGTATGGGAAGCTATTGCCAAACATTTGGAAAAAATGGAATATCCTAAATTCAAGGTGGAGCAACGTTCTGTCAGAGACAGATTGAAAAAACTAATCAAGCAGTTTCGGAGAAAGGAAAACGATGAAAGACGAGCCAGTGGAATTTTACCTGAATTAACAGAATTGGACACACTGCTGGAGGAGATAAGTGAAAAAGAGGAAGCATCTGAAACCCTGGCTGCAGAGATGGGAGAAAGGGAAAAGAGGGGTTTGGAAGAAGATCAGATGGCGGGACAAGAGATGCGAAAAAGGGCCATGGAAACTTTATCCGAGACCCAGAAGAGGAATCCAAAAAAAGATCAAGATGGTCCCAAACGCAAAGTCAGAAAGGGTGGTGATACAGCCCTGGCATTTTTGGCAGAAAAGGCAGAAAAAGAAAGAAAACTGAAGGAAGAGAGCAACAGATTAGAGAGGGAGCGCCAGGAAATGGAAAAGGAAAAAACAGACAAATTTATACAACAACAGAATGACATGTTGACTGCTATTTTAGAAATGCAAAGACAGCAAAATAATCAGGTACAAGCAAGCCAAATGGTTTTAATGCAGCAACAGCAGCAACAAGGGCAAGCACTAATAGCTCTTTTGTCTAAGGTTGTTGATAAAGAAAATTAGATCTACTAACTAAGGGACTGTTCATTTTTACCAGGGAGGTGGGCTGGTGCAATTGGCTATGCCTTCATAAAACTTTAGCTTGGCCCAACCCCCTCCAACTCAATTATTTCCAGTGACCCACCCCCAAAGAATGATTTTTTTTCCAAATGACCCCCCCCCCATAAATAAAATTGAAAAATATGTGTTACTATAATAGAAACTCATTTTATATGTGTTAAATTATGAAATTGAATGATGAAAAGGTTTTTGTGTTTGTATATACAGTATTAAAATAGGTTGCATGGTTATAGACATAGAAATTATTAAAAACTTGCAGTGTATAAAAGCTATTTTAGTGTAAATTTCATAAGATGTATATGTTGTGACTTTTACTCAGTAAAAAGCAAAGTCAATTTTTTTTGCGTGACCCACCCCTCTCCTTCACAAACATTTGGGCATGACCCACCCTTTTTTGGCCATTTTTTTCGGGTGGCCCACCCCCTATTTCCACCAGCCACCCTCCCTGGTAAAAAATGAACGGTCCTTAAGGCCCGTTGTTGTGATTGGCATGTTAAATTATTCAATGAATTTTGTAAAAAATAATGGAAAAATGATGTGAGCACTATTTGATCTTACAGAATATTGTAAAAAATGTTATATATAAATTATATTGAAATGTCATTTACATATAAATTATTAAATTGAAATGTTATTTATATGATCATTATATTGAAATGTTATTTACACATTTATTATACATAATTATTATATTATTCAAAAGTTAAATATTATATATAGTATATTAGTGTCAAAATTTCAAACCTGATAATATATATGTCATCCTGAAGAGAAGTACTCCTCAACAGTTGCTGGTTTAAGTGTTATTAGGCTGCATGCAAGTAAGGGCATTTCTTAAAATTGCAGCAACAATGTACATTTTGCCAACACTGCTTAGGCCAATCTTTAAATTTTTTTTGAAGTCCAAAAATCTGAAATAGTTCACAATGTCTCCGAATAACCATTCAACAGACACCCGCACGCTGCTCATTGACTTGTTGAAAGCTTCCATTTCTGGAGTAAGTGGGCGGTTCCTGTATGGTGCCTGAAGGTGCACACGATGAGGGTAAGCGGGATCACCATACACACACATAGGGCGTCCACCCACATGTGCATATTGCTCTAAGTCTTGTAGTAGGCCTGAATCCACAAGCATAGCAGCATCATGCCTTTTTCCCTCAGCAAATTTGATGATACATTTCTCAACAGTTTGTATGTCGAAAAAAAGGATTTTAGTGTTATAATTTCAAACTGTCTTGTTAACTAGTTGTAGACTGTTGTTACTAGGAAATAGATTTTATACAGTGTGTTGAAAGAAAAATGAGATGATATGTCCTCATGCAGCTACAAACAGTTTGAAATTTGATACTCAAAATGTTTACATACCTACAGGTCCAAACAAGTTTGCAATGAGGCCATTTGGTAGTGCAAGTGACTGATATTTTAAAGCGTGGACTCTTTTATGCCAATTATAAACCGTTCTTTGCATTTGACCAGGACGACAGATTGCTTTCACCGTGCCATCGACGAAGCCAAAGCAGTTGTCCAATGCTGCCCCTTTTTGGTGCACTGCATCAGCATATTGTTGAAGACAATGAGGGTTCAGCAATTGATGATTCCAGCGTATTATCTTTTCCCTGTGTCTTCCATAAATGAAGTCGACCACTTCATTGGAAATCATGCTTAGCTCTGAGACAGGTCGACCAAACAGTGGAATTAGGTCGCTATACCTACAAGGGTAGCAAAACCGTCGAAGAAGAATACACAAGCCTTCAATTCCCTCACAAATTGTTCCTTGTGGGCATGTAAATTTCTCAGGAATATCCATAGCACGAGCCAGAACTGGAATTTCGTTTTTTTCAAACCTGAAATTCACGTTACATTCAACAGCATCTGTCTCTTCCAAAGAGAAACTATCGTAGTCTTCAAAAGGCAACTCCGAATTTTTTCTACGGCAAACAATGTCGTGTAAAACTACAAACTCTAAGTCGTCAATATGAGAAGAGTCGTAGGCCAAAACAATATCATCCCTAGCTTTCTTGAAAGAACACATTCTTCTTTTATACTTCTATCAATTTCTCTTTTATGATAAAATTTTAATAAAGTTCGCGTTGTCGGGAAGTAAACAAAAATCTTAAGGATATGTCGTAAACTGTCAAACTAATTACTAATGCAGACCGGAACTAACCCATTTAGTTACTAACCAATAGGAAAACGTTGTTTCCATGTGGCCTCGCGGGGGGTTTTCTGTTGTTGTTTTTATCGAGCTAGAAGGGTTCGGGGGATTCTGAGACTGAGAAAATACGAACTGAGACTGAGAGAATACAAACTGAGATTGGATTAATTGTTAGCTATAAAGTGAGCGATAATAAAATAAAGTTTAATATTTGTATTTGTTGACGTTGTACATTTCATCTGGCAATATATAAATACGGGGGCAACGAGATAATTTTCTACATCTGGCACCTCCGACGGGATATAAGAGATATAGCTTGAAACACAGCAAAGATACGCTAATCTTCGGCGATGGAGGCCCCTGAATCTAAACTAGAAACCAAGTTGCTACAACTGAAATTGACCGTGATTAGAACTGCGAAAGTACTTCAAACAGAGAGCCTAAATCCTATAGCACATCAACAAACGGCGCTTAAAACAATAACAACTGAGATAGAATTACTCAAGGGTGAAGTCGAAGCGAAGACAATTACAGACAAAGAGGATGCTGAGGAGATCGAGAAATGGATTGGTGATATTGACGAACAGCTGCAAAAGGCAGACGACGAAATAAAGCGACTACAACAATGGCAAGATCAAATTACCGAGCAAGAAAACCATCGGCGGCGAGAAATACAACTAGAGCACGAACGTGAACTATACGAGGCGAAAATTAAACTGAAGAGTGAATTAAAACTTTCAAATTCGAGTGAGAATAGCGGAGCCAAAGCCGAAATACAAGCGAAGCTACCGAAGTTAACAATTACGAGGTTTAACGGCACATTTCAAGACTGGACGAGATTTTGGAATCAGTTTAGCGAGACAATCGATAAAAGCGGGATTCCAAGCGTAACAAAATTCGCTTACCTACGTGAATTACTCGACGTACAAGTACGAAAGACGGTAGAAGCTCTACCGTTCACCAGCGAAGGCTATACTAGAGCGAAAACTATAGCGAAAACGGGAAGAAATGCGAAATTGTAAAGGCTTATACGAAGCAAATTCTCGAACTTCCGGTTATACAAAATGTAAGCATTAGGAAAATTCATGAGTTTCACGACACTTTGATGTATGCCGTGCAGTCCTTGGAAACTATGGGATGTTTACAGCAAATAAATGGAAATGTGGCTTTAACACTCGAGAAACTATCGGGAATTCGTGGCGACCTTACAAGAGCCGACCAGGAGTGGGAGAGTTGGGATTTTGTCAAATTGGTCGAAGCCCTACATCGTTGGACGCGAAGAAATCCAATCGAACAGTCGAATGAAACAAGACCCCGGGATCGTGAGAATCGTCGACCACCTCCCCCGGGAAAATTATATCAAGCACGTGATCAAGAGAGACCACGGGGTGTGTTTATTGCGAAGATAAAAATCACAAATCAAGTGAATGCTCGAAGGTGACAACTGTTTCGAAGCGAAGAGAAGACAGATACTAGCAAAACACCGTCTGTGTTTCAACTGCACAGGGGAAAACCACAGAGCCGCCGAGTGTCCTAGTAAGAGAAGTTGTCAACAATGCGACCGACGTCATCACACATCCATCTGTCAACAGACTGGCAAACAAGGAGGAAATTCCGGGGGGGACGGTGGTAGTAAAAAACTTTATACTACAAATGAATCAAGCGAAGGCGTTTTCCCGGTTGTAAATGTGAGCGTAAACGGAATTTTATGCAGAGCTTTGATAGACTCTGGAGCGGGAAGTTCATATGCCTCAGCCAGGTTAATACATGAACTTAACATTAAACCTATAGATACGCAAACAAAGAAGATTGACATGCTAATGTGTTCGAAGCAAGTGCGGCTAGAGACATACGAAGTTAAGATTGAATCAACTAACAGTGATTTTGCCATGACAACAAATTTCATCAAGGTGGATAAACCTGAATTACTTTTCCTCGAGAACCCCGATTACGAAAACCTTATTCACAAATATCCACACTTGAAGGGAGTGACTATAGAAGATCGAGACACAAAACCAAAGCGTCCTGTACATGTTGTTCTCGGGAGTGGAGATTACTCTAGAATAAAAACTGAGACAAAGCCAAGAGTTGGAAAGGACATGGAACCTGTTGCAGAGTTGACTCGATTGGGATGGTTCTTGATGTCCCCAGGGAAAGAATTCGACAGGAAGAGAATGTTGCTCACACAAACCAACCAGTTGGATTACGAACAGTTGTGTCGCCTAGATGTACTTGGCTTAGAAGATGCTCCCGAACACGATCAACGGGTAGTTTACAACGAGTTCAAAGAACAGCTCACCAGAGACCCTGAAGGCTGGTATGAGACGGGATTACCGTGGAAAGGGAATTTACCAACATTACCAACTAACGAGCGAGGAAGTCAACGTCGACTCGAAGGCCTTGTTACTAAGCTGAAACGTGAAGATCTGACGAGTGAGTATAATGCCATCATTGAAGATCAGAAGCAGAGTGGAGTGGTCGAGCCAGCCGAAGGTCCAGCGAAGGGAGTGGAATTCTACCTCCCCCATAAACCAGTAGTGAGAGAGACGGCGAAAACTACAAAAGTGCGAATCGTGTATGATGCGTCTGCCAAAGAAACACGTGACAGTCCATCGCTTAATGACTGCTTGTACCCAGGCCCACCTTTACAAAATAAGCTATGGGATGTACTTGTCCATCAGCGTGGTTATCCAGTCGTAATATCTGGTGACATTCAGAAGGCTTTTTTGCAAGTGAGAGTTAGAGAGAATGAGCGTGACGCCCTGAGGTTTCACTGGCGGTGTGAGGAGGATTCGAAGATAGAAACGTTGAGATTCACAAGAGTGTTGTTTGGGTTGGCTCCATCGCCATTTCTCCTCGCTGGGGTAATCGAGCAACATCTTAACTCGTGGGAAGAAAGGTATCCTGAGATTGTCGCGGAGCTACGTCAGAGCTTGTATGTGGATGATTTGCTCACCGGGGGGCAAACCGTTATACAAGCTAAAGATCGGAAAGATAAGTCAGTGGAAATCTTCGAAGACGCCTCATTTAAGTTACATAAATGGAACTCTAACGCAAGTGAACTTGAATTGAATGGCGAAACACCGGTGGGAAACGACGAGGAAACATACGCCAAACAGCAGCTAGGCGGTGATTCAACTGAGACAACAATGCTTGGGTTAAAGTGGAACAAATCGAAGGATACTCTAACTATACCTTTTCCAACCGTTGAGAGTAACCCTACTACAACCAAACGCACCATCCTTAGCAAGCTAGCAAAAATCTATGACCCCCTGGGTCTGGTGTCCCCAATCATATTAGAAGGAAAAATGATCTTTCGGGACGTGTGCAAGACAAAGGTACCATGGGATGCTGATATTCGAGAACCGTTAAATCGTCGCTGGAACAAATGGGAAAAGTCACTGCCAAAAGAAGAAACCGTACCTCGACCAATAGTGAATTACCGAGAGCCTGTATTGAATGTCGAACTTCACACCTTTGGTGACGCTTCTACCAACGGTGTGGGAGCTGTGGTATACTCTGTGGTGCGACAGCCATCAGGAAACACGCAACAATTGGTGGCAGCTAAATCGAGATTGGCCAAAGAGGGGTTGACTATTCCTCGTTTAGAGTTGATATCTGCACACATGGCGACAAACCTAGTCAAGAATGTCCAGAACGCACTACAAAACCTTCCTGAACCAAAGATATATGGGTGGCTAGACAGCACGGTCGCGCTACATTGGATCCATGGAGAAGGACAGTATCGCCAGTTCGTCGCCAATCGAGTGTCCAAGATAAAGCAACACCCAGAAATAGAATGGCGACACGTACCTACGAAAGACAACCCGGCAGATATAGCCAGTCGAGGGGGCCCTTTGTCTGAGAAACGTCTGTGGTGGAACGGACCAGAATGGTTGGACGATCCCGAGAAATGGCCCGACAACCTTGCGACGCAACCATCCACAGCAACCGAAGTTGAAGCGAAAGTGATTCGAGAGGTTCTATGTGTAACACAAGTCCAGCGAGCAGCCGACGACCTCGATCAATTATTGGAGAAGCACGACCTTCATCGTACCCTGCGAGTATGTGCCTGGATGCTGAGATTCATAAGCAACTGTAGAACCAAAGAGAAACAGCACGGTGCCCTGACAACCCAAGAGATTGAAAACGTTTGTCTGTGGTGGATCAAGCGAGTCCAACGAGACAGTGACATTGAGAAAGATCGAGAACAACTTAACCTACAAGAGAACGACCAAGAGTTGCTTGTATGTCGTGGTCGGATACAAGGAGAAGATCCAGTCTACTTACCGAACACTCACAAGTTCACGGAGAAATTAGTGCAAGAAGCGCATATGTTAATTTGGCGCGGGTTCGGGAAAGGTATTGGATACCTAAGTTGAGAAGTTTGGCTAAACGACAAATCAAATCCTGTCATGGCTGTCGCCGATTCCAAGCAACTGCTGTAGTCAAACCGCCTCCTGGAGTATTACCGAAAGAGCGTACTGAGGGAAACCACGCATTCCAAGTAGTTGGAGTCGATTACGCTGTTCCTCTGAAATACCGTAAGAAGTCCGGAAAAGAAGGAAAGGCGTATATAGTTCTGTACACTTGCAGTCTTACAAGAGCTCTATATCTGGAATTAACAGCAACACTGGAGACAAAAGAGTTCCTTCTCACTTTGAAACGATTGATCGCGAGACGCGGGAGACCTGAAAAGATCTTCTCCGATAACGGCCGTACATTTGTGGGAGCAGCACGGTGGATAAGAACGGTGATGGCAGATGAGAAACTTCAAGATTTCCTGGCGGGTCAGGAGATAAAGTGGCAGTTCAATCTTAGTCGCGCCCCTTGGTGGGGCGGACAATTCGAGCGTATGGTAGGGCTGGTCAAGAATTGTCTATACAAGAGTATTGGAAACGGTTGTTTAACCTGGGAAGAGTTAGCAGACGTGTTGTTGGACATCGAAATTACACTCAACAACAGGCCTCTGAGTTACATCGAAGATGATTTAGAGAACGACACGTCATGCTAAAAGGGAAGCCGCTTACCTTATCAGTTGGAGACGTGGTTATAATCAAAGCGGATGAAAGAAATAGAGGAGAATGGCCGCTGGGGATTGTGGAGCAACCATACGAAGGGAAAGATGGTGTTGTAACAGCAGTAAAGTTACGTGCAGGGAAAAGCTTCATGGAAAGACCAGTGCAACACCTATATCCATTAGAGTTAAGTTGTGACCGTGAAACCAAACAAACAACCAAGACTACCGAGTTGAATGCAGAAGCCACCGAGTTCAGACCGAAAAGAGACGCCGCGGTTGCAGCGAGGCTTCGTAACCAGATGATAGTCGATGACTGAAGTGTTAATCATTCTAAAGCACTTAATCCAAACTATTGTTGAGTTGAAATTGTAAGGAGTTTAGACATGCATTGAGACAGTGTACTGTTTAATAGACATATATCTCCATCCGAGATATATGGGGGGAGTGTGTCGTAAACTGTCAAACTAATTACTAATGCAGACCGGAACTAACCCATTTAGTTACTAACCAATAGGAAAACGTTGTTTCCATGTGGCCTCGCGGGGGGTTTTCTGTTGTTGTTTTTATCGAGCTAGAAGGGTTCGGGGGATTCTGAGACTGAGAAAATACGAACTGAGACTGAGAGAATACAAACTGAGATTGGAGTAATTGTTAGCTATAAAGTGAGCGATAATAAAATAAAGTTTAATATTTGTATTTGTTGACGTTGTACATTTCATCTGGCAATATATAAATACGGGGGCAACGAGATAATTTTCTACAGATATTTAAACCGGACGCCGCCGCACACCTAATGTTGCTCTCCCCAGTGTTTCCGTGCTCTGGCAGCGCGTCGCCAATCACCGCGTCATAGAATCTTAAGGTCCCTATTACTTCTCTGGCACTACGCCACTGGCTAATTCCCTAGCCAGAGGAGCTTTGGCTGAATTTGAGGGTAGCGCCTACGGGATGAAGCTAGAGATACGGCCAGCCAAAAAACAATGCTAATTTGTTTTTTTAGTTGTCTGAGTAACGAAAAATTCCCATTGGTGACCCCATTAGGGGCCCGCGCAAAAAAATGCCACTGGCCCCGCGCTGGAGAAAAAGTCACCTAAGTTTTAACTAAAGTTAGAACAGAAGCTGCTAAGAAGTTATTTTTATATAATAGCTGTATTGTTTTTAATAACTTTAGCGAAATTGTGATGTTATGTAATTTTTTTGATATTTGTACGTGTTTTGCAAACTATATATTCTATTTTAAGTGATAGAATAAATTATTGTAATTAATAACTTTAATCAGAGCTCCTGTTGATAACAGTGCTTACTGTAGCACTGAATGGATTACCCTGACGAAATAAAGGTTTTTCATTTCATTGCATTTCATCACGCGGTACGAAACTAAATAATAATATAGATGCCTACTGTAATTTGTTGAGTCGTTGTACTTTAATCTATTTTTATATAAATGGTTTTTATAATCAACGAAACGTATTCTTTGTTTTGATATCTATGAAATTAGTAATAAATTTAGCAGGCTAGTGATTTATATCTCCGATGAAAACTGGACATTGAAGCACAAAATTGACGCTATCTCCGATGGGGACTGGACATTGAATTTATCTCCGATGAGAATTGGAAAGCCTTTATATTTCAAGGCATTGCGTGGACACAATTGAGAGGCCTCTGTGTGAGCGCGTGCATTTGTATGTTTATTTTATTAGTTAACTTTGTTTATCCCCGAGCCGGCGCGAAGCGCCGTGCGAGGGTACTAATTCCGCTCGGATATTTACACCCGGGTATGTGATAACATAGCGGAATGCAAAGTTTTCCGCCATTATGCAATGGACGGTTTTCTACGTTATGCGCATGCGCGAGTTCAGGCCGAGAGAAAACTGTTTTGTACTCGGGAGTCGGGGCATAAACAGACAAACAAAGTCTCTAAAACGAGATAAATGAAAATTATTTAGAGGAACAGGAGGAAAAATCAGTCAAAAGATCGAAGAAAGACAAGATTTTCGAGTTTTAAAGAGTTTTAAACGCGTAAGTGTCTATTTTGTATCCTTGCTTTTGCCGTATTGGGATGCAGTTTATTATAGTTTGTGGATTTGAAAATCCGTAGGTCATCCTGTGTGGTCAATACAACATTGATTAATCTTGAAAGGAATTTCAGTATTAATTCAAATACGTTATAGATTATAGAATAAGAAACAACATATTAAATCTCAAAAACAAGTGCGAAAAGAAGTATAAAAATACTGTTTTGTGAAAATTTCGAAATGTTTTGTGAGACTTCTAAGGTTGAATTTTACAGTAAATCAAAGCTAAAAGAGTACGTAATAACATACCTACTTTATATAGTTGGGCAATTGATAATTTTAAAGTTAACATTAACAAATCTTATCAATATTTTGTACAATATAATAGAAATATACAGTGTTGCGTGTTACCATGGTTACATTGATCGAGTCAGTACTTCATGTTACAATAACTTTTGGGGCAGTAAATTGTGTGGTTCGAATGGGCGAGGGGATTCTGCATGCATCTATTTCTAGTTGTAATTATGTTAGCGATAAATATCCACATGTATGTATTTTCATATTTTGTTCGTATACGTTCGAAACTTTATTAATATATTATTACATCGCTGTGTTCGCCTCTATTGAATTGATCAAACATTTCGAACACTGGCAATTCAAAGTCCTTGTAAAGCCACAGTAAGCGTCGTCTGAGAGTGCGACCACTAGCACAGTTGGTCAAAGTTTAAACCAAATAGACGATTAATACATGATCGAGTGATCGATTAAATCAAGAGGCAGGAGCTGGCCTTGTGTAGTCTTAGCACTTGAACTTTAGCTTAATTCGGCCCAGATACGTTATTAATATTTTAAAAAGGGATCTATATAAATTCGGAATAAACATCTTATCTTGAATAACATGTGAGTGACTTCCGGCGAACATGTGAGTGACTTCCGGTCTGTGCTTCCAGTTGACAAAAAATATTTGGAGTGACTCCGATTCAAATTTCAAAGTCGTTGAAGCGCTTAATCATGGTTTTAGAGGTGGCAGAGGCGAAATTGGCCCGTACATCAGTTGAACGCGTATTTAATCGGAACGTTCAAAGAATAATCGACTCCATTGATTCAAAAGATGCCCCGGCATTAATCGAGAGTAGATTTAAAGATTGGAAACGGCTCTGGGATGACGTCCAGGAGAAGCATGAAGGATACATCGAATCGCTCAAACATTTTGAAGTTGCATTAGTTGCGGAGACAGTAAAATCCAATCCATTCTGCATCCATGCTTGAAACGGCAAGAACTGGGCTAACAAGGCAGCTTTTAGAGTGCAAAATAGTTCATGGCGAATACGTAGTGCTGCTTGACGCCGAGAAAGCCGGTCACGAGATAACCTGGTTTACGAGACTTGTACTAAAATAATTTATCTTGGGTGAAGCATTTGATGCCGTCTATAATGTAGATGATGATGTGACAAAGATGTGGAAGCGAGTAGATGAAAAATACGGTCAGCCATTGAAATTAGTGGATGTAGTTGTATATGACATTAAAAATATAAAGCACTTGGATGAGGGCGATGATCAGTCATTTCTAGAGCTGATCAATACAGTTGAGAGAGGCTATCAAGATCTAGCCAAAATCAACATGGAAGCTGAAATATCTAATGGTGGAACAGTAAGTTTGAGTGAAGAACGACTACCTCGTGACATTAAGCGGGAATGGTCTAGAGAAGGCCACAGGTCAAATAGCAAAGTAGAACAGAAAAATAAGTTTCCATATATTTTCCAATTCCTTCAGCAACAAAGAAAGATCATAGAATACGAGTCGTCAGAACTGTGGGTTGGAGAAGATCCTGTTCTTAAAGATCGCGCCATTTTGATTGATAGTGATGGAAGATTAATTGAAGAGAAATAAGCTACAAAGACGGTCAGATGTTTAGTTCACAGCCCGAGCACGAATAACAGGCCTGCTCTGGAATCTTAACTCGCCTTAAATCGCCTTAAATCGCCCTAACTCGCCTTAAATCGCGGATAAAAATTGGCAAAGATTCTCTTAAATCGCTTAAACTCGCACTAAATCGCCTAAACTCGCCAACCAAATTAAAATGCTGAAAATAGTAAATACTATATACTGTGTAAACACCCTTCCCCCAGGAGAGGGGGGTTCTGGTTGTTTATTTCAGATAAGATTAGGAGGGGTCTTATCCGAGGGGGCTTGCTGGAGAGAGGGAGCTTAGCCAAAACACGGGAAGTTACATGCTTATTGATTATAGCCGAAACACAGTAATGCACTAGTCATTGGAAAGCCCTGCTCCCCCGTACCCGGGAACAGCGGGGCATTAGATAAAGGTTGTGTCCTAAATCATTCTAAACCCCTGCTATACATGACCTTCTTACTAGTCTAAACATGACTAAAGTCCCCTGCTACCCGGGCACCAAAAATGAAGCTACCATAATAATTGCTTTTAAAATTCAACAAACTATTCTAAAATTTCCCCAATTTTGATCTTTGGAGGCCAAACATGCTGTCTAATGTCCGAGTACCCAGGCATAACAGGTAGGCTAATCTGCAAATATATCCCCGCTATTTAGGGATATATAGGGGGGTGCGGGACTTTCCAATGATTGGTGCATAAGTTACATACTATCAAGCATGTAGTTATATAATATGACATACTGTATGAAGTTAGGAACCCCTATATTCAAACAGAAAGAAGTCAGGATGGCAAGAATCAGTCTGTTTTCAACATTTTGTCTATTTCGATAAGTGTAATTAATATACCAATATTGTGACATGAACTTCCAGAACAATTCATAAATTGTTTTGTTTTACAAGTGCTGAATTGCAGTGCCAGTAGTGCACAACATTTAATATTTTATATCAGCAGTGTTGAAACTTACATAAATTGATAAACCACAGCATGATCCAAGTCAACTTTTATAGTCAGCATTGTCCGGTTCATATCGTCTGCTGAGCAGGCTATGAAGATCCATGATCGTTCAACATTTTTAGCGTACGACCTTGGGTCGATACCAGAGGGTCGATACCAAAACCTGGCATTTTCACGAATTCAGTTCAATACTTCATGTTAGCGACTGCGGAGAAAGGAGCCTTCTCTCAGGCTATCCAGCGGAAATATATTATTCAACTCTATGAAACTTTATGAAACTTTATATAAACTAAATTTTAACATTAGTAATTTTTGTAAATACTGCACTTTATATATCGAGGGGAGTTGATGATACTAATCAATGTTAAGTTTTAGTTATTAAATAAACACATGGAAATGAAATACTATATTCGCAACGTAAATCAGGCTTATTTGGTAAGTTTAATTTAACACATATAAATGTAAATAGTAAATTCGTTTGAATATTAAACTATAATGTATAAATGTATTGCCACATTGGAACATGCATCATATTTGCAGATCACAGTTTTAATATATTCTGTACCCTTGGAATTTCCAAGATATTGACAAGGCATTCATGCATTTGGAAATTCTCAAAATATAGGCTAGCAACCCCATGGGGTGCACTAAAACTTCTCGTTCCTACATTCCAGCCACAACCCTGATTTTTTAGATTTCCAATTGATTGTGGTTCCAGGCCTGAACTTAGTAATATGTATTAGTATGCAATTCAATTTAAAAATACATGTTCTTATATACAGGTTTATGTTCTTCATTGTATTAATTCCAGCAATTTGGTGTTATAACCTTAAAATTAGTAATACGGCAAAATAACAAGCAAATTAATAATAAGTTTCAACTAGGTCTTGTTTACATGACAGTCTACCAGACCCCTGGTGGTGTGGGTGGGGCAGTGGCGCTCTTTCAAAATACATGTACTATGCACTATTAATTATGTATTATTACTGTATTTTGCTTAAAGTGCTATACTTGCATATTTAATTACCATGTATTTTGTCTTAAAACGCCTTAAAACGCATTACCTAAAAGTTGTGTTTTTTCTTAAATCGCCTAAACTCGCCTTAACTCGCATTATCTCGCGGCGAGTTAAGGCGAGTTAAGATCCCAGAGCAGGCCTAATAACACTGATTGTAGAGTATATCAAGAAATTACGCCTGAAGGGAAAGTCCAACTGTTAAAGGAAAAGCGAGCTTGCTGGTCATGCCTCAAGATACCACACCGCTCTATCGATTGCAGAGAGCGTAAAAAATGCAACAGTGATGGTTGTTCAAAATATCACCACGAGTCTTTACACGTAGCCCACGTTCAAGGGGTTGCATTCCATATGCCTTGTCCTTCCCGACCAAACTCAGATCCAGATGGTGAGAAATCGGGAACTTGCTTGCTGCAGGTAATGAGAATAAAATCAACTGCCATACTGCGCCACTAAACGTACTATGCGATAATTAGTCTCATCACGTTTGCTAAAGCACACGAGCTAAGTTTGAACGCAGAGGAAATTAGGCTTTCAGTTGTCAAAGTTGGTGGTATGAAGGAAGAGATGCGGTCATCAGTGTGTATATTTTCCTCTAATCGACGAAGCTGGGGAGACTGTCAATCGAATGTCCTCACCAGTGCAGGGTATAAACCTCGACGGAGTGATGCATCTGTTCCATAACCTAAACAAGAAGGATATCCAGCACCAGGTAAGGACATTGATGTGTTGATCGGTTATGAGTACGCAGGTTGTCATGCTGAAAGGGAGAAATCTTCGGGGAATTTACTGCTGTTGAAAAACAGATGCGATTAAGCTTATCCAACATGCTACAGTTCACCACGTTGCTAGAGTAAACATTGAAGATTTTTTCGACACCGAACCACTAGGTGTTGAGTGCTCACCAAAATGTGGGAGTTGGCGCTGTGGACGGTACCCAATTAGTGGGAAAAGCTTCACTTTGAAGGAAGAGCGAGAATTGAAGTTGATCGAAGAAGGATTGACGTATCAGGGCGATCATTGGGTAGTACGATACCCTTGGGTTAGGAACCCGAATGAGCTGCCAAATAACAGAGAAGCTGCTTTAAAAATACTCGAGTCTACAGAGAAGAGGTTGCAGAGGAATAAATTGCTTCATGAAACGTACAGGGAGCAGATTGATGACATGGTACTGTGGGGAGTTGCAAGGAAGCTGACACGGGCAGAAATTAAAATCTACTAGGGCCCGGTATGTTATTTAAGTCCCCACGAAGTCCTTAAACCAGAATCCACATCCACGCCTTGTCGAATAGTTTTCAATTTCTCAGCAAAGTTTCAGGGTCATTCACTTAATAACTACTCACCTGAGGGACCGGATCTTATGAATAACCTGCTCGATATACTCTCGTGAGATTCAGAGAAGGCCCAGTCGCCTTTGTGGGTGACATACGGAAGATGTATCACGCCAATAAAATATCTGTTCTCGATCAGCACACCCATAGATTTCTTTGGCTTGACACGTTGTAAAATAGTGAGACAGGTACCTTTGTTATGACTTCCGTATCGTTCGGTGATAAATCTGCGGGAAATATCGCCACGGTCGCTCTACGAAAGACAGCGGAAATGCAAACGGATGAGTTTCCGAATGCATCAGATACTATCCTTAACAACACTTATACGTGGACGACATCGCAGAAAGCGTGGAGCGCATGGTATCAGCACGAGAGGCGTCTGGCCAGATTGACGAATTAGTCAGGCTTGGTGGATTCCAAGTTAAGCATTGGATCCTCAGGTGCGTTAATGACTGGGTCAAAAAGTTATTAGTTTCCAGTGCCTATTGGGAAAATAGCGAATTTAGGCATACAATTTCCGTCATTTTTTCCGAACATTTCTATGAACATGGCGTCGCATGAGAGTGGTTTATTTTATATATGTTAAATTGAAGATTTGGCAAGAAGCTGTTTCTGTATTAACACCGATCGTGTTTATAGTTTGTTTAAAGGTTTGTATTCTGTCTATTGGTACTGTTTTCCTAGTGTAGCCTTTATACTTGCGCTTTGTTTATTGACATATTTATAGCTATAGGATGCTGATACGGGTTGATCCCAGTTATTAAATAGCTCTATATATTTATTAACTATAAGCGTTTCTTATTGTTACTTTGGAATAAAGAAGGCAATAATAAAATCACGTATAATTTGTATAGATTATATTGTACACATAAATATATTTTATAGGCAATATAATACTTTCACTGAAAGCCAGTAAAGGAAGGATTCTAGCTTGTGTTTATACTGATTCTAACAATGGCCATTGCCTGAAATTATTTCACTATAAAGGTCTGTTTAATACTGCATTCCCTTCTGGCTAGTAAACAGATTTACTCACAAATTTCTGGGAGTAAATCATAGGTCTTACCTGCTGAGAGTTGCACTGAAAAGTGAGCCAACCAGATGTCCAGATACAGTCCATATAAAAATAGTTTAATAGTGAGAGCAAGGTTCTACAATCCACCGCAATACATTCCATAATTTTTACCAAGAACCAAACACAAGACTGTGGAGACAAGAACGCTTGTTATGGCCTTGTCTCCACTTGTTTTAATACATTTAATTGAAGAATCAATTTCATATGATACAAGTATTTACAACTTATGGTTGGCATATTCACTCATTGTGGTGCTCTTTAACATATGTAGGACTTCAAGGTCCCTCAGAACAGTGAGCTTACTTACATTTCAGTACTATTGAAACATATTTAATGTACCATTAGATCTGGATAGCTATTCAATATATACTGTATATCCATATTTAAAGTAGCTTTGTCATCTAGCTGGGCCATTCGTGATATTAATTTTTGTCCGGTGCAGTCGACTATTTTGATAACTTTATATACTGTGTGTATTCAGTTTTAATGCTAAGTAATTATACTGCATTTTAATAATAGTAAATTTGTTATATTTATATAACTCTATTAATTAATAACACAGTTAAGATCCAACTGGTTGCCGAAACACACAATATCTTGACAACCTGCTGGCGAAAGACGATTCATCTTGACAGCACAAGAGTTTCCACTATGGCTGTGTCTCACATAGTTTATACAAGCTTTTAAATTTTATTAAGTTATTTATATTAAAATTATTTAAACAAGTTACTCAATAATTCCTTGCATGTTAGGTATATCTTTAGAAAATACACAATAAAACACGGTTAAGATCCAACTGGTTGCCGAAAGACACAATATCTTGACAACCTGCTGCCGAAAGACGATTCATCTTGACAGCACAAGAGTTTCCACTATGGCTGTCTTTCACATAGTTTATACAAGCTATTATATTTTATTAAGTTATTCATATTATTTAAACAAGTTACTCATTAATTCCTTGCGGACAACCTGTTGCCGAAAGACGATAGTCTGGTTATGCCATTAATGCCCCACACTTTCCCTTTGACAAGTTAAATCATCTAGCATTAGACAGAGTAAAATAACAAAGTAGCACATTGAAACTTACTGAGTTAAATATTATCCTAGTTATCAATCTTGTTTACTTTATCCAACTTAACTTTTGGTTACTTCATTTTGTAGAACCTCAGCTGTGGATATTCTCGGCATTCAACATGATCAAGATTTTCAAAAGAGTGGACCTTTTTGTGGGGTTGAGATCAGTAGCTGCATTTGCTAACTGTAATATGATTGTGCTGCTGATTTTCTTGCCAATTGCCATAAGAACTCTCCCAAGTGAATACATATCGCTGGCAGTTGTAACAGGAGATCCCTTCAAGACTTCTGGTACAATGTGTTTGTACACTTCCTTGTATTTCTTCGCCTTTGGTCGAGAGATTTCACAAACTTTCCCGAAGTCAATTAGGTATCCCTTATTTTGGGCAACTAACACATTATTGGACTTCAAGTCACGGTGGAGATATCCTCTTTGGTGCATGTGGTCAAGTGCATCAGTGATGTCATAACATATGCAGAGCCATGTTTTGGTTGACATTTCTGAAGCTTGTTCTCCCCAATAAATTGCATTATCAGGGAGATTGTTTTTTTGTCTAGCGGCATCCCAAGTAACAATGGGATACATCGGTGTGACAATTTTTGCATAAATATTGCTTCTTTATATAGCATATCAGCAGTACTGTCAATCAACTGCTTTTCAACAACTGTTATTTCTAATCTAATGAATTTTTTAAGGAAGCAATGGCCAAAAACTCCATTCCCTATTGATTCATTGCTAATTTACTTAAATTCTTCATGTCGAATATTGTTAATACCTGCTGTATAAGTACTTGAGCTGGACATGTTCAACTGAGTTACCTTTAATTTGAAATTTAATAACTAGTTATTAGTAAGGTTTTTAAATATATATATAGTGATTTGTACAGCCATACCGGGTTTTGGAATCAGGGGGAGGTATGGAACTGGGTTGGGTTGATGTTATTTTTTATAGCTTTAATTGCTATTTTAGTTCCTTGGCTTCTTACAATAGTGTGTGACCAACAAACCATTTGATATATCATGAGAATGAGGCTTCCGGGCAAGGTAATATATATATATTATATAGGCAATAGTATATGGATATGGACATATTTATATACTGTAGTTATATTTAATAAAGGATTGATGAAATGTATTTGTATTAATTTAAATTTAGTATACCTTATTAGTGCTTGCGCTGTTGTCCAACTTAGCTTGTAATTTTTTGTTGACGTCAACACTTATTTTCCAAAGTTTGTAATATTTAGAAGCAATGCTCCTTTGCTGGTCGGCTTTTGCTTTGACATCACGAAGTGCATCTTCTATGAGCGCCGCGCGCTTCAACTGCGATTTCTGATGTTGCTTTCTCTTCTTTCTGCCATTGCGCATCTTTCTTTTCTCCTCGATTGTATGTCGCATGCTGATATTTACCAAAATATTCGGATATACGCTTGACTTGTTCGAGGATACTACAGATAGACCTTCGCGCGAAACCTGCTGATATTGGCTCCTAATATTTCTCTATCATTGGTTTTTCCTATATGGAAGTGTTGCCTATATAAGGAACATGGTTACCTTAGCAACCGAACAGAGCATTTTCTGCATTTCATATTTTTAAAAGGAATTCGTTGGTGATGAAATTTGAAAAAGGTTTTATCGTGGTAAAATGTGTTTAAATATACTTATGGATAAATGTAATCATTTCTTATGTACTCTATATGTATTCCTTATGGTATTTACATGGTTAAAGCTAATGTGAGTTCATTTAATACAGTGCTAATATTTTTATATATACAGTATTTTATACAGTTAAAAGTCGTTATCCACTTCCCCGTTTATAATGCGAAAATATAGGCAAACTGTTCTAGGTTTTTATCTGATATTACGTGGAATGTGCCGAAGTGTTAATTGTAGTCATCGAAGACTACTAGGGAATGTTTCCTAGTAGTTTTTGGTGACTGTAAACAGTGCAGTTGTGGTGGTCCGGTTAGGCAGAGGTTTAATAACGCTGAATGCCTTTTAAGGCTGATTTCCACTCAGTGCAAAATGTTGCGCGATCGACTTTTTGCAATCGTTTTCTTTTGAATTACGAGCATTCGACTGGAACGGATCCGTTCGAGGGCTCATAATTCAAAAGAAAACGATTGTAAAAGGTCGATCGCGCGACATTTTGCACTGAATGGAAATCAGCCTTTAGGCGTCAGTAAACCTCTGCCTGGAAATCAGCCTTTAGGCGTCATTAAACCTCTGCCTGTGGCAATGTTATGCATAGAGTATTAAATTATGTTTGCTCTTCTATAAACAACAACTTTATAAATCTTTAAATAATTTGGCTCCAGACTATTTAAGTGATATATTCAAACCAGTGTCAACGGTTTCCCAGCGATATACCAGAAGCACTGCAAATATGGAATTGTGGGTACCAAAGCACAAATTAACAATCACAAGGAGTGGACTTCAGTACACTGGAGTATATTTTTATAATATGTTGCCACCGGTTATAAGATCTTCCAGTTCATTTGCAACGTTCAAGTGGAAAGCTCATGAATGGTTTTTAGATATGTTCAAAAATGACTCTTAGGCGTTTATATATGTACTGTTAATTATATAATTAGTTATAGCTACCTAGATAAGTTATCTATGTAAATGTGTATAGAAATGTAAATTGTACTGCATACATGTAAAGATATTTAGTTATATATAGTTAATTTTAGAAGGACCAGTGGAAGATTAGCAAAAGCTAAACTGGCATATTTCATTGTAAATTAACCTTCTCTAAATAAAGTTTAATAATAATAACAATAACTAATCTATGACACAATGCTATCTATGTAATAATTTTCTACTGTTCTCTGTTCTTGCTTTTGATTTTACTATTCCCTAATTCCTCAACTTACTCAAAATATCTTTAGCATATTTAAGCTTGTTTCTCAGAAGTTGAGCATGCGAACATGCAGCTATGTCCTCTTCAGTGGACACTTTGCAGTTGTTGTTTATAAAGAAATCTCTTTCCTATCGACTGAGCTTGGCTCTTGTTTCTCGCTATTGTTTTGAGACACGGGTTTCCATCACAGCCACTTTTGCAGGAACATCGTCATAGTAAAATTTGTCAGAGGGGAACCGTTTATATTTTTGTCTGGCTTTATCAAATTGCGGAACTTCATTCGTCTTTCCCATCACAAACTCAATAGATTTCCCTAATTTTGTTACACATCCCATAGAATTTTCAGCTTGGTCTCTGCAGTTGATACTGGAACAATTATCTTTGTTTACTGTTGTAGGATATCTCAGTGTTGCTTGTAGCTCATTAACTACTGAACAGCCAGCATCTGTTATGAGCATAAACATACGATTAATGTTTACAAGTTAAGAGGTTATCTATAATTCTGAGATAATACTACTACCGTGCAGAAAGCCAAATATGAGATTAGCAGATATGCTAATTTCTCCACCATGTCCTCTGAGTTTCTTTCTTCGGACTCCCTCATCGTTCCCATCATGTTTGCGCTTGAATCCAACAGATTGTAGCCATTCTTTTTCAAGTTGACCTCCATTCTTTGCTATTTCACCCTGAGTGTTCTTGATGTTATGCTTTCTTGCTAGAGTTGACTAGTTTAGAACCATGTTATCCGGATAATTTTCCACTTCTCTCATTTTCTCCTTATCAAAATTCTTGTTTTCCAAGTTTCCAACAGGACTTCTCTTCTTTGTGCCAGCTTCTATACTGCTTCGATGTTTTGCATCTTCAGTACTTTCAAATGCCATGGCAAAGCGTGATCGCTGTGTTGCTGCTAAAGATTGGCGGTTACCATAGCACCTTAGAAATATAGAAATATAGAAGTATATTATTTTAGTTTGTTGTTCCTGCTTACATAATTAATTTGTCTTTGCGTTAAATTGCAAATATGTAAGGCCAGGAGCTTTGGGAGGTAACTTAGATAATAGCAAGCTTGACAAAAGCCCTCGACTCAGGCGTTAGAACTTAGAAGCTATTTAATATACTGTACCACAGACATACTGTATTTACCTCATATAACCGATGTATTCTTCCAGTGCTCCTCCAAACAAGCTTTAATGTCTTTCGTAAATAATTTCTTCTTTCTTTTTTTTCTCAGCACAACTCTTCTTCGCTTGGATATTCAATATGGGAAGAGTGGTAAGGACTTTCTCAAGGGGTACATTAAAAACTCGTTGGAATATTGGATTAATTTCATCATACACCGTTTGTGCGCCAGTCTGGTAATCTCGTCGTGTACACTTAATTGATCTGTACAGGCTGTTTACTTACATTATCTGCAATATTTTGAGCCACAACCACAGGATTTTCTTTAAGAAAGCCTTGAAATTGCATTCACTTAACTTACCGGGAATAAAGCCGGATACACGGAGTACCTGTGACAACAGCTGTGGCCATCCATCAAGCTGTGTTCGTCTTTGCGCGTAGTGGATAATTCTTTCCAGTTATCGGCAGAGAAAGCTTTCAACTATTGGTCGCGTTCTTTGTATTCACGGGGATTCCAACCGCTGAACTTCTTACGCAAGTCTGGCAACTTTCTCTCAAAGGTTTTGTAATCCACTGCAAACTTCATGCTCGCAAACATTTGGCAGAAGCGTTCGTAAATAGCCTGTACAGTACGCACACGATGCTGATATGGTGTTTCAGTGTCGACGCGCTTAATTTTAAATACAGCATCTTTCGTAAATCGCCAAATTGCTGCCTTGGCAAATCCATACGTATGTGGATGAATAAAACTTACAACCATGGCGATAAAGTAGAATTTTGATGTATTTTTATAGCTGTGTGCGCACTTCGAGACGTTAGTCTATCGAAGCAAATTTTGAATCTGGCGCCTAAATCTTCATTACGCGCGTCTAATTTTGACAGATTATAATCTTAAATTACTGATAAATAAGGCTCTTGTTCATCATAGCACTCAAGATTTATCCTGCGCAATATTGTCTGCGAAATGTATGCTATATAATAGCCTTTTAGATTTGTATTATTATAAAGCATGTTGCGGTATAAATGCGAAGTTGTATGGAGAATTTGCTCACAAATGG
This sequence comes from Trachythela sp. YZ-2020, assembly GCA_016169945.1. Lineage (NCBI taxonomy): Eukaryota > Metazoa > Cnidaria > Anthozoa > Malacalcyonacea > Clavulariidae > Trachythela > Trachythela sp. YZ-2020. Next base: position 251,715 of record JADLSH010000056.1, on the reverse strand, counting down.
TTCTGTGCGTTCGACATTCAATTATATTAAAAACAATCAAATATATATATTTTTGTGTATTACAATTGCCGGTTTTAACCTTGCGCAAAGCAAAATATGTCTGGAAACATGTCTTTATGCTGTTCGAGTTATTATGATCGCCATTTTGAGCGTTCTTTGTTGCCATAGCTATTCGGGAGACCGCTGTGTCTAGAATCAGGGCTCACTCGACAAAAATGGCGTTTTTTTACGATTATTTACTTGCCGAATGTTAAACTTCAATGGCTTTGCAGGAAAGGTTTTTATTGTTAACCATTAAAGGCTTAGGCGCTAATTATCTACAAAATATGTCCAACTTCCTGAGAAATATCGTAAACCGAAAAGATTTTGACTAGAAGTAGCTTTAATTTACGAAAATATGCAAGTAGGAACGTGTGTTTTGACTTTGGATCCATTTTACGCAACAATAACGCAACATTTTCACCGATACAAGTTTGAATATTTTAGAAGAGTTCCTTGGCCATCTATTTGTAATTGAATGTTTCCGTGAGAACCCGCTTATCATTTCCTGCAAAGCGGTTAAAAAAGTTCCATGTTTTGTTGCTATTTTTAGACCAATAACTGGTCATGCGACACGTTTTTAAAATTTTGGGTCCGTTAAAAAAATTCTAAAATTATGTTGAGTAGCATTAACGCCCAAAACCCGGTCAATTCATCTTAAAATCGTTGTAAATCATTTTACTTCTATTTTTCATGAATTAATGCACACTGTGAAACCTGATCCAGTCATTAACGCACCTGAGTCTATTCATCAACGAAATAGAACGGTGACGACTCCAATGAATCACTGGGAAAAAAGTCAGTATGCGATAAACAGGTACGAAATCTTGGGACAGCATGTCCGAAGGAGGTGAACAGAAAGTCCTGGGTGAACGCTGGAATTCAAATGCGAAGGAATTTTTTTCAAAACACAGCTTAACTTTTCACCAAAAATTATGAAAATAAGAAGTGCACCAAATCGGACTCAAGCTCAGGTTCCAACGCTTATTCCTCCCATGCTAACGAAGCGTATGGTGCTGTCGCAGATGAACGGAATATACGATCCATTTGGGCTCGCAGCTCCATTCACTGTGCGGGAAATTTATGGATTGGAGAATCAAAGGACCTGAGATGGGACGATCCGATCCTGCCTCGTTAATAGAAGAACGGCTGCTGTTTTTCGTGGAGCTTTTCAACATGGAAAAGGCCACGTTTAGAAGATGTGTGAAACCAGTTGATGCTACATCGGAAACCCAACCTTCATGATATATATTCAACGATGGATCAGACTAGGCGTATGGTACGTGAGCGTATGTAAGATGGCAGCTGGCAAATTGGACTTTCCGTGCCAATCTACTAGCAGCAAAGAGCAGAGTCACTCCAATTCGGAAGACGACAATCGTCAGAACGGAGTTGAACGGAGCGTTGCTTTCCAAAAGGTTTAGTGCGTTCATTAAGAGGGAATCTCGACTAATATTCGAGAAATAATACTTTTTCGTGGACTCGGAGATAGTTAGAGCAATGATTCAGAAAGATTCGTATGGCTTCAACACGTATGCAGCAGTGCGAATAGGCGAGAATCAGGAGGGAACTTCTCCAATTGGTACTGGGTTGAAGGGAAACTGAACATCGCTGACTGGATAACGCGAGGGAAGGATCCCAGTGAGCTTCACGAGAACAGTCTTTGGCAGGCAGGCCCTGATTTTCTTCATGTGCATGAATCAGAATGGTCAATCAAGAACGTTGTATCACTGGATCAACTACCTGAAGAGACCAAAGCCGCGATGGTCATTGAAACCACATCGAGATCCTCACTGTCTCACCCCATTGATCTTCTACGATTTTCTTGCTCTTATTGTTTGCTTCGGGTGACAGCTCGCGCAGCAGCTGTCAGTAACAAGACCCCGAACCCCTTATTGAAGAATCTTGCTGCGCCGGTGGAAGCACAAAGTGTACAGAATGATGACCTTCTTTGGATTAAAGAGGGGGAAAAATCGTTGCAGCAACGTTTCGAGAAAGGAAAGTTTAGTTGACTCTGCACGAAAGAGAGAGGATGGAATCATCGTGGACGGTGGTTGGTTGGAGAGTCCTAAAATCGTCTGAACCTAGCTATGATGAACAAGAATTTATCCTGATCCCGTACGATCACCGAGTGTCTCGTTTGTACGCGGAACGTATCCACAGTAGAGGTCATAACGGGATATCTACCACTATGAGCAAGATTCGATCCCGCTTCTTGATCCCGATGCTTCGCAAAATGGCTAGATCAAAAAGAGGAAAACGGATTACAGTACGAAAGGTTTCCTGATGGTCCTCCGAAGATTTGTTTCAATCGGAGGATACCCGAAGCGAATGTTCTCAGATTGTGGGTCTCAACTTGCGGCTGCTAACGACGAATTAAAATCTATGATCGAAGGTGTTGACCAGGATCAACTTCCGAGGTTATTAATCCGACAGAAATGGCATGTTGATAAACGGAACGTGTGTGTTGGAGATGTTGTTATGATTCAAGACTCGAACAGTGTTCGTGGTCAGTGGAAGATTGGTCGAGTATCGAAAGCTTTTATAGAAGACGATGGAAAGGTACGTAGGGTTGAAGTGCAGCACAATTGTCTACCAGCGAAAGAGAATACGAAGGTCTACAAAGGACATGCGTGTACAACAATCGAGAGGTCTGTAGAGATATTATATAGTTTATTATTATTATTATTTAATCATATTTAATCACGGTAACCTTTCAGTTCCCTGATTTTCAAAGGGCCGTGAGTCATAAATAAAATATAACTACGTTATCACTAATAGTTGTTACTATAAACTAATTAATATTTAAAACGTGCGGTGCCAGTGTGGGTAGAGTATAGCAAATACGGCGGTTGACTGTGGTGTAAAACTACCTGAAAAATACAATGAGAACTTCGACGTTTCGAGCGAACGCCCTTCGTTCGAAACGTCGAAGGCCTTCGCTCGAAACGTCGAAGTTCTCATTGTATTTTTCAGGTAGTTTTACACCACAGTCAACCGCCGTAATTAATATTTACACTATTTACAAATAAATAATATAGTAAGATAAAACAAGATGTAATAAAATGTATCAATCTGCACATTCCCTTAGCCAAGATCAAAGGGCTTTTAAAAGTCGTTTGAATGAAAGATTTTCAAAATCATCGACAATTTCCTTTGGTAAATTGTTCCGTGCCGTAGCGCCGCAGTATAAAAAGCTGTTCTTTAAGAAATTAGTTTTAAGTTTTGGTAAATAAAGCTTTCGGTCGTTGATTCTCAGTGCGTACGTATCGTTTTGACAAGTGTAAAATGAGTCTGATATGTATTTTGGTGTAATTTTTCGTAGTGCCTTAAATGTCATTACTTCTTCGCGGTGGTTAAGGGTCCTTTTAATTGGTTCCTAATGTAGTCTATTTAATATGTCTGCACTTCTGATTTCGTAATTCGAGCTGGTAATAATTCGTGCAGCTCTTTTCTGTAATTTTTGTAATTTGTCAATATGTGTAATATTTCCTTGATGCCACACTGTTGAACAGTAAGTAAAGTATGGTAGAACTAAAGAATTGTATAGCATAATTAGCCCGTTTTCTGTGATGTAATTTTTAGCCCTTCTTAATAGAGCAATGTTTTTTGAATTTTTTTTGCATTGAGTGTCAATATTTTTGTGCCAGTTGAGATTCTCGTCTCCAATTACACACCAATAAATTCTTTAATTTGTGTGCGACTCTCTCTATTATGGTCCCCAATAAGAATTTCTGGATTTGAAAGTATATTGTTAAGCCTATTCTGGGAACCAATGATCATGTATTCCGTTTTTTTAGTATTTAATGTTAATTTGTTCGAAATTAGCCATTTGTTGATATTGTCAAGGTCTATATTGATTTTCTGCTCAATATCCACTGATGATTTCCCGTTACAGCATAGATTAGTATCATCGGCAAACATCGATGCTTCCGTGGTCGTCAAACAGTTTGGCAAGTCGTTGATATAAATCAGGAAAAGTAAAGGTCCTAAGTTTGACCCTTGCGGAACTCCGCAAGTGATTTTGGCCATGTTTGGAAATTCCTGGCCAACCTTACAAATCTGCTTTCTTTCTGAGAGATAGGATATAAACCATTGCAGTGCTGAACCTTGTACGCCGTAAAGATTTAATTTGTCAATGAGTATCTTATGATCTACCGTATCAAAGGCTTTCTTAAGGTTCACGAATAATTACAGACCATTAATAAAGCCCCTATCCATATTTACAAGGCATTGATTTGTACAATGTAAGAGTGTACTTTCTGTAGAATGCTGGGTACGAAATCCGGATTGGTTTGTTGACAGTAATTGGTTGTCATCAAAAACTGACTCAATTGTTTGTACACAAGTTTTTCGAAGATTTTGGCAACTGCTGAAATTACTGAAATAGGTCTTTAGTTGATACAATCTTTCCTATCCTCTGATTTATAAATAGGGGTCACTTTAGCATATTTTAAGTCGTCTGGAAATATACCAGTATTGATAGAAAGGTTGAAAATTAAAGTCAATGAATCAGTTATGGTCTCTCCTGCAGATTTTAAAATTTTATTTGAAATTTTGTCAAGTCCTGCTGATTTCCCGGCTTTTGCTTTGTCAATTTCGTTTTTAACGTCAACACTAGTGATATCCTTAAAGTTAAATACTTTAGATCCAGGCGTTACGTAACTTAGGGGGTCAATGTTATTATTGGGCAAGTTCTCTCCCAGTTTTGGACCAATTGTCGAAAAAAAATTATTGAATTCGTCCGCGATATTTTTATCTCCGGTAACTGTTGCCTGTTCATTTTTTATCTTGTTAATTATGGTGGATTTAGACTTTTTGTTGAGTAGTTCGTTAATTGTTTTCCATCATTCTTTACTATTTGTGGTATTTTCTAACTTGTGCTTAAAATAATTAGCTTTTGTATCTTTAATTAGTCGATTAAAATTATTTTGACAATCCTTGTATAACTCATGATATCTATGGTCATTGTTGCGACAGACGAGTCATTTGCACAAGACTAAATGCATTGGTTCGCAATTCTTTGCCTGCCCGGACTGTTTTGATATCTTCTATTTATTTTTCCTCGGGGACTGGAATGAGATTTTCCCCGCCAAAAGGGACCTAGTAATAAATTTAGCTGGCTGGTGATTTCTATCTCCGATGAGAACTGGATATTGAATTTGTCTCCGGTGAGAATTTGAAAACGTTTATATTCAAGGCATTGCGTGGACACAATTGAGAGCCACAGTGTGAGTGCGTGAATTTGTATGTTTATTTCAGTTAACTTTTTTTATTGTAATTATATTAGCGATAAATTGTTTCGTATAGTTTCCAAACTTTATTAAATATATTGTTGCATCGCTGTGTTGCCTCCGTTGAATCGATGAAACAATCTTACACAGCTGTTGTAAAATTTTCTAATTCTAAACATTCTATGATTGCATACAGCGGCTTGATATTTTTGGCATAATTCTTTCCAAGGATCGATTATGCAATGATTTTCGGAACCTTCTTTCAAGCTATTTGATGGACAATAATTTTCACACAATAATTCAACCACCTTGCTGTAATCTTGTATGATTTATACTAGATATATCCAGCAAGCGAAAATACCGAACGAAACTCTCGCGGAGACCCAGAAATATTTAGTATTATGAAAACCAGATATTTAATTATACCTGGGCATTCTCTACCATCCTTGATATAACCTTTCTGACAGTCACATTTGTAATAACCTGGGTCGTTGATACATCTGTATCTATCTTTGGGACCACATGGAGAAGATTCACATTCATCAATATCTGAAAAATATTTGAAGAATTTGTCAATTATCTATTGTATGGCAATGGCTTGATATTACCAAATAAGGTCATGAGAATACGAAAATTCTGAGAGCGGAGCACACACTAAAAGACATACTCCGCTCTTCCAAACAGGTATGTTAATTCTGGTTAGAACGAAACGAAAAAGAAAAGCAGACATTTTTAAGTAAAAAACACTAATCTGGAGTGCTTAGTGCATGTAGAGTGCAAACTCTGATGACAACGAACATTTTACAGAATTTTCGATTTTCTGAACGGGAACATAATGTAGCGAACAGCTCGTTAAATATATAACAGTAAACCTGCGAGGAATGTGTGATGGTAAAATTTCAAAAACTATTTTCAGCAAAACAGCATCAAATCAGCAGATTATAATTTATTATATCCTAATTAAATAGAAATAACGAGAGACGAAGATTTAATACATTTCTTCGCTTAATTCTAGTTTTTGACAATATATCGGGCAGATATTAATATGTTATAATGTACTCAAAACAGCTTTCTTATTTATGGCAAATGAAAACCTAGATTGTTAAAAAACCTAATTTATTACTGTATAATTGTAATTGCATGGATTAAAAAATTATGACGTCAGTGCAAAGTGGCTCCAGATTTACAATGCTAGTTCGCAACCTGAATTGAATTGTTTGATGAGAATTGAATGTCATATTTATACACGGTAGCCTTTCACAAACGTAATTTTCAAAGGGCCGTGTATGAATCAGTTAAAATAACTGACTATAAATTACAAAATTACTTTACCTATATAAAATGTTAATATAAAATTAAGTTCAGTTCATAATTATTTTTCAAATTTTATGCGCTAGTATAGGGATAATCATCTAATATAATACTGACAACTGTTAAACTGGTTGTCTCTCTTAGAAGAGTGAGCAAGGTTGTTGGGATGTTGTTCCAGGACGCTGCTCCTCAGTATGAAAAGCTATTTTTCAAGAAATTCGCTTTCGGTTTTGGTTGAAACAGTTTTAAGTTGTTGCTGCGCAGTTCATAATCACTTTTTCACAAGCGTGAAATTATTGCGCTATATAATCTGGAAGCATGTCTTTAATCGCTATAAATGTCATGGAAAGTTGTCGTATTTTCAAAGTTAATTCAATAGGTTTCCATGCAGCTGTACAATTTGTTTAGGTGTGTTTGATTATTATTTGGCCACACAGTTGAACAGTCGTTGAAATGAGGCATAATTAATGCGTTAACATAATTTGAAGTGTATCTAAGTCAACGAAATCTTTGGCTTTTATTAAGAGATTAATATTTGTTCATATCTTTTTACATTGTTATTCATTTTGTTTGTTCCAGTAACATTTGTCGTCTATACTTATACCGGGAATTTCTTCTTCGTATACACGTTTAATTTTATGTGCATTGATAACGATTTCTGGCACATAGATAGATATAGATAGATAGAAACTTTATTTAAAGAGGGTGACACTTAATGAACTTGTGGCCCTCATAAAACTTACAAGAATTAGGTCTATTTGCAACATTTATATATCCATGGGTATATCAAAATTTAAACTTTCAGTATACTTGAAAAGGCTATATTATATACATGAGGTATATATAGGACATTACATCACGTTACATTACATTATAAATATTTTATATCTTATCATTATATTACAATATATTAATTAAATTTGAAATCAGGAAAAGATGTAAATTGTTTAAATTATCTCTGGTGCGTACGGAAGCAACTATATAATAAGTATTTAAAACAGTTAACGGAGCTAGCTGAACGAAAACTTAAGACCAATAACGGTTATAGAGAAAGTTCTTCCTGCTTCTGTAGCTCTATTGTATCTCGGAGTTAATAAACTTAAATCAGCACTGCGAGTGTTTCTCGAATGTTGTTGGTTATTTAAATTTAACAGTTTGTTTAAGTATTCAGGAGTAGAATTAATAGTACGCTTGTAGATCATAATACATTTCCTGATATCCGACTCTACGTAAAAAGGCAACCAACCAAGATTATTAAATAGATCAATCGAGGAGTGGCGTGGTTCAGCGTCAAGGATAATTCTGGCACAACGTTTTTGAAACTTGAATATTTTGGCGATATTGTTCTTACTACAGTTTGTCCAGGTTATACTACAATAGAGAAATAGAGGTTTGATCATAGCATTATAGAAAAGTATACGTTCGTTTCGAGGCAGGTAAGATTTTATACTCTTTAATATTCCAATACGTTTAGACAGTTTCTTCGCCATAACTTCAACATGAGTGTCAAAGTTTAAATCTTCATCAATATTAAAGCCCAGTAATTTCACAGTATGCGCTTGTTCTAATGAGACATCATTCAATTTGATGTGAAGAATTTTATTATCTGGAGTAAGCTTCGCTTTAAGCCTTTTACCAGAAACCAGAATGGTTTTAGTCTTAGTCGTATTGAGAGGCAGTTTGTTGGTAATGGCCCAGTTATCAACATTGGAGACTTCGTGAGATAATTTCACATTCAGTTCATTAATGTCATTGTAATCAGTGGCAGCGAGTAAGGTACTTGAGTGTTGATATATAGAGGCAAATCATTGATAAAAACAAGAAACAATAGAGGCCCAAGGATAGAGCCCTGAGGTACTCCGTCCGTAATTACTTTTGTTGTTGAGGATTGGCCTTTAAAGTTTACATATTGTTTACGGTCTGATAGATAGGATTTAAACCAATCAAGTGAGTTCTGATCAAGATGGTATGCACTAAGTTTATCAAGCAGAATACAGTGATCAACCAAATCAAAAGCTTTTTTATAGTCGACTAGGACCATGCCATTGATGAGATTTTTGTCCAGGTTGAGTAAAAGAGAATCAACGATAAATGCCACAGCGGTTTATGTGCCAAATTCACTTCGAAATCCAGATTGATTGGAATATATTAGATTATTTATGGTGAGATAGTAAAATAGGCAGTCATGCACATGACGTTCAATGATCTTTGAAAGCACGGGTAAGATAGAGATAGGTCTGTAATTGTTAGCATCAGATATTTCGCCAGCCTTAAAAAGCGCAGTGACTCTAGCTATTTTCCATCTTGCGGGAAATTGATTAATAGTCAAAGACATATTGATTAATCTGGATATTGATGGTGCCAACTCCTTGATGCCTGCTTGAAGTAGTTTTATACTTATACCATCAGGCCCAGTCGCTTTATTGGATGGTATCTTCATCACGTAATTTTCAACAATTTCACATGTGATGGGTGGTAAACTGAAGGCAGAGGTGTTAGGTGACATCTTCGATTTTACAAACTGTTTCAATTTACTTAGATCAAAGTTATTGGTAGGAGAGAGTGAGGACTTGATTTTGTTGGCGATCGACGTGAAGTGAATATTGAAAGCTTCGGCTATTTCACAGCTATTTCTTAACACTTTATTGCATTCACCAATGAGGAATTCTGGCAGGCGCGATGGTTTATTACCTCCAAGAGCTTTAATTAATTTCCAAATGGACTTTGCGTTGCCTTGGTTATTTTGAATGGATGATTTGAAATAATTTCTTTTAGCCTTTTCGATCATGTTTGAAGCTAAATTTCTAGCGACACGGTATTGTTTCCAAGCGTTGGTCGAATTAGTTTCAGTTTTTCTTGCTTTTGAAAGTAGGTTATCTCTAAGCTTTAACTGATTAAGAATGTCACTAGTTATCCACTGAGGCTGCTTTGGCTTGGCGATACGTTTTTGTTTAGTTGGGGCATGTTGGTCAATCGCTTGTAAAAATATACCTTCCCATGTGGCAAGAACATCATTGATATCATCAAATATGAAGCCCGTGTCCCAAGGGGAGTTTGCTAACGTGTTGTTGAATGCAGATGTATTAAGATTCTTAAGGTCTCTGTAAGTTATTGAGTCATGGGAGTTAGTTGATTTTGACTGCTTGAAATATTTACGAACAGCAAAGGTTGGTAGATGATCAGAAAGAGCATAGTTTTTCACTAATACAGCGGAGTGATATGCTGACTTTTGTTAGTATAGATATGATCTAAACAAGTACCACTGGAAGGTCGAGTTACATCAGATACCACTTGAGAGAAATGCATGTTCGTTAAACTTTTTGATAAGTAGTGTTTCTTGAATTCTTGTGACAGAAAGTTAATGTTAAAATCGCCTGTTAATATAACTTCTTTATTAGTCAAGTAGGCAGTTTCAATACACTGATCAAACAGTTTATCATCGTCTTTGGAGTAGGATGGTGGACCGCGGTAACAACCAGATATCAACAGTGAGCGTTTGGATTTGTATGGGCAGATTTCGAGCCATAAAATCTCGACAGAATCATTTTCAAGGTCGAAGCGGCGATTAAAAGATAATGAGTTGCTACAATATACGGCTATCCCTCCTCCAGCTTTGTGTAGACGATCTTTCCGCAGCAATGTAAAACCAGGTATATTATAGAGAGAGTCGCAGCTTGAAGGTTTCAGAAAAGTTTCCGTAAGAAACAAAATATCGATACAATTTGAGTTCGTTGCGAGAAGTTTAATTTGTTCAAATTTACTATTAGTTAAATGGTTAACATTCCACTGACCAAAACGGAGTCCTTTATTGGGTAGATGTAACTTTAAATAGCTGAAGTTGTTAGAATCCGGCTGATTTCTGATTACATCATGATCTTCAGAAATAGATTCGGAGCTTAAATCAGGGTCGAAGGTTACGTTGTCGGTTGAAGAGTTTAAACTGTAGTCAGACAATAAAACGCACTCATTACAAATCCAGTCCAGGAACTCGTTACTGGTTGCTTGATCAGAGCCAGAGGTGACGCACGAAGTGTGGTAATACGAATCACAGTAAGAACAGAATATTGGGTCTAGTTCCCATGATAAAGACGCTTGACAAGAGTGACATGGTGGATAAGGCAGATTGAGCAGACTAGGATGGTTGGAGTGACTCGACGAATTTCCAGAATTGATGGGACCCGCATTTAGTAAAACGGCAACATCACCAGATCTTTGTAAGATAATAGCAGCCAGAGAATACTTGAGTAAGCAAACCATCTTGCTTCCGACAAGAAACATTGACAAAGAAAATTTTTTTCTAGGTTTCTTAGGAGCTGAGGGTTGGGGGTGTTTGAGATGCCACGAGTTCTCTATTTGGCGACCGACAAAAATATTCAAGTCATTACTTTGATATAGTAATGAGTGACTTTCACAGCTATTTCTGCAACTTATATCGACTTGTTGAATTTGGAGGATAAGTAGAAGCGTTCGCAAAAAGTGATAACTTAAGGCCATAGTACTTAGGCTAGGAGTAGTGATGGTTAATGAATGTTAATCAGAATGATCAAGGGTACAAATCACCAGTTGTTAAATTGGAGTCATACGTCAAGTATAGATTAGCGATACTATACTGTAATCCCAATAACTTTGTTGCTAAGAAACGCGACGCCAGGCGAAATTTAAATACGAAAGTTCAAACGGTCAAAATATAAAAGTACAATAAATCACCAATAGTACATCCAAATGACACGAAATTTACACACGAAAACAGGAACACAACTTGTAGCACAATTCGAAAGTTTCAGACGAATAGGACCAACTAAGACAGAGATATTGTATGCATGAACCAAAATCCCAGATTGTAGCGAGAAACACAGCAATATGATACAAAGTTACAACAAATAAACCAAATTAATTCCTTTCGATGAATTTAAACCAATTCCAAAATGCGTTGAACAGGCGAACCACGTCTTTAGCCTTAATTTGATATGTAGGTGACCAGTAAATATTGAAAAATGAATTCATTAAGCACAGAATAAAACGGAGGTCACTTGACCGTAAACCTTTGAAGTGATATGAGAATAAAAACATGACTTAAGTTTTCAAACGTTGGCGAGATCCACCAATCATGTATTTAGTTTTTTCGTTGTTTAGTGTTAATTTCCTCGCTGATAGCCATTTTTGAACATTTACTAGATCATTATTAAGTTTGTATTCAATATCTATGGATGAATCTTGTGTCCTCTGCAAATACGTTAGCGTGAGTTGTTTCTAGGCAGTTTGGGAGGTCGGTAATATAAATTAGAAATAGTAGTGGACCAAGGTTAGATCCCCGGGGTACTCCACAACGAATTTGTTTTCTTTGTTTCAAATACGACTGAAACCATTTGAAGGTAGTACCGCGTATTCCATAAGCTTGTACTATTGACAGTACAATCTGGTGGTCAATCGTATCGAACGCTTTTTAAGGTCTAACAATATAACCCCATTAATTAGGTCCTGGGCAATTGATTTCAACCACATTTCTGTAGATCGAAGTAACGAGGTTTCAACTGAGTGATATCGACGAAAACCCGATTGATTGTTTACAATTATATTATTATTGCCAAAAAAACGTTTAATTTTTCAAATATTTTGGCGATTTTTATCATTTTTCAAAATATTTACTATTTTTTAATACATGTACCTTCACAGGATGATCCATTGTGTTTATAACCTATGTAGCATTGACATGAGTAGGTCCTGTTGATATTGCTGCAGTATTGATATTTGCCGCATGGAGTTGAAGGACATCCGCCTATGTGGAAGACATTGACGCAAAAATAATATTTGCTATTTCAAAAAGAACAAAATAAACATTCTTTATATCAGTATTGGGCGCAGTGAGGATATTAGTTGAAGATCACTGTTTAACGATGCTCCATAATAACCAGAATAATTCTTCATGCTGAAATAAACATAATATATTAATATGTACAAACGTAGCACGGTCATGCATAAGCGCATTTCCCCCCTCCCCCCGTTTAACAGAGTCCTGATGAAGCTTATATAATCCGCCTTCCCCAAATATCGAAAGTTTTAAACGTACATAAAATAATAGTAGGCGTACATAGTAATTGCTATTTCAACAATGCTAATTAAATTTGTAATAATAAATAGATGCCACACAGAGATATTCTCAACCCAGTGGTGTAGAAGAGAGGGAGGCGACGGGCGCTGGTGGGCGGTGTTCCCCTTCCTCATGCTATGGGGGGCTTGCGAATCTTGAAAATATATTATTTTTCCACAGCTAAATTCCCCAAGCATCACTTATGGTATTTCAGGCATCACCCATGCCAAAATATTTCACTCTTTTTAACATGCTCGTCTAGAGTGCCCCTTCCCCAGCCCCTAGTTTGAATTTAGTTCTACAACACTGCTTCAACCAGCAAACTATTTATCACAACTTTCCCAATTTTTTGAAATGAACTTATGGGGTGGTTCTCCGGCTAGTTGGAACAAGTGCCATGCCCATATAGATTAAATATAATTTTGTCAATTTAAATTCTATTTGATTGAACTCACCTATAGGTAGCCGTAATTGATCTACAACAGCCAAATCAGTTAATTGTGACCACTGTCTGGGCAAAGACATATTACCATACATATCCGCGGTCGTTGCATTCATGATGTATACAAAACTGGTGTTGCGTTTTTGCCAATACATAATATCTCCAAACACGATCAATGCCACGATCTTTACTTTAGTTTCCATAATGGTCTTATTGACGCGACCGTCATAATCCATGGATATAACTCTGTTTTTGCCATAACACTTACTGTAGAGGTAAACTATCTTCTTGACATAATCAATTGTGATCCAAAAGTAGTCTATATCTACTGTGAATTCCTTTTGACCTTTCCCATCAAAAGTGAGTCGTAACAAGTTGTATCGGCGGCCATAAAACAGGTATCTATTCAATAAAAGAATTGTTTATCATTTAGGTAAGAGGAAATTTTTTAATAATAACAATATATAACATTTGAATGCGATGTAATAGCAATGAATGAATAGCCAATACGTCTGCAAGAATGGCTTAACTTCTTCAGTTGATTTGATTGCAATGCCTGGATATATGTGTTTTGTGTTTATTATGACTTCGTCAGGCAAAAGTGCAAATATCTTCGGTTCAGTGCATGCTATGTAGATGACAATACCACCGTTCGTTTTGTTTGTTTACAACGCTACGCGGCCGATTTAAGCCCCTTTCAAACACCTCTGTAGTTGTATTTGTTTACAAATTATAGGGGTGCACCGGATAGTACTTTTTACTATCCGGCCGGATACCGGATATGCCGGATAGTTTAAAAATATCCGGCCCGGATATCCGGCCGGATACCGGATATTTTGATTATTTTCTTATTCAAGACTCGGGCCTCCTTTTCAGGTTGAATGAGAGTGTGCATCAATGCAGGCAATGAAGGCAATGATGCCCGAATGATGCCCAATGATGAACAATGCACTACTTCATGTTAGGACTATATAGAGGTTCATATATAATATGCTGTTTGTCATGAAGTATTGAAGTATCAATATAGTGACCGCTGGCCAACATTTTTGGCTTTGCTATAGTAGAAATACTGGAACAGTAAACCAATTCATATAATATTGTTCTTTTGTTTGTTGTATTGATGTCCAACTGTTTTCTTTTCATAGCATATTTATTGATATTTTTTCCGTTTTTAAGTTGAAACAAAATTAATACGCCTTGAAAAAAATATCCGGTATCCGGGCCGGATATTAAAAATATCCGGCCGGATACCGGATAGTCGGATTATCTCATTATCCGGCCGAATATCCGGCCGGATATGATATCCGGTGCACCCCTAACAAATTAACAATAATACAAACTAATTATATATTCATTTCGCTTTCCTACCTTTGGTTTACACACTACAAACTCGTAAATACAACCATTCGACGGGGATTTCCAATCCCTTTAGTTTGATACCATTTTTGTAATCATAGGACATAATCTGGCCCTTTTATAGCCTGCGAAGCAGTCGCTTTATTTTTGAGTGGTTATTATATAAATGGGCGATAAAATAATCGGGCGGATAAAATAAGCGGGCGGAAAAATAAGCGGGCGGAGGGCGGCGAAAAATAAAGAGCCTGCAATCATCCTTAATAAAAATGAATTCCCCGTTCAGATTCTGAACGGAAAATACTGATTGGTCAAAATCTGAAGTTGCATACTAAAACTTCCGGACTTTGACACTTGCGTACGTGTGCGCAAATTTTGTTTGTTTTCATTACGTCGCCACTTCATGGTGATATTTCCGGCTCGTGTCTGATTGGTTGATTATTTTAGCCGTGGAATGTGGGCTGAATTCATTTTTATTAAGGATGATTGCAGGCTCTTTATTTTTCGCCGCCCTCCGCCCGCTTATTTTTCCGCCCGCTTATTTTTCCGCCTGACTATTTTATCGCCCATTTATATAATAACCACTCAAAAATAAAGCGACTGCTTCGCAGGCTAGCCCTTTTACGGCAATTCTCGTGAAAATATAATATTTATCCGAAAGCCGGTTTTGTCGGCGCACGCTCGGTCAACTTCGGAACCTAAAATCTCCGCGACTTTTCACCCTAGCGTATTGAAAGTACCGGCAATCGATTCCTCGTGATTTCATTGGTTTATAGCAATCAACACTGACCTTATATGGCATTTCGTAATTTATTTCGCGTGCGGGAATCAAATTTCAACGATCTCGGCATTTTGTATGCGACTTTCAAAAAATAAAAAAAAATAGTTCTACTTCTTCAAATGCAATGAAACTTTCCAATAATATTCCTTTTTACATGAACTACAATTTGTGTATTAACATTTGCTCGAAAATAAGAAATCTTGCTAAGGCAATTCCGATTTAT
This sequence comes from Trachythela sp. YZ-2020, assembly GCA_016169945.1. NCBI lineage: Eukaryota > Metazoa > Cnidaria > Anthozoa > Malacalcyonacea > Clavulariidae > Trachythela > Trachythela sp. YZ-2020. Next base: position 236,244 of record JADLSH010000056.1, on the reverse strand, counting down.
TTCAACAATAATTGTAAATTTTTTAGATAATTTATGAACATGTATGCAAATTAATTTGGATATGTAATATGAACCGGGACAAACTAAATATCATTTTAAAGAGGAAGTCATAAGCTATCGAATGACGCGTGTCCTGTTGCCAGAGAATAAACACGTCTGGAGATATTTACATTTGAAACAACCGATCGTAATTACGGCGCAAGCGACGTCGAGCGATAAAGAGTTAAGAAAGTTTAATAAGTTTAATAAGTTTGTCAGATGTTTCGCCGGTTAATGCTTCGTTAGCCTGCGAACAGGCCCTCTGTGCTAGAACAGGAGGGCCTGCACGGAACCATGTGTTTTATTCGTTCCTCCCCTTCTCTCGCTGGCCAAACGCGAACCAATCAGCGTCGAGCGGGTATAAATAAACAAAGACGTCAACTGTCAAATTGAAGCGTGATACGTACAACGAAGAAATGTACTAGATAAACCACCAGCCGTACACATATAATTAGACTTGGATCAAGTCCGTCTCTCTAGAGTCCGAGGGATCGAGCGCGCCGAGAAGCGGCGCGCGAGGTGCAATAACGCGGGAAAGTTTGAGGGAGAGACGGACTTTGGTTATAATTCCATGACACGCAATCACGAATATTTCTCTTTGATCTTGACCCCAATCCCGACCCAATCCCTAACCCTAACCCTATTTCGTGCGTGTCGTGGAATCGTAACCCGGACTTGGCTCACCTGCAAGCGCGCCAAATTTACCGACCCGTTTTTCCGTCGGTAACGCGTCATAACTAGATTGCCATAATTTATGCTAATTGACAATAAAGCGGAAATAACAAAGTATCTTGTTTCAAAATATATAGCGTGCTGTCTCTCTTCGTGTCTGGTTTAGTTTATACTTAAATGATGAATTCGTTTCAAGATGGTATTAATTATGGCTTGCGTAAACTTGGATACGATAACTTGATATGATTATACTATACTATAAACTGCACAACTAGTGTCACACTATAAAGTGTCACGGCGAACTTCATGATCACACGAAATTTTGATACAGTCCGGGAGTTTTGTTCAGGACAAATTTTGTGCAAATATAGTCATAATAATTAACTAGAAGACTCTATAGATACGATTTAATAAAACAAGTGTTGTTTAAATATAAGGCTTATAGTTATATAAAAGGCGTATTTTTATTAACATTAAAATATTTGATCATTTGTTAATATCACAATGACAAATCTGTTCGACTGAGGTTTTAGCGTCTCAGAATCGGTCACAATGTCAATGATAACAAATAAATGTTGATATATTGCCTTAAGTTAACTTTATTTTGCAGTGACCTTTATATTTTAATATTTTCAATGGTAGACTATTTTGTTTCGATCGCGACGGGTATTTTAATAATTTTGCCCTGACACTTGCGGGCTTCCGTATAACCGTATTTGTAACAAACCGCTAAAAATAACACCTGTCTATTAATATAATTTCCCGCCAAAATAATAAATCTGATTCGAAACATTGCAGGTGAGCCAAGTCCGTCTCTCCCTCCATTCTTGCACCTCGCGCGCCGCTTCGCGGCGCGCTCGATCTCGTCGCTTCGCGACTCGGACTCTAGAGAGACGGACTTGATCCAAGTCTAACATATAATATGTATTTAAATACTCCAGGAAAATATATAAAAAATATATCAACATATACAAATAAATTAAAAATAATTGCAACAACTATAATAATACGTTTTAATAACTTGTGGCGTTTTTGAGAGCTATAATGAACATATTACCTAACAAAATACATTTGAACCCGCTGAATTTGAGCGCGACGAGTGGCTTAAAACCATGCTGAAAAACTAAACAAAAACAAAGTTCTCATTCTTCGAGCTAAATGTGAATCAGATACAGTAAATAGGGACTTGGAGCACGTTTAGAAAAATGACCAGGAACTATATTCGAAATCACGGGAATGCAAGTCTTCCGTACTCTTATTGCCTACAAGCTCCATACACAATGAAATAAATACAAGTTTGTTTTTATTAAACGAAACCAAATTGTAGAAATAGTTCTGAAAACAGTTAAATATAATGTCAAGAAACACTGGCAGGATGGCGATGTTTTTGGTTTTAACCGCTCTGGTTAAAATATAAAGTCTAACACGGGCAAAGAACATATTTATGCCCGCGAACATCAACTCTATATTGACTATATATTTAGCAATTATTGAACGAGGTTGCGCGTGATATGAAGAATTATCATGCCCGAAGTTTGCCGTTATAAACCGAAGCCGCAGGCTGAGGTTGATAACGGCAAACTGAGGGCATGATAATTCTTCATATCACGCGAAAACCGAGTTCAATAATTGTTTTATTATTTATTTAAAAAATTAAAAATATCTTGCGTGCTAGACAGTCAAGAATTACGAAATGCGCGAGGTCAACAAAGAAGTTGCATAACATGACAACGAAGTCATATTGACGCGTCAATAATTATCATATTGACTCGCTTGACCATATTTGGCAAGCTGTCGCCGCGTAAAGAGCCTGGACACGAGGTTGTTGAGTTGATGACGATTTCACAGTTGGCTGTTAGCCAATCAGAAACCAGGAATTTTTTAAATAAATAATAATTGTAAATATTAGGTGTTCATGCTCAAGGTGTCTTTGAGAATTTGTAGCCCTTCGCTCGCTCAAAAAACAAAACGTACTTCAAAACAATCTCTAGAAATTATTTTAAAACAATAATAAAAATATACAAAGCAAATATACAATCTTTCTATAAATACAACTACCTCCAGCGAAGCCAATCCCAGTAATATGTCAATCATTAACACTTAAGCATAAAATTATGAGAAGATTGCGTTTCTATACGAACTCCACTACGAAGAAATTATAGGGATCCGTGCAGGCCCTCCTTTTCTAGCACACAGGGCCTGTTCGCAGGCTAATGCTAGGTCAGTGACCATTAAATCTAATTAAGTATTAGTATACACCCAACCATTGTCCATTACAAATCCTACATTCTGATTGGCTACTCAACCGTTGACCATTCGTGATGGACAACGTTTGGGAAAAATGAAAACAAACCTGAAAAAATATGGCAGTAAACTCTCGTTTTGCAGACGTTTCGGAGGAATTTTTGGAGAGTTTGATAGAAAATTCTATCCCTGAGAAAACTAAAAAGGCCACAAAATATGGCATGAAGATTTTTAATGGTAAGGAACGAAGTAGAAACCGTATTTTATTAATAAATCTGCTTTTACTTGCCGCTCACGAGTGGTTAAATAACACAACATTTTCGTCAGTTTGCACTAGAAAAACTGTATTTTTAGAGTGGTTTGCAGCACAGTCTAAATTCACTACACCATTGGAACAAATGGCAAAAGACGAACTTTGTCAGTGCCTCCAAATATTTTATGCCGCTGCAAGACAAAGAGACGGTAGCGAATTTAAAGTTACGACGCTTCGCGGTATACGTTCAGCGATTGACCGGCATTTAAAACAGGCACCAAACAACAAGCCTTGGTCGATAATTGCTGACCCTGCGTTTGAAAAAGCCAACAAAATCCTGAATGCTATTTGTAAGAAACATACGAGGGAAGGAAAAGTCGGAGCAATTGTCCACAAGGCTGCAATGACGCCAGAACAACTGGAAAAATTGTACGAAAGTGGCCAGCTTGGCAACAGCGACTCGCAAAATCCTCGCCAGCTTATGCAAACAACTTGGTTTTATATTACCCTCTATTTTGGCAAACGAGGCCGAGAAAATCTAGGAAAACTCACCAAACAGATGCTGGTCCTTCGCTCAACATCACAAGGACGCCGATACTACGAGTTCCGTCGCGAAGCGTTAATTTCAACCAAAAACCACCAAGGCGGTCTGAACGACAACATCGACGAAGCTGACGGCAAAATGTTTGAAGTTCCCAATTCGCCTCGTTGTCCAGTTAAAACCGTAGAAAACTTCATGAAGCACCTTAATCCAAATCACGACGCTTTGTTTCAGCGGCCAAGAGAAATTTGTGCCAAGTTTCAAGTGGACAATGATGAAATTTGGTTCTGTAATTCCCCCCTTGGTATAAACACGCTCGGAAATCTTCTCAAGGCCATGTCGAAAGCCGCCGGCATAATTCCTCACCTAACGAATCATTGCATTCGAGCTACGTCTGTCACAGTTTTGTCTGACCACAACATAGAGGCTAGACACATCAAGGCTGTCACTGGTCACAAATCTGATCTCTCCATTCAGTCGTACAGCTCGACGGCTTCTTTCCAGCAGAAGGAAAACATGTCGAATATTCTAAGTCGCTTCGTCTCGGGCGAGAGTAATCCTTCCATTCAGTCTAGCCCCTGCAGCTCTACTTACAGCAAGTCACACCTTATGCAAGCATCACCCGCAATGTCTTCGGCACTTGAAACAACTGATCAGGCTAACTCTGATGTCCAGCTTCGCATTGAAAACCAAGCCACAAATATCGAGATGCAAGCTCCCCAATCGTTCAGTTTCCATGGCTGGATCGATTTCACCATCCAGTTGAACTTTTGTTCCCGTGGTAGTCGTTTCTTTTATAACTTTTTCGAAGAAATTCTTTCTTACGAATGTTTTATGGACATTTTAACACCAAACGGTTTGCTTCTGACAGTTGATCCTTATAATGTTCACGTGTTTACATGTCATGTGATGTCGCGTGAGTTCGCGCGTGCGTATAAATTAAAATTGAATTAAATTATTTTAAAAATGACACGGTGTATGAATTATTTTCTCGAAATTAATATATCTATCAAGGTGTATACTAAAACAATTAGACAACTCGTCCTCGTTGTCTATGAGCGAATAGTCAATTCAGGCTTCGCCTTCGTTGACTATTCGCTCATAGACAACTCGGACTCGTTGTCTAATTGTTAAATATTACATCCTCTATATATAAATACATAAATCACATACGTAGCATTACAATGAGTCATTGTTCACCTTAATATATCATTCTTGAATTAACATGAATTAAAGTTCTATTTGAAAATATTAGGTAAAAAAAAGTAAAAATAATAATTATTTCTTTTTTTATTTGTGTATAGCTATTTCTTTTTTTGATTTCCTGCAATCTGATTGGCTGCGTGAGCGGGCAGCTTTTTACGATATTTGACCGTGGTCCAAATTTTTTTTATGAAAAAGATTGAAAAACATTTGAAAAACAACAAAATTCCCCCCAAAATATGCTTGGACTATATTAAACTTAGTCAGTTACTCCATAGATTATGTCAAAATTTTAATATAGCTTGGAGGAAATGTCTCGTTTGCAATTGAACTTTTTGTTATGGTTATTTTTTAAATATTTTAGAAACCAAATCACAGCAAATTCTCAAAAGATATGATGCATGAACCACACATAAACAAAAATTGAATAAACAGGTATACCTTTTTCATCGTGTCTTGAAATATTTGGAAAATTATAGTCCAAAAACAATGCAAATTTCTATCCTTGTGGAAATTCCGAGGCAAATTCAGTTGACGCCGAATCACTACCTAGACTAGTACCGGGTTAACAAGGCGGTTAACGTTTGAGCACTCCAACAGCAACACGAAAACACTTGAACAGCCAAAAATTGAGAAAAATATCACAGCTGCCATAATCTTGAGTAAAAGCTGCCGGCTTTCGAACAACACTGGAATATTTTATAAATTTTCGACTTTCCATGAAGGAAAAAAATAAAAACGTTATTGACCGTTTTGGTCGGTCCGTACTGAAAAATATTTTCCCTCGGCCTCAGAAGCGTCCCTCGACCTTTGGTCTCGGGCCGCTTCTGAGACTTCGGGAAAATATTTTTCCAGTACGGACCTCCCATCCGGTAAATAACATATATATATTAATGACATTACTTTGGAATCATTGTTCATCTTAATATATCATGCTTGAATTAACATGAATAATTAAAGTTATATTTAAAAATATTAAGTAAAAAAAATAATAAAAGTAAAAATAATAATTATTTATTAATGACTCCATAGTAATGCTACGTAAGTAATTTATGTATTTTAAATGCATTTTGATTAGTTAGACTTGTATATATATTAAGGTGGCTCGATGCAGTTTTCAAAAATTCAAGCGTATAACATTTTGAAATTCTTAAACTCCGTATTTTAAAGACTTATTCACCATATGTCGGTGTTTTCATACATTTTGATGTTTCTACTTTCAAGATGTGTTAGTTTTTGTAACGTATAGTTCGTTGTTGTGGCAACACACGCGTCCGAAATTCACTCAAATGCAAAAACGGGCTATTGCTTCGTGTATTTCGAAAAAAAGCACGGTGACCCGCAAATTTTTTTCGTGCATTATTTTACTTACAACATATACCTAACGATAAGCGAAATATAAAAAAAATCCTGTAATGCCAATTTTTGTTAAAACGCAAAAATGTCGTTTTCTTCAATAAAATTATTTTGGCTTTACAAAATTTTTTATTTTTGGTATAATGAAAGACTTTTGCGGTACAATACAGCATGCAAAATTTGAACATAGGTCAAAAAAATTTGAACACCGGACAAAATAGTGAGTTATAACGCATTGCTTTTCAAGAATGCAATTTTGTAATGACGTCGCCATTGACATGAAAATGCTATAGAACACCGCAATGGCACGAGATGGGTCGAGCAACTGCTCACGTCTGATCAGTTTGGAAGTTCTTTCGTTAATATTCCCGGGCACACAAATTGTCACGCGGATTTCCTGATTACTATATCGAGCCACCTTAACCGGCGAAACGTCAACCCTAGGACCTGTTTATCAGTTTGTATGCACTTCATTTAGGACACACAATATCAACTGTTTTAGCGTAAAATGACCATGACGGACAACATGCATTTGTGCCAATACCCAAATCCGGTGCGAAATGCCAGAAAATGACCACACCCAGAAACGGCACTGCCGACATAGCTCTATCATAAAATAAGGAATGAATAGAAGGGCCACTCCTTTGATGTTTTTGGCGCTGCCGACACGCGCCGGAAGTTGACGGCCGCCATGTTGCTGGCCAGAAGAGTGCAGCCAGAACAATAGGGAAATGTATTGTGAAATTGACATCGCTGCTACTAAATCGCGCTTTTAAGCGATTTTTGTGGATAAATCCAACTGTGTGCATCGGAAATATAAATGAGAAAGGTAAGAGAGTAATTTTGATGTTTTAATTGATGTTTTAATGTTTTATCAAAGAAAATGTTTCTTTTAGCCAAAATTTTGTAATTGTCAGATAGCTTACGGGGTTCGCCAGGGCACCAGGGTGCAAATGCAGTTTACTTTTATATAGAATTTTGGAGCAAGATATTTTCTTGAGACGGTATTCCTCATAGTATAGATTAAAGATTTATGGTATTTTCATTTCATTTTTCCTACATATTTATGGGACAAATTTGAGCTAGAATTTGACAATGATCTTTATGTTTACTTCTCCAGCTAAATAAAAATTGGTGTCTGAGACTCTGAGTAGAGTCAAAGTTGAGTGTTTATTGGCTTATTTTCTAATATTGTAGATGTAATTCCTGGTTATTATGATAAAGGCTGAACAGTTATTCATGAAAAGTAAAACGATGTTGCCTGGTTGTGTGTCAAGAAAACTATCAATGGGGATTACTGAACTAAAGAACTGAAAACCAAAATATATTAAAATATTCTATAGTTAATTAACCCATTAACTGCAGGTACCTACCACTGATGAGTAAAATTGTCTGGCGTTAACAGAGTAAATTACTAAAGTACGGCGCATCTGGGCGCATTGCCAGCTAATGGGTTAATAATAAATATTTTATATGCAAGCGGATGTTTTAATATACTGGACTGAATTTTATTATATATAGCCAGATGAAAACCCCTTCTGGATATGTTACTGATAATACTTGCAATTTCAGTTACAGTATTGATTTCCTATAAAATCATTAGTGATTGTGACCCATGTCTTATTGCAATATGATTCAGACAAAAAACATAGCAATAATAATAATTTCGAATTTTTATACAGGATAACCTATCAGTACAATAATACTATTATCAATAAGGTACTGTAAACAAACATAATCCAATTGGGCAGAGGGGCCAACTAGACCTACACAAAATCATAGGCACCCCAAGTCAATGCAGCACCAAAATTTGGGTTGGTGTAGTGGTGCCTTCCTTCAAGGTGGTGACCTTCTACGCTTTTGTTTGAAGTTCAGTGCCCAAGCAAAGGGCACTGCTTGCTTGTATGATGCCATATATCACGCCCCAGGAAATACTTTGTCCAGGGCAACACCCTAGCAAGTTTCAAATTGACATAAAATGTTGTATTATCAAGAAACACCATATTGTACATAGGTTCCTTTCATTACAATATTTTCCACTTTATGCATTGATCATAATAAATACTGTCCACCATATTCATTTTCTGTGCAAAATGGATTAACCACAATATGTACAAGACAACTATACGGTATGTGTTTTTATTGATTTTGCTCATATTTACATGACCGATTATTCACAAAAATAAGACGTTAGGTCTAGAGACCTAATTACAAAATTGTATTTCACTATGGAGAGTATGAGTAATTAAAATGGTCCGATTTACACTAGAGACAGATCATCCGTCAAGACGCATCATCCGTTGGATAGATCATCTGTCTTTGTATAAAGACAAGACAAACTATCCAGACAAACTAGTGAGAATAGCTATCCTCTGGCTACAAGTAAGGAAGTATCAGCTTACTCGATAGTTTGAACGTCTAATGCCGTATTTATACACACAGACGGATCATCCGTCAAGACGAACTACGCACACAAGTTTGTCCATGTAGACGAACTACACAGATAGTTCGTCTTGACGGATGATCCGTCTGTTCGCCTGCATTTATAAACAGACGAACTATCTTTTCTTTGCCAACTTCGTCCAGATTGATCATCCGTCTCTAGTATAAATCAAGCCAATATTTGCAATTACTATATTTGTTAGGTTATTAGTAGCAGTTGCAATTATGGATTTCTTTACAACGAAGCATTTGGTAGTTTTTTTAAATTGAGTTTCAAGCAATCAAACCCATTCCAAATACTAGTGTATATAATGTTTAATACTAGTGTATAATGTTAATTAAACTGCATTGGCACTCAGGTGCCCTGGCGACCCCCATAAGCTATCTGAGAATTACAAAATTTTGGCTAAAAGAAACCTTTCTTTGAGAATTAAAACATCAAAATTACTCTCTTACCTTTCTCATTTATATTTCCGATGCACACAGTTGGATTTATTCATCAAAATCGCTTATAAAAGCGCGACTTAGTAGCAGCGATGTCAATTTCACAATACATTTCCCTATTGTTCTGGCTGCACTCTTCTGGCTAGCAACATGGCGGCCGTCAACTTCCGGCTCGTGTCGGCAGCGCCAAAAACATCAAAGGAGTGGCCCTTCTATTCATTCCTTATTCTATGGCTCTATCTCCTAAACCGTCAAAGCTACAGACTTTCTGAAGAGCTTAATTATAGTGTTTAGAATGGTTACTTTTAGGGGTGGTCATTGGAGAGTGAAATGTGTCTAGGTACAACATTTTACAAGAAAATGACCATGCAACTGCTAATTAAACATCAGATAACTTCATACACCTTCGAAAGGCTATATTTTCGTATTTCCAAAATATTTTTGTCATAGGATAAATAACTATGCTTATTTCAATATAATAGTAATAGATTTAATGAGGGTTGATATTGTCTTGTTGAGATATAACACAGTTCATTTCACTTAATACCCCCCACCACAACACGATTGCAGCCATATTTTGCCGTTTTATTTGCTTTTATCACCGTGCTTCGCAAATATTATCTACAAGTTGTACTTGAACATAATGATAGTTGACTAAAGAATAATCCAACCAAGTTTCGTCAGGTTTTGAAATAGTGTAGTGTATTTATCTTCCATATTGTAGAAGTGATGTTTTGCTCAATTATCGCGACAGTGCAATGTCTCGTCGCTTCTCTTCTCGCATTATCACACTTTTTCGTCTTCAAATGTATTTAGATTACAGTATCCAAAAATATTTCATTGTAGAAAAGTTCCAATCGAAAAACAGAACACATAACTTCCCATCCGTTGCTATAAACCACCCCAAGTATTTTAAGAACATGAATAAAAAATATAATGTTCAAAGTACTTTGAAAGTCACGCGCAATCTTCACGAAAACACCGCTTGATTTGATGACATGCAGGGGGTGGAATATTTTCACGAATACTTGAAACTATAATATGAGGCATAGAAAACACTTGATATTTTCGTGCAAAAAGGTTTTGTAAGTTCCTGAGTTTTGTTTAGCTTAATAAAACCATAAAATACAATATTACGCATGCAGGAACGTACAAAATGTTTTGTTAAATCAAACTATAGTTTCAAGTATTCGTAAATAATTCTACCCCCCTGTCATCAAGCCCACGCGGTGTTTTCGTGAAGATTGCGCGTGACTTTCGAAGTACTTTGAACGTTATATTTTTTATTCAGGTTTATAAAATACTTGGGGTGGTTTATTGGAACGGATTAGCAGTTATATGTTAAATTTTTCGATTGGAACTTTTCTGCGATCAAGTATTTTTTGATACTGTATTCTAAATACATTTGAAGACGAAAAAGTGTGATAATTCGAGAAAAGAAGCGGCGAGACATTGCACTGGCGCGATAATTGAGCAAAATATCGCTTCTACAATATCGAAGATATATACACTGCACTACTTCAAAACCTGACGAAATTTTGTTGGATTATTCTTTAGTCAACTATCGTTATGTTCAAGTACAACTTGTAGAGAATATTTGCGAGGCTCGGTGACAAAAAGCAAATAAAACGGCAAATATGGCTGAAATCGTGTTGTGGCTTGGGGCTATAAGTGAAATGAACGTACTGTATTATATCTCAACAAAACAATATCAACCGTTATTAAATCTATTACTATTATATTGAAATAAGTATAGTTTTTTATCCTATGACAAAAATATTTAGAAAATAAGAAAATATTGCCTTTCGAAGGTGTTTGAAGTTATGTGATGTATAATTAGCAGTTGACCTGGGATGGTGCATAGTCATTTTGTTGTAAAATGTTGTACCTATATAGACACATTTCACTCTCCAATGACCACCCCTAGAAGTAACCATTCTAAACACTATATATAAGCACTTCAGAAAGTATGTAGCTTTGATGGTTTAGGAGATATAGAGCTATGTCGGCAGTGCCGTTTTTGGGTGTGGTCATTTTCGGGCATTTTGCACCGGATTCGGGTTTTGGCACATATGCAGTGTTGTCCGTCATGGTCATTTTACCCTAAAAGAGTTGGGATTATCTGTCCTATATAATGAGATGCATACAAACTTATGTACAGGTCCTAGACTACTGACAAAGTCATAATAAGTACAAAACACACACACACATATATATATATTTGCTCTATCTATATAATATCAAGCACTCTTTGGCATTGCGTGAAACAAAACACGCTAACATATATATATATAAAAGCTCACTTCCCTTGTGGTCGTTTGAGCACTCTGGCCCCAAGACACTTCACGCATGTCTGGATGCGCATGTGTCTGAGTATTGTACCACATGCGCTTGGTGAGGGCAAGAGTATGGTGTATAAATACGAAGTCACTCGCATCTAGACTGCGTTACAAGCTGCACTGACGAGCCGTTGAACGGCGAAACATGCATGTCTGCAGATTTGACTATATTTATATATATATATATATAATTATAGATTTTACTTAAAATGTTTCTTTGTCTCTACTCCGAGTTTCTTTGTCTCTACATTCGCTCTACTGAATTTTAAGTATTGAGCACTTTCTTTACTATACGTTACAAAAGCTTGTTATATATATATATATACATATATTTCTAAAATTCATTAATTATTCATAGGCAAAATACAAAGGAAACTCATGACCCGTAGCGGATCTATATATTTGATATAGACTTGCTCAAATTTTCTCCTTCAATTTTAACAGCGTAGATAACATCAATCTTCAAAATTCCAACGCCAGTGAGCGTACAAAACGAGTCATTTTAGAAGTCATATACAAACCTTACAGTTCGGCCTTTATCAGATCTAAAACACTCGGCTGCGCCTCGATGTTTTAAATCTGATAAAGACCTCTTGTGCGGTTTGTATATATTACATATATATATATACAATGGAATACATAGGCCCTATATAGGAAGCCCAATGACTCTAATCACCCACCGAGTATCACAAGGCAACTACCTGCATCAATTAACAAGCCCATCGCACTTCTTTCATCAGATGAGCAAACTTTTCAGGAATCTGCACCCATTGTATATCAGAACGCACTCAGGCATAGCAGCTTTAATCATGAACTTAGCTACACTCAGCACACACCGCAACAACAACGCAGGAATAGGCAACGCCATATCATTTGGTTCAACCCACCATTTAGCAAGAGTGTTAGCACAAACATAGGACGTAATTTCCTTAGTCTAATTGACAAACATTTTCCACCGCACCACAAGCTCCATAAAATTTTTAACAGAAATACAGTTAAAGTAAGTTACAGCTGCATGAACAATGTCAAGTCAGTAATCACTAAACACAATGCACGCATATCTAGGAACAACAAGCCACAGGACAGGGACATTACCAATTGCAGTTGTAGAGAAAACACCATTTGCCCGCTTCAAAAACAATGCATGACTAGGGACATAGAATACAAAGCAACAGTCACAGTAAGCAACACAAACACGATCAAGAATTACATTGGCATGACTGCAACCACATTCAAAGAGCGATTGGCCAACCACACTAAATCTTTTCAGCATAAAAAGCATGCAAACGACACGGAACTTTCGAAATATATTTGGACATGAAAGAAAACAATAAGGATTTCAGTACTAATTGGCAAATTTTAAAAACATTCTATTTCGTACACAGGAGGATCAAAACGATGCAATTTATGTTTAGAAGAAAAATTTTGTAATTTGAAAGAAAAAAACAAGAATTGTTTACTCAACAAAAGAGCTGAAATAATTTCACGATGTCGTCATCGTAACAAATTTCGCGTAAACAACGCAAACAAAGCCATGCATGCACACATTGTCTCCCACATACACCCCCACGTTCCGGCAGGAAGCATATAAGCGGTGATTTCTTTCGATACTTGTTACTGCCTGATGATTCTTTTACAGATGAAACAGCCTGTTGCAGACCAGTTTTGAATTTCCTCTAACTATATGTTGTCGAGCACTCTCTGTGTTTCGTAGACCTAAACCTACACGTATATACATATATATATGAATATAAGTGTCGAGTTCAAAATCATATAGACTATAGAGTATATAGTACAATCTGCAGACATGCATGTTTCGGCGTCCAACGCCTCGTCAGTGCAGCTTGGTATACGTCTATATACGAGATGTCAACGGTATTTATACACGTGAGCTTACTCTCACCAAGCGCATGTGGTACAACACGGTGACATCAACGCATCTAGACATGCGCAAAGTGTCATGGAGCCAGAGTGCTCAAACGACCACAAGGGAAGTGAGCTTTGCATTAGCTTTGCCAGAGTGCTCAACAACACTAAAGTGAAGGAGCGTAAATAGTACAATCTGCAGACATGCATGTTTCGGCGTCCAACGCCTCGTCAGTGCAGCTTGGTATACGTCTATATACGAGATGTCAACGGTATTTATACACGTGAGCTTACTCTCACCAAGCGCATGTGGTACAACACGGTGACATCAACGCATCTAGACATGCGCAAAGTGTCATGGAGCCAGAGTGCTCAAACGACCACAAGGGAAGTGAGCTTTGCATTGTATATATATATATATACTGTATATATATATATATACGTGTAGGTTTAGGTCTACGAATATATATATTGTATATATATATATATATATATACGTGTAGGTTTAGGTATACGAAAATCAAAGAGTGCTCGACAACATATAGTTAGAGCAAATTATAGATTTTCGCTTACCTCAAAACTTGTCTGCAACAGACTGTTTTATCTGTAAACGAATCATCAGGCAGTGACAAGTATCGAAAGAAATGACCGCTTATATGCTTCCTGTATTGTCTCCCACATACACCCCCACGCTCCGGCAGGAAGCATATAAGCGGCCATTTCTTTCGATACTTGTCACTGCCTGGTGATTATTTTACAGATGAAACAGCCTGTTGCAGACAAGTTTTGAGGTAAGCGAAAATATATATATATATATATATATTGATAATTTTGTAAGTGTTTGTTTCACTTTACTAGGATCTATAGAAAAGCCCCCACGCAATAATCCTTTGGTTAGGTGGAATGAGGACGATCTAATGGAATGAATACCGTTTTCCCCTAGTATTTTGTAGTAGACTAAAAGAGTGCACTAACCGCGAAGTGTGCTAATATAGTATGGTATTTAGTGTTTGTTTCACATAACATACGTACCTCAAATAACATGGATATAATTTCCTTCCCCTCGCCAGCTATCTTAAATGAATAAGACTCCAGCCCTTGGGACACTGGATGGCGGCTTAAAAGGAGGAAGGAATATTTGATGACATTTATTAATCAACATTAATTAGACATATTTAAATACCTAATATGTTCGTAAAATGAATCAGTTGGTTTCTTATACGCATATCCTTTCATTACTGAGTTGACAAATACAAGTAATGATCCAGATCCTGCTGAAGATGTTTCGATCTTATATAAAGGTGTTACTTTATCGTTGACATCAAACCACTGATCACGAATCCATTTAGGAAAATGGATGCGGAAATTGTGAACAGAACCTGTAGTACCTCCAGTAGAAGGAACTTGTTGACCAACTGATTCATTTTACGAACATATTAGGTATTTAAATATGTCTAATTAATGTTGATTAATAAATGTCATCAAATATTCCTTCCTCCTTTTAAGCCGCCATCCAGTGTCCCGAGGGTAGCTGGAGTCTTATTCATTTAAGATAGCTGGCGAGGGGAAGAAAATTATATCCATGTTATTTGAGGTACGTATGTTATGTGAAAAAAACACTAAATACCATA
Organism: Trachythela sp. YZ-2020; assembly: GCA_016169945.1. Taxonomy (NCBI): domain Eukaryota; kingdom Metazoa; phylum Cnidaria; class Anthozoa; order Malacalcyonacea; family Clavulariidae; genus Trachythela; species Trachythela sp. YZ-2020. The sequence continues at coordinate 221,214 of JADLSH010000056.1, read as the reverse complement.
CTATATATATATATATATATATATACATATATAGATTTTCGCTTACCTCAAAACATGTAGGTTTAGGTCTACGATATATATACATATATATATATATATATATATATATATATATATATGTATTAAGGAAAGATTGTTCTTCAAGCTTTAGTATTCAGAAAAATAATCTGAACTCCCAACGGGATTCGAACCGGTGTCCCCCGATTGCCGGTTCGGTTGTTTCACCACCAGACTATAGAGTTTCAGACGGCAATCTGATGTTATTTAGAGACCTGGTTCCTACTAATGATATGCGTGCTTTGTGCTTAAAGTCTCAACATATCTGTAATGTGATATTGTTTGTGGTTGTTTTCATATACTATGTATGTGATATAGTACATGTTGTAAGCTTGGATATATATGTATTAAGGAAAGATTGTTCTTCAAGCTTTAGTATTCAGAAAAATCATCTGAATTCCCAACGGGATTCGAACCCGTGTCCCCCGGTTGCCGGTTCGGTTGTTTTACCACTAGACTATAGGGTTTCAGACGGCAATATAGCATATATATATATACTGAACTTTATTCGCCTGAAGATTGTCACTGAAGTGGCATGAAACTCAGAGTAGCGATTTCATTATTTTAAGATAAACAAACATTTATATATATATATATATATATATATATATATATATATATAATATATACAAACCGCACAAGAGGTCTTTATCAGATTTAAAACATCGAGGCGCAGCCGAGTGTTTTAGATCTGATAAAGGCCGAACTGTAAGGTTTGTATATGACTTCTAAAATGACTCGTTTTGTACGCTCACTGGCGTTGGAATTTTGAAGATTGATGTTATCTACGCTGTAAAAATTGAAGGAGAAAATTTGAGCAAGTCTATATCAAATATATAGATCCGCTACGGGTCATGAGTTTCCTTTGTATTTTGCCTATGAATAATTAATGAATTTTAGAAATATATATATATACTATTGGAGTGATTTTCGACCGGACTTACAGTTTTATAACAGTGCTCGATGGCAAGGCTGAGCATTGTTTAAATGTGCATTGTTTTAAAGAACGCGAAACGTGTAGATTAGCCGAAAAACCTAATCGATGCTTAGCAAAGAACGTCGTTTAACAAATTAAATGTGCAACCTGCGGAATTATGTATATTGGTGAGACAGGTAGAACAATAGGCACAAGAATTAAAGAACATCTGACAATGGACAAACAGACCATGTACAAACATTTAAATTCCCACAACAATAGACAAAAGAACTTCAAGAAAAGAATCTGGAAAATTTTGCATACAAACATTGAAGAGGAACGAAAGTATAATGAAGCAGTTGAGATTCAAAACCATGCCGGCAAGATTATGAACGGCTGTATTGGGAGAACAATTTGTATATAACTGTTTGTTTTAATTGTATTTTTAATTAGATATAGATTTGTATATAAATAGGGACATCATATTACCTAATTTAGTTTTCCCACTGAAGAAGCCTTGACCGGCGAAACATCTGGGATTTTAACTGTATTTTAACTTAATTTTAATAAAGATTCAAATTTAATGTCGGAAGAAATTTAATAAATTTGAACCTTCATTTTAATAAAGATTCAAATTTAATGTCGGAAGAGCGTTTTTTCGTTCACGAAATGCCAAAGAGTGCTCGATATCATATAGATAGAGCAAATATAGTTTTCGCTTACCTCAAGGTATCGACTACAGCTCTTTCACGCAATAAGCGATCGTCAAGTGGCGAGGGATTTCGAAAAGATTTTCCATTCTTAAATAGTATTGGTCGAAACGTGAGAGTGTATATAGGCGTTCAAACATTGCATGCATTCCTTTACTTCTGTAGGTTTTTTATTTTAAATCTGCTTTTGTGTCTGCATGTTGAAACTATTTCCGATCTTTTGTTCAGTAAAAATTGTTTGTCTTCTTTCATGATACATAGTTTCTTCTTTCATGATTGACCACGTTATGGTGAAATATTGTTTGTTTTCTTTCAATTTCCAAATATATTTCGAAAGTTCGGTGTCATTTGAGTATTTTTTGTGTTGAAAAGATTTAAAGTGGTTACGGTGTCGCTCTTTAAATGTGCTTGCAGACATGCCAATGTACTGTTTAGTGTTGTTCGTGTTGCTTGTGGTAACAGTTGCGTTGTATACTATGTCCTTGGTCGTGCATTGTTTCGGGAGTGGGTATGTGTTCTCATCTCTGCAATTGCAACTGATTGCGTCATTGCTAAGTGTCTGCGGCTGATTTTTCCTAATTATGCGTGCATTGTGCTTAGTGATTATGGAATTGACATTGTTCGTGCAACTATAGCTGACCTTAACTGTGTTCCTGGTAAACATTTTATGTAGTTTGTGGTTAGGTGGAAAATGCTTGTCAATTAAGCTGAGGAAATTGCGTCCTATATTAATTCTAACACTCTTACTAAATGGAGGATTAAACCAAATGATATTGCGGTGCCTATTTCTGCGTTTTTGTTGTGGTGGTTGATGCGTGGAGTCAAGTGTGTTGTTGAAATTACTGTGCCTTAGTGCATTTTGATAAATTGGTGCAGATTCTCGAAATGTGTCCTCATCAGAAGAGAGGAGCATGGTGGGTCGTTTGATTGTCTATTTATGTATAATGGATCATCATTAGGCTTCCTATATGGTTTGTAATTTTCAGTATTAAGGTCGAAAGTAACATCTAGAAAGTTAATTGTTTTTAAGCTTGTCTCAGTTGTGATTTTTAGGTCAAATTGTTCGAAAATCTTGTCGAGTTCTTTCCTCGTTTTTTCTGCTAAATGTGCTGACTTGCTTTTTATGATTGCCAATCCGTCATCTCTATACAGACCAATATTTTCTTTGCCAAATTTTGTCCCTGGTGTTTTAAGATGAAAGGCCCACAAGTTCGCAAACTTCAGCATCGACATAGCTACCCATGGTAACGTCAAATAAACTATTGCTTTCTCTCTTTATCCAAAGTTTTCTTTCATTGAAAAGGAGTGATTTTCTTGCATATTTTAATATTAATTGAAATTTCTTCTTTGGAAGTATTTGTCAAATTTACAGCCCAAGATAATGCTTGGTCGAGTGCGTTTTCCGAAATTGATGGATAAAAATCAACGATGTCAAACGAAATAAAAGTGTGCCTGCATTTTTTTTTTCGTTATCAAACCATTCGATTATGCTTTTTGCGTGCTTTTTGGTTTACTTTTAAAGTTTCTCTTAAATCGGAATTGATTTTATCAGAATTATTTTACAGATTTTTCCGGATTCACTTTTAGCCGGGTTAATTAATCTACATTTTGGATTGTTTTCGAAATTGTCTTGATGGTCTTTCAGTGAAATGAAAGCTTTACATTTTCTTCATCTGCTCAATTCGGACGACAAGTTCTAGTTTGTTTGAAATGTGTTTTAATTCATTGTCAATCTTATCTATGTTTCCCTCTGATCCGTGTTTATATGTTTTTGTTATATTGTCATGGATATAAGTTTGTTGTATGTGTCGAGCGGCGTTCAGGATGAATATTTCTAATTTATCTGCAAAAACGAAAATATTGGGAAACGAATTAATTTTTTTAAATCATTTGCTAAAGATTCCTGAATTTGGTTTTTCGTGCTTCAAAATTGAATATTTTCAATAAGATTTAAATGGCCGTCTTTGAAATGTTTAATCTCTACAATCCTTGGAGAGGTTTTGTTGGAAGGTAGTTCGAAAGAAGCCAATTCCATATCTCATGCGTTTTATCACACTTTCCACTTTTTCAATCCAATTACTCAAATATGCATCCTGTGATGGCATAGGGATGTTTTTCAACGAATAGTCAAATCGAAATTGCCTCATTTTAAGATAAAGATGGGTTACGTAAACAAGAGTTCAGTATGCAGTTGATTGGTTCTATTATGCAGTTAATTTGTTATATTATACAGTTCTGTTATGCAATTCAGATCGATGTTATTATTAATGTTTCTTTCTAAGTTACCCTTTTATGTAAGCTCTCAAGTTATGACCAGCATAGCTTAATGCCAGTGCCTCTAAAACCTAATTATAATTAGTCAGTGTTTGGGCTCTCATTTTCACTATTTTTTTAATAAATATGATGGTGTGGATGGATATTATCGTTCATGCGAGTAAATACGTATGGCATGCTGTATGTGTAATGCAAAAATCACAGAAGTCAGATATCAGATTATGCATGACAAAAAGTACTCTTTTAGTCAGTCTGTTACTATTATGGCAAATTCGACAAGCTCATATATGAATAGTAATTTAGCTGGCGCCATGGTAAAAATAAGTAAACATCTTGGCGTTTCTGAAATATTTTCAGACTCGTTTCTAGTGCAAAATTTCACAGAGGTTACACTTTACAGGTTTGTGATTACAAGACAAAAATTTATATAAGTGACTCAGATATAAATAGAGCCATAGACAGTGTAAATAATCCGGTGGGAGCTCCGCTTTATGCTCTCTAACGCTATATATAACACAAGGACCTATTATTTTTTTAACATTGAAACATTTATACTTTTAGCTACAGTTGTGCGTTTAATATTGCTTTTCTGTCTGTTTAATGGAAACGTTGCATTATATTAACGGCCTATAATCGTATTAAAGAGATCTAACAAGTCCCCGTCGCCAATGGGGATTCGGGCTCTTGCACCCCCCGTAACACAATTTTATTGCAAGAACTGTAAATAGTAGACGTGGCGACGTACGTTTGAGTGCAGTGTGCCGAAAATTGAAAACAATTTTTGGACAAGTTATTTAGGATTAAAATTGGCATAATTATATTATTTGAGCTGCAGTTGCACTGGCGATATTCTATTTCAGTGTAAATTTATAGAGACTAGTAGTTTATGAGATCTATTGCATGCACAAATCTTGCACATGCATATCAAGCTACAAGCTGTATTTTACTTGATTCGCTACCTTCGAAAGGTAGCTTGTTGTATTATTACTGGTAATTTATAAAGCTCTGACACAACTGTCAACTCTGTATGCGAATGCAATAGAAATTGCTATAAATATAGGTATTTTATTCTTGAAGATTTAAACACTTCGTTTTTATAATACAAACGTTTTTGATACATTCTTTTAAGTTAAACGTGCCCTGAAGTGCAGTCTTGTCGCTTCTTACGCAAATTTATCCGCAAAGACCGCACTTAATACTCATTAGCTACTCAATAATTCTCCGACTATAATATTTTGTAATTCTATCAATTTTGCTTTCAAAGTTATATCGTGTAGCTATAAATCATAATCTACAGTAGACACTTTTTACAGTATACAACATAATACTGTCTTAAATAACTTGCAGCAATTTGATTCCGCATTATAGTTCCAACTAATTCAACTTCTATTTCAACTCTGAGTATACATTGAAAAGACGAACTTTGTGAAAATTAATCTATTCGCTTTTAAAGTATATTAGATATTTTTCTCGATTTTTCCTATATGAAAATATCATTTGCGTGCAGTATATTAAACCTGTGAACAGACTTGCTCTCGATCGCACGAGGGAGAGTTGATTTACTGTGGCCAGCTATTTAAATATACTGGGAAATATATTTCTGTCGCTTTCCAATAAGCCCTTGAGTAAAATAATAAATAGTAAAGCGCCAATGTCCTAAAAAATAGATTCAGAAGTCGAGAGTATACCCTCTGTTCACAGAATCACAGGCTGCGTGATGACGAAAAGAATTGAATTTGTATGAAAAAAAAACAATAAAAGTAAACTGTGCTATTTATAAAAACTTGGTGGCGAAGTGGTTAGCGGACTTGCCTTTCACCTCTAAGGTCGCGCGTTCAAGTCTCAGTGAGAACTTTCTCAATGCAACTCGAACCCAGTCCTCAAGTGAAAAGAGTAAAAGTCAACGCTCTGCCGAAAGTCGTGGGTTTTCTCCGGGCACTCCGGTTTCCTCCCACAGGGAAAGTTGACAGGGTGGGTTAGGTAAAAGGGCCCACAGTAATTGGCATATGCTGTTGTGGTGACCCTGTCCTAGCTGGCGAAGCTAAATAAAATATAATTTAAAAAAAAGCGAAACTCTCCAGCAAGTGCTTCCGCTTAAAGGAAATTTCCTTTCGAAATTAAATTTTAAAAATATCAACGATCTAAATCATCGAATTGAAGTTTTGGAAGGAAGTTTGTATTAGTACACAGTATAGTTTAATAGTTATACACATTGAACAATGGATTACTTGCACGAATAATTCCGTCATTCGATTAATATATATTTAAGAGTTTCAAGAAATTACAGCTCTGTCACTTCTATATATAACTAATATTATGCATTTGAATTCGAGAAATAGTTTAATGTTAAAATGGCACAGATCGTCGGTGCTAAATGTGCATATTGCCAAATCTGTACCGTATTAATTCATTTGCCTTTGTAAACTTTGCACTATCCTTGGGATCTCTGAGAGTTGTATTAGATGTGGCATCCATTTTGGATTTCGAGCGGAGACAAATATCTCATTGAGACAAATAAACATTGTTATTTGCAAAGATTGCGGGTGCATGACACACCAAAAGTGCCCAACTGAACAACAGAACTCAATCACAAAACAAATATGCAACAACTGCAAAATAAAACAAATCAACTGCATATAACAAAACAAATGAAATGCATAATATCGTATCTGGACTGCATAATGACAAACATGAGCTGCATAACATCGTATCTGAACTGCATAACTGAACTTCTTAATTTCGGCCCTGATCAACCCCATAGGGATTGTTGCTGGTTAGGTGGATGGTTTCTCCGAATGCTTGGTTCTAAAAATTATTTCTATTTTGGTTGTTGATTCGCCGTTGCTGTGATAATCCATTTCTTCTGTCGTAGGATCCTGCCACAACTTCTGAGTATGTTGGATTCCTTGCAGCATGCATAAGTTGGTCTCCCAATGATTGCTGAGGGCTAAAGTGTCTGGTTTCGATGTGTCTTCTTTCTGGGACAGTTCCTGAATATTTTTGGCATGTTTCTGTTCCTTGATTTAAATTGGGTACTTTCGTTCGTGTATCTGTGCGGTTGCGGTTGGGCTGACGATGGTTACCAAGGTGTCAAAAATGTCCGCTATCTTCGATTTTGTCCGCCATCTTGGATAGAATAATATTAGCTTACGTGAGTTGTTCAAACATAATTAAAACACTTAATTCTAAAACTGAAGATAATGCTGTTTTATATTGTAGCCTATTTGCTTCAAAATGACGTGTTTTTGTCTTGCCATATTATATTACTACAGTTGTAGTTTAAAATTTAAGTGTTTCTTATGCCTTTGGTTTTGATTTGTCTATTTGTCGAAGAAGTAAACTCATAAAATGGAGGAAGGTCATCGGGTGTTAAGCTTCAACCGGAGACAGTTGGTCAGAAATTTTGAATCCTGGGAAACACTGTGTTTTATGTGAAGAAGCTGGTAGCATAGCCAAAGGATAGCTCACTGGTAGTGAGAGAGGGAGAAACAATATTATTAATGTAAGCTAATTCACTTCCTTAGCTCGTACCTGTCCTTGTTATTTTTTTCTTTGAAATAGCCGGCTAATGGGTAGTAAAGTCTAACTAGAAATACATGTATGCATAATCCCCTCGCCCATTTCAACCACACAATTTACTCCCCAAAAGGTTATTGTAACATGAAGGACTGAGTCGATCACTGTACCCATGGTGACACGCAACACTGTATATTTATTTTATTTTGTACAAAATGGTAAAATATTGATAAGATTTGTTAATTTTAACTATAAAATTATCAATTGCCCTACTATATAAAGTAGCTATATGTTATTATGTACTCTTTCAGCTTTGCTTTACTGTAAAATTCAACCCTATAAGTCTCACAAAACATTTCGAAATTTTCATAAAACTTCATCTGTTTTTTAATAACAGTATTTTTATACTTCTTTTTGCACTTGCATGTTTTTGAGATTTCATATGATATGATATGATATGATATGATATTTTATTACCTTTCCCCAAAGAGGCTTTTCAAAGATAATTACATTATTACATTAATTAATATTATATATATATATATATATATATATATATATATATATATATATATATATAGTCAAATCTGCAGACATGCATGTTTCGCCGTTCAACGGCTCGTCAGTGCAGCTTGTAACGCAGTCTAGATGCGAGTGACTTCGTATTTATACACCATATACTCTTGCCCTCACCAAGCGCATGTGGTACAATAGGCTCAGGCACATGCGCATCCAGACATGCGTGAAGTTATCATATATATGTGTATGATAACTATAACTTTTAAAAATAACTAATTGATCAACTAATATTACAAATACAAAATAATTAATGTATTAATAGAAAATCTACTTGTTCAAAAACTCTTTCAGTAACTTTTGTCTCAAACAACGTTTGAAGGAAAAATATGTTGTTTCTTATTCTATAATGCATTTGAATTAATACTAAAATATCTTTTATGATTAATCAATGTTGTATTGACCACACAGGATGACCTACGCATTTTCAAATCCACAAACTATAATATACTGCATGCATGCAAATACGGACAAAGCAAGCATACAAAATGGACAGTTACGCGTTTAAAACGCTGTTTTCCCCCTGTTAATTTTGACATGTGAAAGTCCGCTAAATAATTTTCATTGATCTCGTTTTAGAGACGTGTTTGTCTGTTTATGTCCCGACTACCGAGAACAGGTGGGCATTTTGCGGACGCTGTCTAAAATATAACGGGCGCATTTCTTCAACCGCCAGGAACGTTGAAAAGTTGATTTTTCAGAGGATTTTTGTGCTTTTTTACCGGACTATTTATGGAAATTAAAGTGTTTCTTGAAATATTAAGTTGTGGTGCTTATACCGATGGATATTATGGCTTAAGAACTCGAAAACATGCGAAGAATTTTTACAAATAGGCGACAAATGGACTTTTTCACTCCTTATCTGAATTTAAGAAGCAGGGCCGGTATAGCAATCTGGAAACAAGCAAGTGTCCATATTTTACTGTTAATGGAAGCTGAGTTGTTGTTGTTTCCACAGGTATGTTCAATGATTTGTTTGTCCTTCCTCATCAGGAATCACTAGTGTCTTAAAATACACATTTTGAAGAAAATGGCACGTGGCCTTTAACTAGAAAAGGTATTTTATGAAAGCTAAATCACATTTTGTTCTATTAAAACTTGAAACATTCATAGAAAAAATGTGCTAGATCTTGTAATTGCCAAATGCACTTATGCAGTGAAAATGTCATATGTTGTCACATGCTTATGAAATTGCTCTTGTGTTGCTTTGTTATAAAGTAAATATAGATGCAAAAACTTTCTTGAGGCTGCTCAAGTGTTGGTTGTTATGAGTCAGGAAATGCCGCATTGATTTGTTTGAGTTTAAGTGTCTTATCGCTGTCTTAAATAGGCATGCTTGCTTTGTCAAATTCAGTGGTGATATGACATATAAATAAACATATCTTAAGAATTTGCCTCTGGCCTTTCTCTGAAATATGCTTTAAAATTATCTTTATTAGTCGAGCTTCACACTGTAAAAACTGAATGGTTAAAACGACCAAAAAAAAAGTTACAACCATTAAAAAATGGTTGATTCAACCAATTAAATTGGTTAAAACCAAATTATAATGGTTATATTAGCCAATTAATAATTGGTAAAAAGAAAATGAAATATCATATTGGTCAAAACAACCAAATTTATTTGGTAACAACCAATACAATTTGGTTAAATTGACCAATTACTATTTGGTATCCATGAGGTATAACTGGTGACATTTAGAAATAACCAATTATAAATTGGTTATAACCATAAATAATTGGTTATGGCAACTAATATGAAATGGTTGGTTGCAACCATGAATTTGGTATAGGTGGGCCATATCTGTATATATATATAATATTATATATTCATGTATATATAATTTATTTATTTTTCAATTTTAAGGGTAGATGCACAGTAATTACAAAATTATATGACATGCATAACACCTGGGCTGCTAAGGTATCTAAGCAAACCAAGTTACCCGGTTGTGCCTTGTCAGTAAGCCAGGTTAACATATCCAGTTTATACACTGTCATAGCTGGATCTCATGGTTGCCAAGTAACTTGCTAACCGAGTAACTTGGCTCCTAAGAAATTGGTTATTACATTGCATAAAAATTCCAGGTATAGTGTACATAAAATACAGTACATAATATGACACATTACTTTCCTTACATGTAACTTTTTGGACAATTATATTTGGTAACTATATAAGTACCACTCGATGTGTTAGATGCTTTAGTACAGTGAGTTGGCAAGTAGATACTAAACTCACTCTGCAACAATACTAACGTTCCGGCCTTATTGGAAAACAAACCTCAAAAGCATGAAAATGATGTGAAAACCTTTTGATAGATAGATAGATAGATTTAATTAAGATAACACATAGCAGCCTATAAGGCTGAATTGCGTGCTATAATTTACATAGATTAATAAAATAGTTAATTAATTTATACTCTATTTACACATGAATTTTTTAAATACATAATTGTAGGGTAAAAATACGCTAATATAGTAGTTCAAGAGAATCAAGATCTAAAAGTTAGATTTTGTCATTAAAATGTCTAACGCATGAGGGTATAAAAGTGTTTTTAAATCTGTTTGTTTTGGTTTTTGGGAGGACAAAAGTTCTTGAATGTCTCAGATTGTAACTTGAAAGGCATCTTGGTGGTATGATATCGTGCATGTTAGCCACTGGTGTTGTGCTGATTTCAGTAAAAAGTTTCTCGCATGCATCGACACGCCTGTCACTCAGAGTTTTGATGCCACATTTAGATAAGCGATCCGCATAACTCATCTGTGGATAGATTATGGATAGAACACGCTTTTGGATCCGTTCCAGGGAGTTTGACAAATAAGAGGGTAGAGCAAAGTGGAATACTTGGCAGCTAAATTCCATAACTGGTCTAATGCAGGTAATGTAGAAGTTTAAAACATCAGTTTCAGGGACGTGGGCTCGTTTCAATTGAATGATAAAGTAGAAGCGTTTGTTGGCTTTCTTAATAATGTTGTTAATATGTTGGTTCCACTTTAGATCACTGGTTATTGTCAGTCCTAAGATTCTGGCATGCTTGACTACTTCGATATGACCTGAGTTAATCTTTAGGCGAGGAAATTGTTTCTCAACTTTAGTGAAACTGATTACGATTTCCTTGCACTTCGAGGTATTTAGTTGCATCTTATTTTCTACCGACCAGTTTTGAACGCAATCGACTGCATCTTGAATATTACTGGATGAGTCTCTATGAATAATTTCTGATGCAGTAGTATCGTCAATGTATTTCCATCGCTCATGATGAGGAGGGCGGAGGTCATTTATCATAAGAATAAACATCCAGGGTCCCAGTTTAGTTCCCTGAGGACACCGGAAGGAATATCAATCCATTCGGACATACAATTTCTTGCTAATTTCACTCGTTGTTGTCTGTTCATGAGGAAGTCGACCACCCATCGCTTGATGAAAGTTGGCATGGGTAAATTGATGACTTTTTGCTAAAATTTTGTGGTCAATCAGGTCAAAAGCCTTTTGTAATCAAATAATACCACTCTTACAGCATTTCCAGTTCCATCAGTGGCTTGAGACCAAGTATGAATCATAGAAATTAAAGCTTTGGTAGCAGAAGATCGAGGATGCCACCAAATTGAAAGGGATCTATTACCGTAAGCACAGATGGGGCGAAGTATTTTTCCACGACAAATTCCTCCGCAAGCTTAGATAGAACAGGAGTTAACGATATTGGTCTAAGGTGTTTGTTTATATCCTTAACAGGTTTCTCCTTTGGAATAGGTGTTATATTAGCCTGTTTCATGACAAGGGAAGCTTCTTTTGTTTGTAGGAGGAATTCAATAGGTTTGATATAGGGGCAAGGATTTCGGCATAATCTCGAAGAATCCAATTTGGAATGTCATCAGGACCTGGGGCTTTGGATGGGTTTAGGCGTTTCAGTTTTTAACACCATTTCAATATCAGTCAGGTTCACATCTAAATCTGGTGGGTCGTCAGGATTCCTTCGAACAGGATTCCTACGTCTGAGGCATCTAATGGACTGTAAGAATTCATTGGTTCCAATAGGCTATTGTTGATTAAATCTGAAAAACCTTTATGTGTTAGATGTTCTGTATCTTCGATATGAAGTTGATTCAGCAGGCAGCTGGTTACCGGTTTCATACCTGAAATACGTTTAACTTCCGACCACCATGATTTCAGGTTGGACTTTTAGATTGGCAACTCTGGTAGCAAAATATTTTCCCCTACAGGATTTCCTCATTCTGTTCACTTTATTCCGATAGAATTTGAAAAGAGAAGTGTTACTAGACGAAAAAGCACGTTGTCTCAGCTTTATCAGTTGTTTCAATTTTTCTGTGATCCAAGGAGTGTCGTTGCGATGGAATTTTACCTGCTTCTCTGGCATTAGAGTATCATAACCAGTTTTAATGATGGAACATAAAAAATTACATTTTTCATCGCAGGATATGGTTGAGTTTACATTATGCCAGTCAATGTTACTCAGGAAACGACCAAGTTCATTCTTGCGTGACTGACGGGTGTCTCTTTTGATGACAGTTCTTCTACTTGAGATACCAGCAGGTCTTCTAATTTTGGGCTCAACAATTATTACATTATGGTCTGATAAACCTAGAGGAGGCAATACAATAGCTGATTTTGTATCATAAAATTTGTACATGTTCGTAAGTATGAGGTCTAGGGTATTGGTGCCTCGCGTTGGTTTGTTTACCATTTGCCTTAACTGAAAGTCACGACAGAGGTCTCTGGTATCGAACTGGTTAAAGTCACCGGCAATGATGATACCACACCCTGGGAAAAGACTATCAATTCGTGTCAAAGATTCAGATAGATATTCAAAGAGATCTGCATTGTTAGAACTTGGTGTGTGGTAAACGCATGCTGAAACGATACAGTTTATTCCTCTTGGTAATCTAGGTGGCCTAATATGTGTCCATAAAACCTCAAAGTCTGGATGTTCAATATCAGGTAGTCGTTTAAACGTAATAGAGTTCTTTATATACACGCAAACGCCGCCATGGGTGCCGAAGACGCGGTCTCGCCTTGAGAGGTGGTAATCAATTAAGGTCACGTGATTGTCACAAATGGATTCTCGTAGCCAGGTTTCAGTAACAAAAATTAAATCGAAACTGTTTTCAGACGTTAGAATACGTAGCTCGTCAATCTTAGGAACTAAGGACATAACGTTAGTCAACAAGATTCTTGGGGAAAATTCTGACTTTTGAGCAGGTAATAGATTCCTATTGTCTACATGTGAAGTAATACTAGAGTTTGATCTGCTGCCAATGCCACTTTCCAGGATGGGAATATCAACGGGATTACTCTGCCTCAATGATATTAAATTATTTCCATTTCGCCCGTTTTGCTTTGGTCTGTACACACGACTACGAGAGGAAATTCTTTTGGTTTCTATTGTTTTTAAAACAAAATATGTTTTACTTGTTGAGACAACAACAACCTTGCCAATTGAAGCAAACTGAGGTACATCATTCTTATACCCAACTTGTATAATGGCTCCAATCCTGTACTCTGTGCCAAGATAAGCTACTCATAGCGCATGCACCATGTGCGAACCTGTGTCCACCCGAATAAGAGCAGGTTAGCTCTGGGTTTGAGATTGACTTGAGCACAGATAATATAATTGTAGATGCCTAATTTAATGAAATTAATTATAATGCATTAACTAAGCTTAATGCTGCAAGGCTCTTTCCTTGACGAGTAAAAGGATAAAGCAGGGCGCATTGCTGCTTAGTGGGTTAACAAAATAAATTGACCATGCAAGTGTAACAATGAAGATAAGCCAGGAAAATATTTGGAATGAGCGTTGCTTACAATATCAACATAGTTACAGTGGGACCAACTAAAGCTACCAGCCTTTTTGAACAAAATTTTGGTCTAATTATAAATACCTGACAGCACAGGTTATGATATTCCTATTATAGTTCCTTGATGATGTTTCTCAACATCAATTTAAAATTTTAAAATACTGTACTCAACCAGTTTACATACCTTACACTTTATTCCATCTGTGTCTCCCATGCAATGCCTACATTTAAGGTTTGCACCTGAACCTTCCTTTTCCACTCCAACAGCTTGTGAGCCAAGGTTGTCACCAGACACATATGTAATTGTACCAGAAAATGACATTGGTTCATCTTTCACAACAAATTCATGACCACCATCCTATAAAATGATTGATAAATAACTTTTAAACATTGAACACAACTTCAATTTGAGGCAGCATGGTCCCTAACCCATTACGCAGCAGGGGTTTCTCATTGTCAAGCAAATTCATCTGGCGTTAGGCAGAGTAAAGTGAAAAGTTAGGGCGCACTGGGGAACATTTCCGCTTAATGGGTGAAAATGTTAGTTTCAATTTACCCCATTAGGAAACAAGACTCACATAAAATAACTTACTTGCTCCAGATACTCCAGGTCATTCATAAATGGCTCCAATAATGCATCAATTCCATATTCCTTAATTACTGGGCATGTTGCAATACAGAGCAGCTGAATAGAATCGAGCTTTGATCTGTGCCTTGGTGGTATGTTACCAAGTGTAAAATAGATGACACCTACAATATGTGTAAAAAATCATGTTTGTGATTAATCGATTGGAAACTTTAATTATAAATTACAGTAAACTATGACAAGCACAAAATATATTTTTCGGCCATGTGCTGTCTAAATGTTCACAACAAGCATGGGTTGAAATTTCGAACAAAAAGTTAGTTGCCCAATTGGTTGCAAAATTTAATTATAATACCAGGTTGCCCTATATCAATGCATATAATTTGTTGATCAATAATCTCAGCTATAAACTGTGGCAGTTGCAAAACATGCAAATATTTACTTACACTAATAATTATAACTCAGAAATTGTGATTTGTGAAAAATGGTAGACTACCTTACAGTATTTATAACTGATTGTACGTCTTTTTGGATTTGAAAAGAGTTTTAACCTTTGCAAAATATCTGGGGGCGGTTGTATCAAGGCCGGATAGCACTATCCACCCGAATTTAGCGCTTTTTTTTATTGTTGTAAAAATGCTCCAAAAGCAATAAAACTACGAATGTAGACCCCACAATTAATAAAAAGAAACTTTAACTTATAAATGCTAAGGTTTAATCTAGATTATACAAATCATCGGACAATTTTAGGAAGGTTAGAAGATTCGCTATCCGGTGGATAGTGCTATCCGGCGTTGATACAACCGACCCCTGGTGGTCAGATGTGACGCCCACTTATTTCAACCACTGACATGAGTAGCAGACAATTACAGTACATGAATAGCAGACAATTACTGTATACTGTCTTCTATCTACTCAGGGGCGGATACTTCGCAAAATATTGGGGGTGCGAACTTTGGTTGCCAACATATATAACCAGTCATTTATTACAGCAAATCTCAACTCTTGAAAACTTTTTGGCTTAAATTTCATGCAAACTTACTTAAGCTATAACCTATCAAGGATTTTGTGATTGGAAAATCATTGATACACAGGGAAATTAATTATCATTAAAATGATTGGAGAACTTATTGGTGGGGGCGCCCGCGCCCCTCCCCCCCCCCCTAGTGTCCACCACTGTATCTACAGCTCTCTACATATAACTGCATATAATATATGTCACTTACCAAGTTTATGATTTCCAGCCTTGCAGTCCAAGCAATTGGCAATTTCTAATTCATCATAATAGAGCATAATTTGGAGGGTCGAAAATTCTTGCGACATATATTCAAGTACAAAGTGAAGTGATCCTGTTCTCTCTGCTCAGATAACCTCTTACAAAAGACATCTATACCGAGATCACAAATAAGTCATGTGTCCAGTGTCCCATGCTTGCCAAAAAAAATGCAAATGATACAAATATGACTGAAGATCTCTGGTTGCATCCAGGACAACCTTTTTTTTTGGTTGTTTTAACCATTCACTTTTTACAGTGCATGGAAAAATTAGTGGGTATGCTGGGAAAAATGCGCGCGATATAGATTTTAAGCTCTGAAAATGTGTGTGTCACTGACTGCAGCCCACATAAGAAAAGGTTATAGCAATTTGGTATTGATTCATATCTTACTGTCTTGTGTTTTCAAAATTATTGGTAGAGTAACTGGCAAATCATTTTCTACTTTGGCTTGGGTTTTAAATACACCTTGGGCATTATTGGCCTACATTTGCCTGACAATTTCCCTGTTTTAGGCCATTTCTCCAATGATTTAGTATTATTTATGGTTTTTCTTGCAGATAAATTGTTCCATGTTGTTGATACAACACTGTCAAGTCTAGTAAAAGGCTCTTATTAATCATCTTGGGTCTTTTGGAAATATAATATTCACATAACATGCTATTTTATGTAAGCTTTCAATTATGAGGAAATGACCACACATTGACATTTTGTGTGGCAATTGTGCTTGCATGCTTTATTCAAAACAGTGTTCTGAGGTCATTATGTCAGTGCTTACTATCAATCATTCATAGTGGACTTAGTAATGTTAGCCAAATTTCATGACTATGCAAATTGTTTTGAGAAACTAAGAGTATTTATATGAATTAGACCTGGTGTGTTTACAAACTTTAGAATAACAATTTAAGTAAATTTGACTTTTGTTGTGTTTATTCCATGTGTTTAATACAAGTAATCCTTTATTTATATCTCAGCCTTATAAAATGATTAAAAATGTATTGAAAAGTATACAAATTTGTTGTATAATTTTTGTTCTTGATATGCATATTTGATTTTAATTAAATTACCTCTAATTCTTTGTTCAAATGAGTACTAAAAATACTGCAATCTTTCAGATCAGTGAACAATATAATTATACCTTATATAGCTAAACATTTAATCTGTTTCTGTTTAGTTAACTTTTTCTGAACGGCAGCGTCGAATATCAACCGCCAAAGGTTGATGACTTTGAGCGCTTGTATCTTTGGCGCCCCTCACCCAAAACGGACGAAAATACCACCAATCGATTCAGCAAGCACACCTGTTCTTGGGTAATGCCAAACAAATCGCTAAACACATTGTTTTACAGATCTCCGTGAGTTTTAACACCTTTATAATCTGATATTTATTATATCGTAAACTAATTATATATTCCGTACCTTTTGGTCGATTATAACTTCTGTTTTAAAAACCGTGTGATTTTCGCTAATATACTGTTTTATAGAGCTTTAAAAACAGTACATACTGACCAACTTTCCAAGAAAAACAAGTAAAATTGTCAATGTTACGCCGAAATTTGAAAAGTAGCGTACGGGTCAAAGCGGACTTTCAGACAAAAACAACGGGAAAAGGCCCAAACACAAACAAAGACTGTTCTATGTTTTTTTAAGTGGCCGGAATGAATTCCCCAGGGTACAATACTTCAGTCGGGACTGAAGCGCATTGGCAAACCATATATAGTCAAACTACGGCAAGCGCGTGCATGCTGGAAAATAGCCGATAAATAAATAAAAATTCAAAATAAATATTTCTAGTCGTAGTATCGAAGCGAAACTTTACATAATAAAGACACAGATAAAAAGCTAAATTTCGACCATTAGAAGTCTGTGGTAAAATGGTCTTATAAAGAAGATATTAAAGATTGTTGAGTTGAACTGGAGTATGACGGGAGGTATGTTTGGGATTAAACTTTTAGTATTTTTGATTCTGTAATGTTTAGTTGGCGAAATAGCCCACTATTAAAAAGCTTATTTTGTAAGGATTCCAATGGTGTTAATTTCTTTGCCAGGGGGTAAATATTTTGCAAAGGAAATCGTACTCAGAGCGCTCTTGCGACAATATAATTAAAATGCGACCGACCAGAAAGAGTTTACAAATGATGGGGAAGTAACTTGGGAATGTTGATGGGATTTTTCAAAAAGAGTGAGCTTGCCTGTTTTCAAAGCATAAAAAGAGAAATAACGGGGCAAAATGACTTATTTAATATTTTAAAACCTTTGGGAAGCATTGCTAAATGTTTTCCATTAATTTTTGCAAAATTTCCTTTGATTACAATGCTGTTTTATCAACTTGAAAAGTAGAGAAATCCACGAAACACTCCTTCCATGCGTCGCCATATTGAATTATTTAAATCGCCCCAGGGATTGCGCCAAGTTTTGCTTATCAATAGCGCATGCGCTGTGCAAAATGCCCACCTGTTACTACCGAGTACAAAACAGTTTTCTCTCGGCACGAACTTGCGCATGCGCATAACGTAGAAAATCGTCCATTGCATAATGGCGGACAACTTTGCATTCCGCTATGTTGTCACATACCCGGGTGTAAATATCCGAGCGGAATTAGTGCCCTCGCACGGCGCTTCGCGCCGGCTCGGGCATTATCTTGCCCCTTAGGTAGCTAATGTGAGAGATAAAGGTGTGAAGGACAGGATAGATCAAGCACTAAATACTTTCAAATATCACACTTCAAAGAAAACTTTGGAAGTGATATCAAAGGAAACAAAGAGAGAAGATGAGCAATAAGTTTATCTACTGCTTTTGTGTGAGAATTTATCCAGAACCAGGCGATGCATAATTTATTATTGTATGAATTCTTCAACTTTCTTTACATTAAATTGTGTGTATCTCTGTATTTTGCGAGTGCGAATCTGTCAAAACGTTTTATGTCTTTTTCGTTGAATGCAGCAGAGCGGGCTTTTCTCATTCAACCTATGTTTTCCTTCAAATGTTTTCCCTTATAAGTTCTCATACACTAACGCACTAACCTAAATATGTTTATTTATGTTTGAATAATTTATGTAAGCTACTGTAGTATTATGGGATCCAAGGTGGCGGACAAAATCCAAGATGGCGAACATTTTTGAACCCTTAAATGGGCGCTGCTTCCAGACTTCGTCGTCCTGATTGGAAATGTCTACCTAGGTTTTTTGTTGATTTAGAGCCTAACGGAGATATTTAGTCACTCAAACCTTTTGGAACGAATGAGTTCAGCGGTATTACAACCAGCTACAGTATTGCCAATGATTTTTGATATATTCGATGCGATGTCATGCCATGCCATCACGTCACGTCACATCAGATTACATATATTATATATTATAATTAAGGTTGTCGGAGTCAAATGGACAATCCAAGCGCAAAAAGCAAAATGGATATACCTAATTTCTATAATTTTAGATGTTTAGGTAGCCTATGACCATAGCTCCTTTTGTTTTGACAATTCCCAGAGGTATACTTGCATACTTTTCTGGGTTTGCAATTAATTTGGCGGCGACAGCAAGTACAGAAATTCACGCTAGTTGGGACAAACGGCTGACTAGTTTGTATGTCCATCCTATTATTTCCGTCAAGAAAATAGTTTTCCAATAAGTCTTGACTGTAAGCACATTAAGAACTACGCATAAGGTTATCTTTTACTATTGATTTAAAGAACTGTGTTCCTTGTATGTAAATTTGTAAGTATGCAAATTTGATAAATTCTCACTACATTCTAATCCCACGAGGTAATACATTTCACCATGTAAAATTTCGCATTCCCATAATACTTTTCGCGCTTGAATTGTACATTTGACTATTTTATGCATGACAACCTTAATTGGAAATAGCTGCATATATTATATAATATATATTTTCGGATTATATATTATATCCATTTAATTTAGCAATCGGATATTTGCGAAAATATATCGTTCTTCTCGTAGGCCCAAACAGATAACTGGGTTATAAAACTAGCGTGCATTTAAATGAATGAATTGGTTAAAGGGTAATTCGAGTACCGTGAACCCGAAATGAGAAAAATTATTTCAAGCTACCTAATTACACTCACCCAGCATTAGGGTCCACTGCCAAACTTGAAATACGTTCGCTTGTGTTGACAAATATCCTTGAAAATTCGAAGTTCTCACTACCAACAATGATAATGTTTTTCTCATGAGCAGCTACCGAGAACCATCGTTTACCAATCCAATCAAAAGCAAATTTCGTAATATTGGAATTCGCATCATCTTTTGAAACAAGTTGTACATTAGATCCGTCAAAATTGGATTGGAAAATCTTTTGGCGTTCTTCGTAATACATTTTCCCTTCCATTAGGTTAATAGCAAAGTTTTTAGTGTTGCCATATTGATAAAGTCGCTCAATAACACATGTTGTCATTGAATAAGTAGATGTCAAATCAACGACAGCGATCTTGGTTGTACTCTTCACCAGTAAATATGGTTCTGGATAAGGACCTGTGAAAATGTGACGTGAAATTGAATGTTTTGCTAGCTTATTAGGAGACAATATCTATTTAATTACAGCTGTTTAAGGTTACATGGAAGCTGATTAGACTAACAAAAGAATACACTGTTATATTCGGGGAATTATTTCATCATTCCTCTCACTCCCTGGAGGAATAAAAATGTTATAGTTTTTCAACTCTATTATTTGGTGTTTCAATAACTCTTTGTAGTTGTTAAGGGAGAAGCAAGATATTTACCCAACAATATAATATTTTGAGGCAAAGACTATCGACATATTGTAGCTGAGACAAATAAACACTAAACATCACTGCAGGCAGATCATCTAAAGCTCAAGGGAGAAAGTATATATACCCCTTACTCAGCAATTGCTAATATACACTTGAATCGAGCGGGCGTTAATTATATAGTATAGTTATGCGAGATTAAGCTACGCTTAGATCGACTTTATCAACAAACAAATTTGAAAATATTACTGGCATAATTGTTAAGTCTTGTGAGTGGTAGTTGCTAAACCGTAGCCTGGCATAATAAGGAAGGAAATTTGGAAGCAAATTTCGCTAGCTAAAAGCATATATTTATTTTATTATGTGCTCAAGTGCTGCACTGCCTGGTAGTGGTAATATATAAAGTTATCTAAGCGGAGATTTATGACGTATGTAGTAACCTCTCGCACAAGTTTATATTGGCAATTGCAATATATAATATATTCGGACGTTTTCTCTTACATTTTATATGCTCATTGATGTTTAATACGACTTGTGCGAGCCGCACAAATATGTTGTCTAAGCAAGTCATGCAATTTACTACACTCTACATGCAGTGTGTATTATATATACTATACAATTAGTCTGCATGTATAAAGTTTCCGATAAAACTATTGAAATACTTCATTACTAGACTAGAGAGTGTAAAATATATTGCCTACAAACATCGAAATGTTTTAAGTACTTTGCCACATTGGAAAAGTTCGATTACCACTCCTTGTAGCAAACAGTAAAACATGAATATATAATGAGTTATCAAGGCTAGTTAATATATTCCATATATGTGGTCACGTGGCAGATATATATACCTGTTTTACTATGTGAAGAGGAGGCTACTCCAACTTTAAAGTAGGGGCAGCCAGAACAGAACAGGTAACCGCGTGATTTGTGACGTTAAAAAATGCCATATTGAATTTATAATTAATATATAATTAATTTTAACCTGCAATCAGGTGTGTTTGATGTTCCAGAACCAGCGGTTCAAAAAAGGTTTATTAATATATTTGATGTACATTGCAATTCTCCCAAAAAACGTCAACAACCGCGTATACTGTTTTATGCTTCGTGCTTTCTGCTTGTGCGCTATCCACCAACTCGTCAACTTGTTTATCCGACTTTAAGACGAACCTCTGTTTACTTTTTTCGCCATTATTTTCTTTGTCAAAGTCAAAAGTTGAACTATTATCGCCCGACATTTTTAAAATTTCAGGCGCGGGAAAATTTTTCGTGCATGATTCTCTCATCCTGCATGGGTATTGACCAATCAGCGCGCTCTATTTACTCCACTTATTTTATAAACACAATTCTGGAACAGTGTTTTGAATTATTTAGAACACTAAAAAAAGCAGCTTCGACACAACCTCTCCTTGGCCTCAAAAAGCGTGGTCACACCACGGCGTTAATCCACCAAAACAATTAACTCCCCCAAAAATGTCTAAGCGAACATGAACTAGCCAAACAAGTATAATAATGAAAACTCGTATTAGTTGTTGTTAGAGTCAGCAGATATTGTGGCGTACCGCGACAAATCGAAATATCATTTCATTCTTGTGTATTAAGGTTGCCTTGTAAAACACAACGCAGTTTCCGTTTTTCTTACAATATCATAGCCATCAATGATTAATATTGATGGCTATGATATTGTAAGAAAAGATAGATCAAGAAATGGTGGTGGGGTTTGTATTTACTTGCGTAGCTCCATCAATTATAAAGTAAGACATGATCTAGTTCCCTCTGAACTGGAAACGGTCTGTGTTGAATTATCAAGCCGCATAGCAAACCATTTTTTGTTACTACAGTCTATAGACCACCCAGTGCATTATCAGAATTCTTTGATCATTTTAAAAAATTGATCAAAGGTATTGATAATGAAAATAAAGAAATGTATATACTGGGTGATCTAAACTGTGATATGTTAAAAACAGATAAAGATTCAAACTTCCCAACAAAGAAAAAAAGTCATTATATGAATTATACCAGTTAACACAACTGATAGATGAAGCTACCCGAGTGACTATGACAACAACCAGTCTTATTGATCATATTGTTAGTAATACGCCAGAGAAAATCTCTGACTCTGGTGTCATTCACACAGGTATTAGTGATCATAGCGTAGTATTTGCAATCAGGAATATTTCTGTCATAGACAAACAAGGAAAAGAAAATACTATTGAAATTAGAAACAGGAAAAATTTTAATGAAAAAAAAATTATTGAAGAACTGCAAAATGAACACTGGGAATATGTGTATTTCCTTGCTGAAGATCCAAGTGCCATGTGGGGAATTTGGAAAGAAATATTTCTAGAAGTCCTAGACAAACATGCACCACTTCAGCACAAAAAGATAAGATCGAAAAAAGTTCCTTGGATTACAAGTGATATAAAGAAAGTGATGAATACGAGGGACAAGTTTAAACGAAAAGCCATTTTGACAAACTATGAAAATGACTGGTTAAACTTTAAAACAACTAGAAATAAAGTAAATATAGAACTAAGAAATGCCAAAAAATATTATTATTCCTCGAAAAAAGCTGGTCAAAAATTTAATCCCAAGAAAGCTTGGAAAAGTATAAACAACTGGTTAGGTAGGCAAAACAAACAAAATGTGGTAAATGAAGTCCTGAAGATATTGCAGAGGGTTTTAATAAGTATTTTTCAAATATTGGCCCTGATCTAGCTAGCAAAATAGATTCTTCAAATTGCAATTTTGAAACATATGTCAAAAATGCTAAATCAGAGTTTGCTGCATTCCAGCCTGTTACTGTCAGTCATGTTTCTTGTCTTTTACATGGACTTTCTGGCAATAAAGCCACTGGCATTGATAATATTTCTTGCAAAATTATTAAATTAGCTGCACCTGTCATCTCAGATTCACTGACACTTATTTTTACTCTATCTTCTTTTCCTGATGAATGGAAAGTAGCTAGAGTAATGCCTCTGTATAAAAATGGCCAACGTAGTATTCCTGGAAACTACAGACCAATATCAGTTTTACCGGCCATTAGTAAAATTATGGAACGAATATTATATGATCAACTGTATAATTATTTAACAAAATTTGAGCTTCTCAGTGATTCCCAATTTGGATTTCGAAAATTTCACTCCACAGCTAGTGCATTACTAGACTGTACAAATGAATGGTATGTGCACCTAGACAGAAAAATGTTTAACCTAGTAGTTTTAATTGATTTGAAGCAAGCGTTTGATACTGTTGATCATAAATGGAATATTGGAATAAAAGGGCAATCTCTAACTTTTCTCAAATCTTATCTCACAAACCGAAACCAGAAGTGCCAAATAAAAAACTCCTTTTCATCTGACCGTTTGATCAAATGTGGTGTGCCACAAGGCTCTATCTTAGGGCCATTATTATTTTTGTTGTACATCAATGATATGCCTCATTGTCTAAGTAAAACAAAACCAAGGTTATTTGCTGATGACACAAATTTGACTGCTTCAGCAAATTCTTTGACTGACCTAGAGACTGCAGTAAATTCTGATTTAGAGAACCTAAGAAAATGGTTAATAGCCAATAAACTTAGCCTCAATGTAGCTAAGACAGAGTTTATGTTAGTTGGCTCAAAACCTATGATAAAAAATATTTCTGACTATCATCCGAATGTTCTCATTGAAAATAAATTAATTAAACAAGTTCAATTGACCAGCATTTGTCTTGGAAAAGTAACACTGAAAATATTTGCAAAAAGGTAACAGCAGAAATCTCTGTTATTAGTCGAATCAAACCATCTGTTGACGAAGATACACTTATTTTGATTTATAACGCTATTGTTCGTCCATACTTTGACTACTGCGGTGAAGTATGGGATGTATTTGGCAAAACTCAATCAAAACGACTCCAAAAACTGCAAAATAGAGCAGCTAGAATTATTCTGAATGTAAGCAATGACGTAGATCATACCATTGCTTTGGGTGCTTTGAGCTGGGAGCCACTCCAAACAGAAAGGAAAAAAGCTAAAGCAAAAATGATGTATAAGTTATTAAACAAAATGGGTCCCAAATCACTCACAAATCTATTTTCGTATAAGAGTGAGAAAACTAATTATCACCTTCGGGACATTTCAAGTGGTCTTTGTTTACCAAAACCGCGTACAAAAAACATGAAAAATAGTTTTATGTACGACGGAGCACACCTTTGGAATTCTATTCCAAAAGAAATTAGGGAAAGCAAATCACTTCCTTCCTTTCGTAATAAAATCGCTGCTCACATCAGTGCGTAAAAAACTATTGTATTAAATAATTTACCTGTATATAAATAGTCTAAAACCTTCATTCATTTGTTAATTACTCCATATCTCTTAAAACTTATATATTTTGTAAATAGCTTATCATTTTCTACATGTAAAATTATTTTTGGCACACGCCCCCCGTGGAAATCAGCTACGGTTGACGGGGTTAGCGCGTATAAATAAAGTTATACTACTACTACTACTACTACACAAGAATTTTGTTTTAAAACGCATATTTTTCTTTAAGCTACTTATTTGCAAAGTTAGAAAGGTCGACTTCATGCCAGATAATTATCGTAAAGCCAATATAAAGTTATCCTATCAAACTGCATGATACTCTATGATAATTAACAGTTATTCTACAAACTCGAGTCGTATATGAGCTGATAGCCGTATATCAGTCATATACGACAAGAGTGAGTAGAATAACTGTTTTATTATATACACAAGCTCTGGATATGAACAGAACATTTTGGCGTACTTTTCTCAAGTAAAACCTGAATTTCCTCTTCATTTAATTGTCCAAATCTGCCAGCCATTTTTCTACTTTTCTCTACTAGGTGGATATGAGCTAATATCCTGCTAGTAGAGAACCAATCAGATTGCAGAATACCTCATATCCTGAGCTTGCGTATATAATAATATATGATATCCTAAGATATTGCATGGTGTCCTATGATATCGTATGGTATCCTACTTATTTAGAATATTTTTTTAATATCAGAATGATCTGTATTTCTTTGATGATTAAAACAGAATATTTTTGATGCTCCAGACAAGCTCTTTCTGCATGAAAGGTCACCTTTTTTGAGAAAATGCTGCAGTATACAATATACATTTGATATGTTAGCATTAAATCAATCAGAAGGCATGCGCTGTTTTCCGAAAGGATTACTAAAATTGGCTTGTTCTTTTCTATTTTTTACAAATTCAATACATAATTCAAAATTGAAGGGTATTACCTGTGAAACAAACTAATATAAACGTTTCAATGTGTTGATTTATAATAAAAAAATTATCACCCTCAGAGATGATCCCTTTTGCCCTGGATTTTTAACAGCAAGAAAGGTGCGACACTGCATGGTGGTGACGCGTTGATGTGGAAATAATCTATTACGTTTAAAAAATGTAGATCTATTTTGAAACGGATGTACAATATGGTCATACGCTCATTTCGTGTTGATATTTTTAGGACGAAAAGGCTGCTGATAAAGGCTCCTCTATCCTTTTGTGAGTGGATCATTGCCAAGCTAATTGCCATGACTCTTTAAGCAAGGATTAAATTAAATTAGTTTTACAACTTTGTAAAACCAGTAGCTGTAAAATGTGTACAGTTTACTTTTGTAAATGTCTTTTCTTTCTATTTTAAGTTGATACTAAGATGCCAAAACACTTGAGGTTGAAAATATTGAATGTCATGTACATTCAGGTAACTAGAGATTGTGTTTTCTTATACAACAGGATCATGTTCTTGTCAGTTAGAAGACTGATTTCCATACCTCTGAACTTCTGGATTACGTCCTCAGTTTTTGACGTTTTAAATAATATTTTCAACCTGCATTCAGTACTATATAACATATATACTCGAGGAGTGTTCCGGCGGCTTCAAGAATGAAAACTAAGGTCTCAGGACTATTGGACAATAATATATGCAAGCCATATTCACTTCATTTCTATTTGGGGGGCCGCTTTAGATGGGGGGCTTTAGTTGCCCCCTCTCTCTTCTGGTTGGCATGTTTATTGAAGTTTAACTTTCCGAGCAATTATTCATTTTCTGAAAAACATCCTGAATCCTAACTTGGACTTTGCAAAGCATTTGCATTCTAACCTTATACTATCAACTATAGCTCTATTAGGACTCTTTGCTTTGAGGGAGTTAAGACAGCTTGATTCGTAAACCGCGAAACATCATTGATACTGATTTTCAAATTTACAAACAATGAAGTGAGATCGAGGGCGAGGACCATGCCATTTAATGCACCAACACGCAGTCTACGTTTTAATCTTACATTTCTTCACACCAGAAATTTACTTGTCAAGGGGAAATGTTGGGCATTAATTAGTTAATGATCCAATTGATATCCAACAATTTACTTATGATTTCTTTCAACAAATTATGCTATATAGGGATGGCTATGAGTACTGTTTTAAAAATATCACCATAATAAGTGTGCAGTGTATATATTGTACATACTAAAGCCCTGGGGCCGGTTGTATAAAAATGTAGTTAAAGTTAACTATAGTTAGCGTTAACTACCGTAGTTAAATCCTTAACTATAATTAGTTAACTACAGGACTTAACTGCGTTGCATAAAACGTAGTTAGTCGGGTAGTTAACTAATCACACAGTTAACTGCGCGTGGGGTTCGCGTGGGGTGATTAAACATGAAATAACACAAAGTACGCAGTGGATTAGCAACCGCTGACAAGCATTTTGAAAACGACTGCGGACTCATATTTACCAAAAATGGCGGTATTTTGATTCAAAATATTGAAAAATATGCAAGAAAACAAGACATAAAGACCAATAAAGTCTACGAAAAAGGCGTATTTACCATGAAAGTCAAACTGCAGTTCTTTGGTAAAAACGACATTGTTTTTCTTTGTTATGGGTTGTTAAGACCAAAATTATAGCGTTTTAAAATCTCACGAGTATCAGAAAAAACTTTCTAGGGAAGATGATGATTGAAAACCCTCGGTAAGCGTTGCTTTTAGTATTTTTTGACTGATTAAAGTTCATCACTCCTACAAAACGCCATATTTAACTACGCTTTGGGAAGTTAACTATGCCCTTGAGCATAGTTAACTTTAACTACTTTTTAACTGCATGCGCAGTTAACGCTAACTAGGTTTTTATACAACCGACTTAACTACGTGGTTGAAGTTAACTACCATTTAACTAGAAAATGGGTAGTTAAAACGTAGTTAAGAGTTTTATACAACCGGCTCCTGCTAAGGACAAGTTTGTGAGTTTAAAGAAAACTTTGGCTTTGTATCACCGAACTGGGAATAAGAATCGTCCTACCGATCCTTATTTTAAAAATCACTATATTCCAAGCGAATGGTGCATGTATAACATATTCCAGAGAAATCTTTGTTTTTGGATTGCAATTGGTGACTTTATTGAAGCGAGATGAAGCTTTAACAATTACGCGGATTTTTGCATTCTCGATGCTTTGCCATTTTACCACGTAAGTACCATTAAGCCTTCAAAATATAGAATTAATAAACTAGAGCTCTTCAAAATCAGTCGAAGAAGACATCACAACAGTTTCTTTGGAAGGCCAGGATCCGAAACAGTTTAAAGTGAAACAATTAAGGTTCGTTTTTGTCTTGTCTGCCGGGAGCTCAAATATGTCAGGAGAAAGGACAAGTCCATGGCAAGAGTTAATAACTACAAAGCACAGTTAAATACCCGAAATACTTGACCCAGACCCGGACAAGGATTTCACAAAGGTGAAACGTGAAAAACTAATCTGCGGGTAATAAAGAGAAGTGGTATATTCCAAGTATGATGAACTGATGAGCGACGGCCAGTTTTATATAAAACTTCATAATATAATTTCTTTCCCAGTTTTATATAAAACTTCATAATATAATTTCTTTCCCAGTTTTATATAAAACTTCATAATATAATTTCTTTCCCAGTTTTAATGAAAAAGTTCCAACTATTCGTCGCCTGTTGCTTTGAATTAAGTTTTGGTTTGAAAACAGTTTTTATACCGTTACATGGACGGAACTAGACTTGCTCCAAGTCTGTCTCTTAAATATTTCTTTATTGGGGAGTTATAAAAGGCACTGCCCGCCCGTTCTCCGCCTTAATTTCCTCCCGCCCGCATTTTCGTGCACCCTTTATAACTTCGTGCGCCTTAATATATAACTCCCCAATCCTTTAATTCCCCAATCCTTTATAACTCCCCAATAAAAAACCCTTTAAGAGACAGACTTGGAGCAAGTCTAGGACGGAACGTGCCCGATGATTCTTGTTTCAAATAGCACAAAGAGAGTTGGACGTTAGTACTGCTCGTTTATATCTGGCATGATGTTATGAAGCATGCAGGTATAATCATGCAATAAATGCTTTCAACGTAACAAAAGTACAAAATTCTACCGACGTAAATAAAGGCAATATCAATCCACCTCATCAAACTTAAAGTTAAAGACACGTCAAATATTTACGAGCAGACAAACATGAAAATGTGGCCAACTACTCTCTCGTAGAACGCTTCTCTCGTGCGAAAATTTAAAAAGGTTATTGCCTAATTGCCGTACTTGGATATACAACTTATTTTCGTCCCAGTAGATGTGCCTCTCAAGTTTGGACTTTGTGAAAACCTTGTCCTGGTCCGGATCAAAGATTTTGTTTCTTTTTTTCCGTCGTACGTGTTCCCCGAGAAGACAAAAAACGACCCTAATTGTTTAACCGGAGATTAGTTTGGATCCTGACTTCCAAAGAAGCTCCTGTGATGACACTTTTTGTACCGCAAATTCTATATTTCCCGCCATCTTTGTTTACGTTTGGCTATATAGAGCCTTGTTTTCGTGTTTTGTGGTGTATGCTTTCCGGAAGCGTGTATTGTAACAATATACCTGCATTGTACAATATTTTCCCGGCAATTGACATAATTCTATAGTTAAATTAAACGTATCATTATTTCTATCGTTTCGTCTATTATTTTGCACAAAATATATATTTGACAACACAATTTTGTCTTATTTTACCATGACTAAGATTGATAGGGCCACATGCTTTTTGGTCTGCAATTTGCTAATTTAAAATACTTCATATTGAAACCACTTTGGGAGTTATAATTGTTTTGTAAAAAAAAACGGTTTTCAAAGCGGGTCCCTAAATTTTTCATTTTCTTTTCAAATCATGAACAACTGTATATTTGAGTAAAACTGTGGTATATTAATATTTGTTTGGCCAAAACATTACACCAAATTGATCGCTCTATTTTTCGTCTGTTGTCCGTTTTTTTCTCCCTCGCTGAGCTCGCTCAGAAATATTTACTCTTATTGAATTTACAAAGTTTTGTCTGTATATCAACTTATCATGCATGATCTTGCTACTACGAGTTACCTTTTTTATTGATCTATTGTCGAAAAGAGAGGATCTAAAGTAAAATCTATCAAGATTTTCTACCTTCATAGAAACACATTTGTTTGTGCACCAATCTCCTCTCTTCAAAGTATTCTTTCTCCGCTTGACAACATGGTGAATCAATTTTGCGATCTCCATCAAAACATCGTTCACGCCAGCTTGCCATATCTTTCCCAAGGTCTCTCCATAGTTTATGACAAAACGGAATATCTTTGTTGCCAACAGCAGGGTTTGCAGCGAATATAACCAAAGCTAGTGAAGCAAGACCGAGCTTTACTGCTAAAGGTGCTGCGCTCTTCATTTTCTTGTAAATGACTGTCGTAACTAGGAGTAATAAGATAAATTTATCATACTTTGTAAAGCAGTTAATAGTTAATAGTTCAACGAGAAATACATTATACTTATTTATATGGTAGTACTGTATAAACCAACAACATATGTTTCATTGGAACTTTCAGGTTGAGCGGCAAATAATTGGCAATATTGGGGTACAAATTAATGTGTGTAAAAGTAAGTTTCGTAGCTCATTGTATATATTTGTTCTATGTGTAAGTATGACCATATATACCTCACAAGTATGCCTGATTTTCCACTGAAAGATTCTACTTGATGTATTCTTTTCCAACGTATGGAGCGAAATGAAAAGCTATCCATCACAGCTGACGAATTTGCTATATTAGACTCAAGTGTTTGTTGACGTATACGATCACAGATGTCTTTTGAGAAGTTATTTGGCAAATAAGGCGTAAAAATTGTTTTCGGAAGAAAATTAGCACGTAACAGAACGTATATAATTATATATTCGAATAAAATACTTGCCGTCTTAAATTGGCGATTTTCAGTTCTGCTCAAATTGCAATACCGCGTAAATTTAGATACTGATGAAGTGAACAGATGTTATCATTTATATTAAGCATCACTTGACTTAATTATAACTAATTGAAATATTTTCATGCCGCGTTCTTTTCATACATACTGTAGTTAAAACCTCGAATAGTAATATCAATCACATAATTGGTTAACCTATATTGAAGCTCAATCACATTTTCTGGCGTTTAATTCCTTTTAGTTTTCTTAAGCCATGATCACAACCCTTGTAAATTCTAGAGCACAAACAGTGTTGGATAGAGAAGTTTCCACATTAAAATTAATTCATTCATCCCATCTGGTTTGCGATCCTATTGTTTTGCCTGACCATTATATCTCATAATGGGTAAGAAGTGCCAATATTTAAGTATGACCTAATTATTAGAGGAGAAATTACGAGAAGGCAAGGAAGCGAAATTATATGTTTGCCACTTTCTGGCCAGTCATTTTGACCAGATTGTAGCCAGATTGTGACCCGGCTCGACACGCGCGTCGTAGATACGTGGCCTTGTATATGTCGAGATTAATTGGCTAATACTAGGCTGTGACAACAGGATTTATAAATTTTAATATCTACGTTGCTACCCAAGTTATTATCTCAATGTCCGTTCTGTAAATAACACGATTCCAAAGGACGAGGCTATTTGGGGTTTTTGAAAAATCTCACGAGTGCATATTATATCGAAATTTCACGAGAAATCATGCTATTACTTAACAATTATTCGCCGAAGGCCAGACCGATATTCACAGAGTCTGAGGCGAGTAATTGTTTTAGTAAAATTACATAAGCGATTATTTGGAAAAAAATAAAATATGCACATTTCAAAAATATTTAATTGAATATTTACGATAAAACCGGTTTAAAAACGCTTTAGGTGTTTATCGCGTATTAATCCGAGGTAGCGCAACCAATCAGCGTTGAGAATTTTCAATAATCACCTATGTAATTTTACTAATTATTAATTTTACCAGAAGTTACTATCGCAAGGAAAGTGCTGCCTAAAGCCCGTATGTGTTCGCGCAAAACGAAGCGAAAAACAGATTTCGGCAACGGAATGGCTAGCGAAAAATTTCGCCGCGAAAAAGTTCAAAGCGTTCGTACTTAATTTTTCGCGGCGAAGAGATTTTTTCGCTAGTCAATCACGTGCCGGATTAATATTTCGCTTCGCGTCGCACGGACAAATTTTGCCTAGTGGAAAACTGGATTTAGCGGTTTTTAATCTGATGGCAAATTACTCGAAGCCACCTTAGCCACGGGGAAAAAAAAAATATTATAAAACGGCAGAATTAATAGGCATAAGAGAGTAACAGTGGATAGTGAGGGACAATTGGAGCTGATTGCGCCTAGCGATCAGCGGCATGTCATTGTCAAATTATGCGCTCCGCAATTCTACGGAATACGCTTAACACCACGTGTTTTAATAGCCTCGTTGACCGCCAGGTTTAATATAAACTCTCATGATAGGCAAAGCACGAGCAATTAACATTTCCTCAATCTGAGTTAAATTTTGTAATTCATCTGGAAGATGTGAAGATATCATTAAATTTTCACAAGAAACTTTTTTAGGAGATTTTTTTTCCCTGGTTCAGATTTCAAGGGCCATGCCTCAAGACAAACAGTACACTGACTGAAAGTATATTGCACAGACTTATGAAATCTATTAATGTTATCTTTTGCGCAACATTGCTCTTCAATAACACCATTATTGGTGGTGTCAAACATATTTAAATAATCCTATTGGCTTATTTCATGATGAGTTTGTGACCTTCTTTTGGCCCGCTTTTGTTTTTGATAAAGTCTATCTTTTTCAAGTATAATTTGTTTCACATTGTCAGTTTCTTCTGACCATTTTCTTTTTACACAGTCACTTTGTTTTTGAAGTCTGATTTTTGTTTCACTGTCAGTTTCCTCTGACTGCTTTCTCTTTTTATAATCAAGCCTATAGCTTGTTTTTAACTTGCTGTTAGTTTCTACTGAACGCCTATTTTTCTGATATTCTCTATATTCTGCACATTTAGCTTTGCTTTTGGAAGCTATATATTTATTTAATTGCACAGGTACAATTTCAAAAAAAGTTGGTATGTAGTTCTATTGACAGAGGGTACAAATATTGATCCAACTGTAGAATATTAGTAAACTTCATGACAACAGCAGTGCCATTAGGATCAGGCATATCACGTAAGTCTCTAGCATATGAGTCAAATAGATAGAAAGAATCCATTTTCTTTATTAAAGCCATCATATAGCCTTCTAATATTAAAATAGCATAACTATCATTCAAAAAAGTATTCAAAAGTCCTGTATGAATATCATAGTAGTGAGACTCAATTTCTAGGTCAGTTATAACAAGCCCTTGAAGCTCTTTTCCATAAGTCATAAACCAAATTTGGTTTTCATTTTTGGAATTTTGTGTTCCTACCACAATGGGTAGATCAATGTTACTTTGTGCCTCAATGGGCTCTACCACAATGGGTAGATCAATGTTGTTTTGTGCCTCAATGGGCTCCACCACAATCTGAACTCGCGCGTGCGCATAACGTATATAGAAAATAACACAACGTCCTTAACATAATGGCGGACTACTTTGCAACCGCTAAGTTCTCACATACCCGGGTGTAAATAGCTGAGCGGAATTGGTACCCTCGGATGAATATTTTATAGTTCTGTGTAGTAGTACACTAGTGCCTCCGACGTGTTTCCAACATTTCATTTATACTGCATCAACTGTATCGAGCATACACAAGCATTCTCATTGGTATAGCCGCTAATTCCTTTGTTGTCTTGATCCTAGGAACTGAGTAGAAAGTCAGTTCCCTCAGTTATAAAATTGACCGCAGGAACTGTCCATACCTCAATTACAATAGCAGCGGAGAGGGACCCTATAAATTTTTCTCTTGCTAATGCTCTGCAAAAACTTGTTGCAACTGATGAATATTGTGATACTCGTGATTGTATTATAGAAATAGATCTCCAGCATAATGCACCCACTATGATAAGAGCTAAACAGACAGATACAATGTAAAATGTTCCACTTCTCAACCCGAATATACCATGATAAAAAGTACTATTCGGCTCGTGTAGCCACGCGAGAATATTACGTCATGCTAAATATTCCCTATTATGGACGGCATTATCTTCGATTTCATTGAAGTGGCGTTTTCGCTTATATCTTGCGAAAAACTGAGAGTTATAGGAGAAGCTACATACGGACAAAATCCTTGAACAACAATTAATGTCAGCCATGTTGGATTTCATTTTGATTAGCTTGAATTTGTCCAACGGAAATTATGAAATTTGCCGCCCAAGATCTCGCTTAGTAGAATGTGATATTAAAGCCATTTTCTCAATTCCCAGCGAAAAGATACTTACCACCAGGAAGACTAGCAAAATAGAAATACAAATTACTATCCTCCTCCCAAGCAATAGAACCGAAGGACAGTTTTTGTTTGGAACTAATTGTCCCACTTGCGTCTTGAAGATGAATATACTCTTTTCGCTATAAATTTTAACTCACGACTGGCGACCTTGCATTTTGTCTGATTTAGTTTTTCTTGCGCACAAGATATGATTTTACAGAACTTGTTCACGGCAGAGAGTTGATATAAGTACTTTATATTTCTACAAATTTTATTACCGGAAATGTGGTAGGCCTTCTAGCGGGCATTAGTTCGCATGAAAATTTCACGCTCAGTTCTGGAAGGCCAGAAACTAGGCTACGTTACATGTATACTGGGTTTGGTGGATAATCCAAGTGAGTAGATATATACACAATTTAAGACCTAACCAGGAACGGTTACGAAAAATGCAACGCTAGGTGCTCTGGCAGGAATTGAACCCACGGCCCTGCGATTCCGTTGCAGCGCTCTAACCAACTGAGCTACAGAGGCCAGTTGCTGAGCTGTAACCGTAAGTTCTGTATATATAGGTTATCGGGTGTGCGGGTTGTGATAAGGTAAACTTAAAATATCTTTTTGCACTTCACTTGGTTGAACTAGAATACTGGGTTTGGTGGATAATCCAAGTGAGTAGATATACACAGCCAGATTAGAAATACGGCCAGAAAATTAGCTACCTGATTAAATATTTGACTTGCCACTCTGAATGACTCCAAACTCTGAAATGAGCTAATATTACTCAGCAAGTTGTGCATGAAAATTTCCCCAACACACAGCTTGTACGTTGAGTTTCATAATGAAATTAACTGAGTGAAATAGAAGAAAATGCTATGTGTTATGTCTTATGAATATGCAATTTTTTGTTTTATTGCAATTGAGTTTCATATCTCGCTTCAAATTCAAAAGTTAAAACAGTCGAATTGGAGTTTGAGTTATATTATGAATCAAGTGAGTAAAATGGAACCACAAAGCTTTGTGATATGTAGTTGCAATCTGTTTTTACTTCGGTTGGATTTCATAAGCAACTTCTTCCAGTTTTCATACACAATCCAACATAGTGAAGTTTCTCACCCTTCTTTACACAGAGGCAGGGTTATTTCAAAATTCAGTTTACTTCTACAAAGATAATAGATGTAAGACCACGCATGAATCAAAATTAGTATAAACGTACTAGGAGGCTATTACAAATCCTGCGTTCTGATTGGTTCCCTACTAGAGGGCCACAGCGTGATAGGCTACCTGTAGAGAAGAGCGAGATAAAAACTTGTGAATCAGTTGCCTTTTTAAGAAAAAAACTAACAAACATTCTTGGAAACTGCTTCCAAAAAAGGTAAAATTTTGACGTTTTACTCGTAGTTTTACACTTTCGAACATGAGAGTGACTGGCTATAATTTATGAACATTGACAATTTTTGTTCATATTTCGAGCAAAATCATTGAAAACACAATCGCTTGAAGTTTTTTAACTGTATTTTCAAGCCTTTAAAGCATTTTCTTGATTTAAGAATATTTTCATCCATTTAGCGATAAAATTTCAACGTTTTTTCGTTTTAGTGATATATTGTAGGTGCTTCGAGATTTCCCGCCATACTAATAGGCCTATTGCCTAATGGAGCTTTGGCGCAATGCGTGCCGGTAGAGTGGTATCAAATTCACTTCTTCGAGAAATTTTGTTGTCATGGCGGCAATTTTGTTTCAAAGAACAAATGATTAATTTTCTATCAAATCTACGTCGCGATCGTTGTTATTTTTATCGCTGTGTGTAAAGAGAAGCCTTGGCTAAATTCTGTGCAAATTAAAAGGAATTTGCTGCACGTATTACGGAGAAAACAGCCGTGAAAGGACGCCATGAGTGAACACAATTCGAACATATTCATCGTTTTAGAATCGATTTGCTCAACGTTTTCAGGTATTGTAATGTTGTAAGAGACCGTCAGTAAACGATTTTGCTCTAGAAATATTTTCATGTTGTCTATCAATGCTGATCATGTATTTTTACCGATTGATCGTACGTTTTATACCCATATTTTGCGACTTAAAATTGATACAAAAACTGCCCCTAGAATGCTGTAAACAATGCCCTTTGTGACGTACCTTCTCCAGTGAACTGAATAATCTGGTAATCTGGAACGATAACAGCGAGCGAAAAGTGAAGCCGAAAAAAATGTCACGCGATAATATTCGTCATCAATTAAAGCTTAGTTTCCCGCGCGGTTCATTATTCATTTGTCATTTTGTCACTTCAGAGTGCAGTCCTCCATCCTCCGAGGTTTATAGGCCATTTTGGGTATTTAATTTCGCTCGAATTGATCAAGGAAAGTGTATATTAAAGTGATGATTCTTAAAGTCGTCATGAACACTGATCAAGTCGGACAAATTCAAGAATGAATGAATGAATATGTAATTGATCATCCCCAAAAGGGGCTTTTCAGAATCAATAGAATAACTACAATAATAAATAAAAATACCATGCTGAAACTACTCTATACAGTTATTACTCATTGAGAAAAACTCTCAATAAATCTTTCTTCAAGTTAGTTTTAAAAGTACTGATCGTTCCAGATAGTTTGATGTTTGGGGATAACTCATTCCATAGTTTTGCTATGCGATATTGGAACGACTTCTGTCCCGTTGCACTTGTAAAGAGTGGTGTATTTATCTGACCAGATTGCCTGGTTGTCCTTTTACTTACTGATTCTCTTGTAATGAATAGGGAAGTCAGATAATTTGGTGCCAGTCCGTTCATGCACTTAAAAGCAAGCACCGCATCCCTGTAGAATAAGTGCTTTTTCACTGGAATCCAATTTAACTCCTTCAGAACCGGAGTCACATGATCATATCTCCTAAGTCCACCAATGATTCTAGCTGCAAAATTCTGAACCGACTGAAGTTTCTTAATGTTTCTCTCAGACGTCGTTAACCAGACGGAGGAACAGTAGAATAATTTGCTAAACACCAGTGAGTTGATGATTATGATAAGTAGTTCCCTATTGAAAACATACTTAGTTCTGTTAATTTGTCCTAATGCAGACATACATTGGGCTGTCACTTTAATGATATGTTCATTGAAGAGTAGATTACGATCAAAAATCACTCCCAAGTCCTTTGTCGACTCACTTGGGATAAGGTCTTTGCCCATGCAATAATGAAAGATGAAAACATTCTGGTAATTTAGCCACCATCTGTCTGCTTCCATAAACCATTAATTGAGTTTTTCCTGGGTTTATCAGTAGTAAATTTTGAAGGCACCAGTTTCGAGTTCTCTCAAGATCGTCATTCATAAGTCCCATAGTTAAATCGAAGTCTTTGACTGGGAAGCACATATACATTTTTGTGTCATCAACATAACTTTCAGTTGGACATTGGTTAGTTATCGAGGGTAGATCGTTAACATATATACTAAACAGTAGAGGCCCCAATATGCTTCCCTGAGGCACACCACTTGTCAAATTTAAAGCATCAGACAGTGTGGAATTAATACGTACAGTTTGGTAACGATTAGTCAAATAACTAGTAAACCAGTCCAGTGCCCCAATAGACAACCCAACATCTTTAAGTTTACTAATCAAGATACCATAATCAAGACTGTCAAATGCTTTAGACATATCTAGTAGAACAACCGCGGTCAATTTCTTATTATCAATTGCCTTTAAGATTATATCAGTAGTCTTTATCAATGTTGTTTCGGTTGAATGCCATTGTTTGTTACCACTTTGATTAGCAGTAAGTCGATTATGGAACAAAAGGTAAGACATCAGTTGGTTCAAAGCCGCCTTTTCACAAACCTTGGATAAAATGGGTAACAACGATATTGGCCGATTGTTGTCAGCTTGTTCATGGTCACGGTCGCTGCTTTTAGGAATCGGGATTACTTCAGCTTGCTTCCAGATATTTGGAAATATTTGGTTAACAAATGAGGCGTTTATAATGGATGTTAAAGGCAGTAAAATATGTACAAGACAGTCTTTAATGACTTTCAGGGGAATTTTGTCGGCACCGGGGGCTTTCGCTGATGGCATGGCAAGAATTATCTGCATCCTCCTGTGTGACTACGTCGAATGTAAATTGGTCATCGAGGGGAAAGCTTCTCGGGACAAAGGACGACCTATTTAAGTCGTAATTGAATTCCTCAGCCAAAGAGTGAATTTCTTTAACAGTGTTTTGTCCAACTGAACAAAAGAATTGATTAAAGTCATTAGCTACGGTCTTTTCCTCTTTCGCAAAAGTCTTAACGCTCGTTGCTTTCTTTGGAATGCAAGAACGGATGATTTTCCATAAACAATTTGAATCATTTGGGTTGTCTTTTATCTGCTTGGCTACATATTCTCTCTCGGCCTTTCTCAATATTTGCTTAACTTCACGCTTTAAGTTTCTATATGACGACCACGCGTCAGGATGATTTGTTTTCCTTGCTTGCCTACGCCAATTGTCCCTAGTTTTCATTAACAACTCGATCTCATCTGTTACAAAAGGATTTGGTCGCGTTCTCGACCTTACTCGCTTAATTGGGGCATGCTGATCTAAAATTGGATCAAAAAGCAAGTGGAAAGCATTTAATTTTCCATCTACGTCATCGAAATTCTCTATCACTGACCATGGTGCTTCGGAAATATCACGCGAGAATGTGCTGGCATCATAGTTTTTATAACTGCGTCTCATTAAGTAAACTGATTTTGGACGACGGTTCTTAAGGTTTAGAGTTACATAAACCAAGTCATGATCACTTATTGAGACTGGTGTTACTCCGGCAGTCCTCACCATGTCCTTATTCGTGACTAGAATGACATGTAAGCTTTTAACGGTTTTGACACTCGATAAGCAATCTATTTATAATATTTTTTATGTCACACTCAGTGACATGTGTTGAAAATTATTTTGTTTTGCCCTTTACTTCTATCAATAGTTTACCGGTTCAATAACCTGCATCTCACATACTCACCGCACCACACAAATAGTCATAGATTAGTACAGTCTGCAGTAGTTCGTTTGGAAAATTATAGGTTTGTATAAAACCTAATTTTAGAAATATTGACTCTTTGATTTTAATACATGTATGCTTTCTACAATATATCTTTACCAATATATATTGGAAATTGTGAAGCTGGGAATGGTGTGGATTCAACAGTCTCAGATATCGTAACATCGTTGGTTGCATCATGGATTGGATCAAAGAGATGTTGAGAATGGAGTAAATCCGAGGAACCATCAAGAAGAGGGATCAATTGAAGTTAACGACCCCCCGCCCCAAGGGGGTCGCATATATGACCCCCCAAAAATAGCTTTTTATCAAGATGGCATCGAACTTGTTTTCGCCGGCTCATTCTTGCCACATAAATTTGTCAAGTTATGCAATTTGTCAATTGATCCAAGAAGAGTATTTACCAGCAAAGTTAGATCTTGCTTGGGATGTGTTGTGGTTGCATCTGCTGGGAATGGTGTTATTTCAACAGTCTCAGATATGGTAACATCATTGCTTGCATCATGGATTGGATCCTACTGTAGTTGTGTACTACTGTAGTTGTGTTTAAAAATGTTTCAGGCATATTATCCAGCACTGATGCAGCTAGGATTTATATTCTCGGTTAAGCAATCTTGTATCAAGAAATTGTAAGGGCCTTTGTTGCTTTGTGGGCCCCTTTTGAGCTAGGGGCCCAGGGCAGTGCCCCCCCCCCCCTCCTGGTGGGTCTGTGTGCCCTAATGTACCCTACTTTATTCTTTCACTGTGGCTAACACCTGCATGTAGACAAGCTTACTTGTCAAGATAAGAGTTTTGTGTGTTAATTAATATCAACATATTTTCTTTCAGCCCCTTTGAATCAGAATAAAAAATCACCCTTCATAATGGGAGTATCACTGCAGATAACTATATCTGAAACTTGCAACCTTGTGGATTAAATTGGAAGCAAAATTTTCTTTGCAGCAGTGTTTGCATAAAGCTTTTGTTCAATATGGTGAACTTGAATGATGTTTTCTGTACTTCACTTGGCTGAAACTGATTACTGAAGTTGATGGAATCCTGCGATCAATTCCTGCCGGAGGACCTAGGTCTACAAATTGCATATATTTTTCACTTGGATATTCTATCAACTTCGGTAATCAATTCTTTTATTCAATATACACACTGTAACATTAATATTTAAAATACCAGTATATTATACAATGTTACGTTTTCTCATATAATAAACCTGCTGTTCGAGAAGTCCGATTTCACAATAGATTTTTTAGAAAATATGTTCTTCATTTGGATCCCACAATATGTGTATAACAAAAAATTATCTGTGGAACTTTTGAAATCACTTTGCCTGCTATGAAATCGTAACAATGCAAGTCATCTACTGAAATTTAGGCATAACTTCCTCCTTGTCGTCGAGTTGAACTTCGCATACAAACGCTTTCGCTCTGTGAATCTTGCCACACAAACATTTACAAACTTTAATTCAACCCTGGAAAAAAGCCCTTTAAAAAAAATATATATATCCCGTTCGAGTATATTAAGGACAGCTTCTGGATAGTCACTCGGCATTTCATTTCAAAAATTTGCGAAAAATGGCAACGGTAAAGACAGTTACATGTAATTTACCTACTTGTGAAAATATATATTTTTCGCGACAACTTTTCTTTCCGTACTGCTTGCTTGTGCACCCAGAACGACGCAATATATCAGCATATTTGCAAGCAATTTCCCTATAAAATTATAGCCATTGTTTTCTCCGGACGGAGAAGTTTTCCTCGAGTTTTTCTTTGTCACAGCGAACTCAATGCACTAAATTTTAGGAGCAAAATAGTTTGTTCCTAAAATGTAATGCATTGAGTTTGCGATGTTTTTCGTGTTGCATTCAAATTTATACTGGCCGTGTATAGGTTCGCGGTGGGGGACTAAAACTGACGTACGGACCGCGTGAAATTGACTTTTGAGGGACTGAAACTGACGTACGGACCGCGTGAAGGACTGGGATTTAGGCTTCACTTTTTTCCGCCTGAATGATTGAATGTTATCGTCCAGATATTAAAAATTTATGGGTTCACTGACCTTCTCTTGTGTTTTGGCGCGAAAATTTGACTCGCATTTAATCAAAATTTAATGTATTTTACAATGTATTTTTCCAGTTTTTGCACGAGTTAAAGCAGTTTTTGTAAATGTTTTTCTACTTGGAGTGCCTTGGTTCTTTCATTCTACAAGTAAACAGTAGGTTTTTTAAATTCTAAGTCATAAAACACACTCTAAATAGGTTTAAAAAGCAGCAGGATTGTAGTTTTAGCATTTATACATCAGATACATTGAAGTTTTAGCGTTACAGTCAGGTATTAAGTCATAGTTAAATATATTTCTGTGTATAAATTATTAAACCTTTTGCACAGTATTAATTCAATATTAAAAGGTAGTCTGTAAATTATTTACTGTACATGTTGGGTATTTAAATCAAATTGTAAATAGTACTTTCTGACTAAGTGTAACTCGAGGTGTAGCTTAGGTTATTGTATTTTTTAAATATTCAAGTGGTATTCAATTTTTCAACTAACTATAAAATATTATTTCAAAGACTAGAATAGGATTAAATTATTGTAATGGTGATGAACCAAGCACTTCGAAAGAATCAAACGAACAGCTGCAACAAGGTGAAACTGCTATTTAAAATTACTTGTCAATTGTAACCCCCACCCTCCAACATCGAGAAAAGGTGGGAAGATAGATGTTAATACCTCCATACTAAACAATGGCCTGACTCCCTGAGGAAGACTGAACTGACTAACCCTGGCTAATCTCCCAACACATGGGGGAAAGATTTAAAGACATTTCAATTGATTTATTGAACAAAGAATATCTTTTAAAATTTATAAATTCTACTTCAATATTTTCAAACACTGAAACACAATGCTGTACACATGCAGGACAGAACCACTCTCTTTCAAATTATTTAAATTATTGCAAATTATTTTGCTATTCTGTGAGAAAACAAATCCAGGAACTAATTTCATTGTGCCACTGTGGTGTAGATAAAAAAACATGCAGGAAAACAAACAGATAATATTTTATTTAATTGGCTCAATATTTCAGATCATGTGTTTAGATCAGACTTAACAGGCCAACCTTAGACTGTGACTAGGCTGTATAGCCAAGGCCCCTAAACGTTTCCTCATATTTAATATGCCCCACATTCAAGGGTCGGGAATCCATGAAAATGGGAAATTTTCCACCTAGTCAGACTTTAGTAACAGTCAATAGAGGAAAAACGCCCCATGATTCCCTGATGTGGGGGAGTGGGAGTTACAATTGACAATATATAAGGCTAAGAATAGTATTGTATGTATCAAGGAAGGGGGGGAGGGATTGTGTGCCACATTATCAAAATAACAGTTGTAGGTTGTCATTTGCACTTATTCCACTGAATACTCAATTCCAGTTGTCAATTGTAACCCCCACTCCCCCACCTTGAGGAATGGTAGGGAAATGTTGGGCGTTTTTCCTCTATTGACTGTTGGTTAATAAGCATGACTAGGTGGAGGATTTCCCATTAAGTGTCGGTACCCTACCACCGACTATAGGCATAGGAAGTAACTGTTACTTCAGGGGGGGGCACTTATTAAGGGCACCTCTTCTTTAGTAAAGGGCACTTTGAATTAGCTGGAGAAAGGGGCACTTTGAAGAAAAGTTGGGGGGCCATGTGCCCCCCCCCCCGGTTCATCCACCACTGACAAGTAAGATCCTCTGGCATTAGACAGAGTACTGAAAAATATAAAGGTAGGGTGCATCTGGCAGATAGTTTTGTTAACCCATTAACTGGCAGTACCCTACCACTGACGAGAAAAATTGTTGGGCGTTAGACAGAATAAAATACTTAAGTAGGGCACATCTGGGCGTATTCCAGCTAACGAGTTAATGTGGATTCCTGACCCTTGAATGTGGGGCATATTAAATATGGGGAAACGTTTAGGGGGCTTGGCTATACAGCCTAGTCACAATCTGAGGTTGGCCTGTTAAGTCTGATCTAAACACATGATCTCAAATATTAAGCAAATTAAATCAAATATTATCTGTTTGCTTTCCTGCATGTTTGTTTTTCTACACAGTGGCACAATGAAATTAGTTCC
Source organism: Trachythela sp. YZ-2020 (assembly GCA_016169945.1). Taxonomy (NCBI): domain Eukaryota; kingdom Metazoa; phylum Cnidaria; class Anthozoa; order Malacalcyonacea; family Clavulariidae; genus Trachythela; species Trachythela sp. YZ-2020. Next base: position 178,028 of record JADLSH010000056.1, on the reverse strand, counting down.
TGGATTTGTTTTCTCACTGAATAGCAAAATAATTTGCAATAATTTGAAAGAGAGTGGTTCTGCCCTGCATGTGTACAGCATTGTGTTTCAGTGTTTGAAAATATTGAACAAGAATTCATCAATTTTAAAAGATATTCTTTGTTCAATAAATCAATTGAAATGTCTTTACATCTTTCCCCCATGGGTTGGGAGACGAGCCAGTGTTAGTCAGTTCAGTCTTCCTCAGGGAGTCAGGCCATTGTTTAGTATGGAGGTATTAACATCTATCTTCCCACCTTTTCCCGATATTGGAGGGTGGGGGTTACAATTTACAAGTGATTTTAAATAGCAGTTTCACCTTGTTGCAGCTGTTTGTTTGATTCTTTCGAAGTGCTTTGTTCATCACCATTACAATAATTTAATCCTATTCTAATTTTTGAAATAATATTTTATAGTTAGTTGAAAAATTGAATACCAATTGAATATTTAAAAAATACAATAACCTAAGCTGCACCTCGAGTTACACTTATTCAGAAAGTACTATTTACAATTTGATTTAAATACACAATATGTACAGTAAATAATTTGATACAATATTTAATTAATACTGTGCAAAAGTTTTAAAACTTAATTTATAAACAGAAATATATTTAACTACGACTTAATAGACCTGACTGTAACGCTAAAACTTCAATGTATCTGACAGGGCGCTTATATATAGGGCGGTGCAGAGGAGGTCGGACAAGCAGGCCGCAAGGCATCATGGGTAATGAGCGTATGTTTCACGTGCGGCCTCATTTATGCGTTGACTGCCGTGAAGTCAACATCTCTGGCCATAGCAAATTCTGCGAAAATGGACGCTATTGATACAGAGACTCAATGCCATCATTATGGATGTGTTTAGTGTTTGTGTTCGATGTATAACAAGGCTCTTTGAGTCCGTTTAATGGATTTATTTGTGCAGAAATCTCAAAGGCTGCGGGTCTTGTGGTCAATATAAATGTTCATGTGTTGAAATTCTATATGTAATTTGTGGACACTTTGTTCAGTGTTGCATTTTGTATATTTTTTATTTTATTATTCATTTATATTTAACCAGGATACCCACATCACCGAAGTGTTTTTCAGTGGGATCCTGCAGTTATAAATTACATTTAACAAATTTATACTATGCATTATTTACAATACACACATATTTACTCCTCATTCATGGAAAGACAGAAGTGAGGAAAAGATGAGAATGAAGGGTCTAACTAGACACTATGTATACATATACTTAAGTAAATGATTTCATAAGCTGACCCACTGCTTGGATCGTCTGTATTTGTAATGTACATTGTGCAAATAGTGAGAAAAACTAAATATTTATTGGCCAAATTGATTCTGCTGGCATCAAAGGTTCGACTTTTAATATGTATTTAGTTATTTATTTATCCCAGTAGCACATTGTGACTACTGAAAACCGCCATATATATTGGGGTTGTCAAAGAACTTCTATTCATCAGCTTAAACATATACTTTTGCAACAGAAATTACTGGTGAAATGTAGACAAAACAAACTTTTATACAGTAATATACAGTTCCATTTTTATTGAAAATACATAGTACATGCATAAAATATAATAACATCTCTGCTCATTCTCTACATATATAAAGAAATATTAAAGAAAGCAAATATTCACCAAGAAGGCAAATTAACAATACAATGATAGAATTCAACCCAAAATACAAATCTGTAAATATATAAACAACAAATTTTACTTCTAAAATTTTCTTTCAAAACTCAGCACTTATTTTAAACAGTAAAGTCAACTCCTTCAGAAAAATACGAGCAACACTGCGACAAAAGATTCAACTTCAAAGATTGTTGACAGAAATGGCATCGGATTAATACAATATGACGACGTACAGCCTACATAAAAGATCAAAATAACGTTTACCTTACAAAATACTGCTCACATAGGTAGATCAATAGTTACTGAAATAGCATGGATGCATTCCAGGAAAAATATTGAATAACAATGACAAAATATTCGATATTTTCGAGTCGAGTGGGCCGTCAGATAACAAAATTGCAGACAGAGCCAGACACTAGCCCAGATATAAAATCTCTAAACAACACGCAAATTTCTCCTAAATTCATTCAAAAGTACTTTAACGCTTACTCTAAAGAATAACGCTCTTTATATTAAAGAAGTTTCAAGATTCATTGGGAAAAACAAGCTTTGGTGGCGCAATATCTTCCTAAACTATTAGACGCCATTTTGGCAAACGTCGAAATGACTATGGTCACTTCAATACCTAATATCTCGAAAACTGCCGGGGGATCACCGGGATCATTCCAGCAGATTTAAAGCTTATATCTTTGTCTTGACGACTACCAAAAATGAAGAAAATCGAACTGTGGGAATTTCTAGATATTTCATTTTAAACATTGTAAACATATTTAGACTTGAGTCAACACGTCGCGGGGAGTCGACTAACTTCAAACATCAAAATAACATTGAAAATAACGTTTACCTCAGAGATTTTTGCAGACATCGCCAGATCTTTAGTAGTAGTACCACTACACTTGAAAGTTTGCAAGAAAATTTTAATATTAATGTTTTTTCTCGATTTATTTTGCGTCGAATGCAAATTTTTCTGCCCAAATTTTTCAGATAACACGATGAGAAAATAGAGTGATCTCATTGGTCGACAGCTCACGTGACAACTCGCTAATTGCTTGTCCGACTTCCTCTGAGGGCGGTGCAACGGCTGTGACTTTGTTGATCGACGTGTGATGCGGCAGTGGCCCGGGGCGAGCATGTTTTCGCGCGAAAATCCAAGCAAAACAGATTTTCATTTTTTGACAGTATTTGGCGATTTTTTTCTCATTTCTTTACTTATGAGAAGAAAATTATTCAAGTTTAAAAGTAAAATATTGGTTTTCCTATGGATACAATATATTTTTGGTGCAGAAACCGTTGTGAGAGAGATTTAATGTGGTATATTAATGTCCTTGATAGCTCTTTGGCTTTCCCGATTTCCATGGCGGCGAAAATATATTTTTACAACGATGATAATAACAGCACCTTAGAATGTGGGTATGTCGCAGTTTTTGCTTAATATCTCATGCTTATATTTTAAGAGTTTGTTCCAAATCGAAGTCTATTCTTAGGACATATCAAGGCTGAGAACGATTGTTTTTAATGCGAAATATTTTCCAGTAGACCACGTCAGTCTGAGAACACAATGTTCAGCAGTATATAGCTGTGTCTTTTTAATAAAATATTAGCCAAACTGATCGATTAAACTTTTTAATGACTTGCCTATGGCATTCACAGCAAAGGACTGGGGTTTTGTTGTCAAAAACATGTGTTTGCCAAAACTATAAACACGCATAACCATTGCATGACCTTTGTTAGCGTTCGATAGAAGAAACATTTAGCTTTCACAGCGTATCCCAGATTGCAAAAAGGATAGCGCAAAGGAATCAAATTCAAAATGTTATATTTAAGCAAAAATTAAGAGAAATACTTGTCACCTATCACTCCAAATAAAAATTTAGAGGGGGACAAAGTTTTAACCAACAATGCGCTCAGCATGTTTGCAAAAATTGAATTTTTCATAAATTGAGCTACAAAGAGGTCGGTTTGGTAAATACATTAATCTTGTTTCAACAGTCGTAAAACTTAAGCCACACATTAAGTGGTTTCAACAGAATCACAGGCTAGCAAAACTATAACATCTTCGCTATTTTTTTAGAAAAAAATTATGGTTAAACGTCCTAAAAAGAAGCTTTAAAAGGGGTCAAATTTCAGCCATGTTATCTCCTAGGAATCCACTCCGATTTGAACGAATTTTTTAAGATGAAAACTTGAGATAAGAAACTTCAACATGCCTGAGAATTTTAGAGGTTGGCACCAAATCAAAAAAATATATTCTCATTTGAAATTTTGTCACCATTCGAAGTGACCAAACACACGCGCATAATCGATAATAAATTCTCTCTGACAGGAAAATCTTTGCTAAATTCAAACTGACTACGTACTCAGAGTGATATTACACGTAAATATTCCGTTAGTTTGTATTCACACTTAAAACGATGCGAAATATGAACGCAAGAACTAGACATATCAAAATCTGTTTTTTCTTCAATTTTTACAAAAAACATGCTCGACCCAGGCTCCTTCCGCATCACACGTCGATCAGCGCGCACGCGCTCGTTGCACCGCCCTATATATAAGCGCCCTGGTATCGGATGTATAAATGCCAAAACTAAAATACTGCAGCTTTTTAAACCTATTTAGAGTGTGTTTTATGACTTAGAATTTAAAAAAAACTACTGTTTACTTGTAGAATGAAAGAACCAAGGCACTCCAAGTAGAAAAACATTTACAAAAATATGCAATTTAAATAATGCTTTTGTAAAATACATTAGATTTTGCCTGAATTGGAGTCAAGTTTTCGCGCCAAAACACAAGAGAAGCTCTGTTCGTGTACGTCACAAAGGCAATTGTTTACAGCATTCTAGGCCAGTTTTTAGTATCAATTTTAAGTCGCAAAATATGGCTCTAAAACGTACGATCAATCAGTAAAAATACATGATCAGCATTGATAGACAACATGAGAATATTTCTAGAGCAAAATCGTTTACTGACGGTCTCTTACAACATTACAATACCTGAAAACGTTGAGCAAATCGATTCTAAAACAATGAATATGTTCGAATTGTGTTCACTCATGGCGTCCTTTCAAGGCTGTTTTCTCCGTAATACGTGGAGCAAATTCCTTTTAATTTGCACATAATTTAGCCAAGGCTTCTCTTTACACACAGCGTTAAAAATAACAACGATCGTGACGTAGATTGGATAGAAAATTAATCATTTGTTCTTTGAAACAAAATTGTCGCCATGACAACAAAATTTCTCAGAGAAGTGAATTTGATACCACTCTACCGGCATGCATTGCGCCACAGCTCCGTTAGGCAATAGGCCTATTGTTTACATTATATCTAACATTTTGAAAAATATCTAACATTAGCCAAATATGACTTGAAACTTTCCTTCGATATAATAACTATACTTATTAACCTCAAACGTTCGTACTTTACGGTAAAATATTAAATCGAGGTCTTGCCGTATTGACCCAGCGATAGCGAGGTTAATACGGCAAGACCGAGTTTTACTTTTTTACCGTTAAGACTGAACGTTTGCGAGGTTAATAAGTAGTTTATTATCCCCGAGCCGGCGCGAAGCGCCGTGCGAGGGTACTAATTCCGCTCGGATATTTACACCCGGGTATGTGAAAACACAGTGGAATCCAAAGTCGTCCGCCGCGATGCCTTGGACGGTTCAGGGTTTTGTACGTTATACGCATGCGCGAATTCAGGTCGAGAGAAACATACGGATAAAATTTTTAAAAGATTCACGGATAAAGATTTTGTTATTCATCAAAAATGATTTTTAATACTCGGGCTATTGGAAAAACATACCGATAATCAGCGTCTTCAAAACAAGATAAACGAGAAGGAGTCGAATGGCTGAAAAAAGGACACTTCTGAAGTGTTTTAAACGTGTATAAAGTGTCTATTTTTCATATTTTAGTTAGTGGATTTGCAAAAGCGTATGTCACTCTGTGAGGTTATTATAATATCGATTAAACCTAAAATGTATTTTAGCAAGTTTAAATTTGAATTTTGAGGAAACAACGTAATGTCAAAAACTTCATTTTAAAGATAAATTTTAAAAAATATACTGTCAAAAAACAGTTGAAGTTTTCTGAAAATGTTTTGCCGTTTTTGTGAAATGTTAAATTTCACAACATAATAACATATCTACTTTATATAGTGGGGCAATTCATAATTTTATAGTTAAAAGTACAAATATTTATATTACTCTTTTATCATTTTGTACCAAAAGTAAAAAAATTGTGTGTTGCTATGGTTACAATGATTGACCGAATACTTCATGTTACAATAAATTTTGGGAAGTATTCCTGAGTTCGAATAGGCGAGGGGATTCTGCATTAGTGTATTTCTAGTATGGCACAACCATAAGTAGTAAAATAAGTAGTTTATTATATGGTTGTTTTTGTTGTAGGGCATTAAAAATGTCGTAATGCCCCGGGGGGTTACGTGTTTTCCCGACCGCTGATTAGGCAATCATATCGCGTAAACTACTCGAACTAGCGCTTGCCATATAATAATAACAATTGGATGAAGCTGGGCATGTTATCAAGAATTATTCAGACCGACGTCAATGTTATCTGCCGAAGCGAAGCCGAGCATACATTAGAATGACAAAAACCAGACAAGAAAGCCAAGACATGCGGCGGTCGGAAAGATGCATAAACACATAATTTAACATTTAATAAAACAATAAATACTTGTTGAAGATGGTTTTGTATTGTTTCGTGGCCTTTTTGGTGCAGTCACTATCTTTTTTTACAATAATTTGGACATTTTCCCTTCGTTTGTAAAGGCAAAATTACAAGTGGCCATTTGGTCTTGGCTTTCAAAATTTCGCGGGCTTTTATACAAGCTGCCGAACACGCTGGGGACCTTGGCTCGACAGCGTTCACTAATAGAGTTTTTTAGATCGATGTTCGATCCAAAAAAACTAATATTCCACGCTGATGACGTCACCAGCGGAAATAACATGAGAACTACCGGATATTGACAATTAGTATATATACACAAGCTCTGGATATGAGGTATTCTGCAATCTGATTGGTTCTCTACTAGCAGGATATTAGCTCATATCCTGCTAGTAGAGAAAAGTAGAAAAATGGCTGGCAGATTTGGACAATTAAATGAAGAGGAAATTCAAGTTTGACTTGAAAAAAAGTAAATATCCAGATCCAGAGCTTGTGTATATAATAAAACAGTTATTCTACTCACTCTCGTCGTATATGATGATAGCCGACTCGACGCTATCGCGCCTCATCGGCTATCAGCTCATAGACGACTCGAGTTCGCAGAATAACTGTTAATTATCAGGGGCTTTTTGACCAATCAGAAACTAGAAGAGTATTTGGATGTATAATAATGGTTGCTATTCGGTTTGTTTTTTTAATACTTAAACTGCATTCACAATTCTTTACACAAAAAGTATAATGAGCGAGAAATTACACGCACTCATTTCATTGCCCCCTCCTCACACTCAATGTTTATTTACAAACACTGCCAAATGAAAATTTGAAAATTAACAGTCAACATTGAATGGGGTTGGGGAAAGTCTTCATCATACATCCTGGTGTAAATACCATAACATAATTAGTACCCCCACCCCGGGCTTACACGCCGGGGCAAGAAACTTATTGTTTCATATAAGGAAATATATTTATGTGCTTTTAATACCCAAACCTAATTATTACGGCATAATTTTTCTGGTAATGTAAAGCTATATAGGTTTCTATTCAAGGTATGGAATAAAACATCTGAAACGACTTCCAAAAAGTTGTTAGTTGTGCTCTAGTTGCCCTCAAATCCCCTATCGCTGAACCACCGTTGCCTACAAAGATACAGTATTATCTATTTTGAGAGTTGTTGCAAGAACACAAACATATGAAGTTGCAAGGAAAAATAATAAGTAATGAGTTCAAAAAGAGCATTATTTATCAAAGTTGTTCCTCCCACTCAATGTTAATTTACAAACGTCTTATATAAGACGCGTCGTATGTAAGTCGCGTCTTATTTTCTCCCGTATAAATGGCCTTAATATTACAGTATATAGTTGCCAAACTATTGTTTCAACATGACGTAGTTATAATTAGCAAACTGCTGAGCAAACGGTAGCGATTGTAACATTGTCAGAACGTTTTTGTACACTACAGTACAAATGACAAAATGAATCAATTAATACTATTAAATACAGAATTTGACAATTGCCGAAATCTACTGTAAAGTGTCCGTACGTTTTTGGGCATTGCATATGCTTCGAATTAATGTGAAAATTAGCTTTGGAAATTTCGCAAAATATATGGGTTTTTCCGATAAATTTTGCAGGGCTAAAAATAACGGCTGGTCACCGGTCATTACCGGCCAAATTTTTAATATGACCGGTCAAATTTGTATGACGCTGGTCATAGTGACCGATCATATTTTGGCTCTGGGAACGAGATTGATTTTTGAGATGTTGTGGACCCGTTAAATATTATGTCAATTTGTCAATGCGTGTGTAATTCACACGTTGATCTTTAACTTTCCCAACATTCTATGAGAGGTTGGACGAGCTGACCGTTGGGGACGAGCGGCGAACGTTTACGAAAGGGAAAATTACATCGCCGACAGCCAAAACGATCTCGTCGAGAATTCTTCTTCGAAGATCAAGTGACAACGCGTCGGTACCAGTATAATAGCAGAGAATGTGATTTATTTGGGTTGCGTTTTCATTGATTTTGGAAGGGCTCGAGGGAGGTGACCGGTCCGAAATCGCGTGTGACCTGTCACAAATAGAACTGACCTGTCACTATGACCGGTGTATGATGAAACGTTATTTTGAGCTCTGAATTTTGTATTATTAAATTTAAATCAGTTCAGAACAGAGTAATAAGTACACATAAGAATGGACTTCGCGTTTTTTTTGTTATCCTTGTTCATCTGTATTGTTATTATGCAAATGAAGATTTCTTTATTTATAACTCATACAGTACAGTAATATGTTCATTTCTCAGAATACTGTATATGAATCATAAACTTAAGGATATCACAAGGTTAAAGCAAGCCATGGAAAGATAACCTAAATATCACTTCTTCACTCCAGTGAAGTTGGGATTCAATCCCGGATACCGTAGCTAGGTCAGACCCAGAGGAGGTATCGTCAATATACCGTGATGCATTGCGGTTTCGCACATATTAATACATATTATCAATTCGCCGGAGCGAGTCGTTCATTCTTCGGTTGGCTGTCGCAGTGATAACATCAACACAGAAGTGAATTATAAACGATTATAAACGTACAGGCATTTTTGCTTTTTATTGGTAAGTCCATATCGAATACATTTCCAGTATTATTCCCAAGGTAAGGTAGTTAAAATTTTACTAGTAACAATGCATATTATTTTCAATATACAATTAAATTATTTGATATATAAAAATTTAACATTAATTCAATCCAATTTTAATATTAAAGCCCAGGATTAGATGCAGTATTGTTTACAAAACCAACCCACCCACATTATAGACATGAAAGTTCCCATCTGATGTTTCAACAGACAACATTTATATTAATATTAAAACTTTTGTTGTCAATGTTGTGTGAATATTATATTTGTACTCTGTTCAAGTCTGTTGCATATAATTGCATTAATATAATTGCCTTACAACCATCAGACAAAGGATATTTTCTATTTGGACTGGTTTACTGATAGTAAATAAAGCATATGTAATACAATATATTAACTGTTTTTATATGTCTGTGTACTAGTCTATTGTTTTTCAAAAATATTCAATATTTAGATTGTTATTCATGAGGTAGTTGCATTCATGATAAATACATTCTAACAAGTATTTAAATGATTACGATCTTTAATTTTAGGAAGAAATTTCAAAGAAATGTGTACATCATGTATATTGTATGAATCTAAATGGACAGCCAGACAGATGCTTACAATACAATTAATTCAATGAAAAATCCCTGGACTAGCACACTGCCACCTGACATGTAATGCTTCATGTTACAAAAGAGCTAACTACATGAAGATTTCCTGACAACATGCATGGACTATTACAAGCCACCTGAGATTGGTTTACGGTCATTACCGTTATGCAGATGAAAGAACATCTAAGGACTAAGGTTACTGAACTTGGCAACTCACCCCCAAAATAGACATAAATTAGTTGTAAAGATGAAATCTCATCCCTCATCTAACATCTACATTACATGTACTTGCTACCAAACACATGGCCAATGTATCTGAGTTAGCCACCATATGCTGCACTGTTGCACTTAATGAACACATACCTATAAGGACAACCATCTACAATAATTACAGGCTACTAGTGTATTTAATTATTCATCGATTAGGTTAGAAATTAAAGCACAACATGTTGTAATTAAAATCTTAAAATTATATCATGGACACAAATACATAATTTGTAAACTAATAGTTTATTTTTAAATGACTTAAGGTTTAGTATCTTTGAGATGGACTAATATATAAGGTTGAGGGTATTGGACAATAATCTAAGGAGTTGTGGATATTAATGTTTTTACCTTTAAGCAAAACAAATTTGTTGCTAGAGGGCCAATTTTCATGTAAACATCCCTACAGCACCAGAGTGCATTCTATGTGCAGGGGCGGACTGGCCAGTCGGCTCACCGGGGAAAAGCTCAGTGGGCCCCTGCTTGTAAGGCCTCTTGAAATGAGCTTTTACATACGACTCAAAAAGTACAGGGCCCCCTCTAGTCTAGCCCAGATCGCCCAGGCCCATCTGAGGTAGCCAGTCTGGCCCTGTCTATGTGAACTGCTTGGTGAAGTTTGATATGCCGATTTTCTTACACAGGTATATCTCATTTTTTCAGCTTTCATACTCAAAGTTACATAATGGCTGGTTTCTATTTAGTCGTAACTGTGAACATATCAAGGTGACCAATGTAACAGTGTGGATATATGTGTGATTTACGTAGTCATAGAGCACAAAAAGACAAGACAGATCCACATTATTTCTCATTGTCGAACATGACTTAGTCATGACAGTTACAACCAAATGGAAACCAGGCCTAAAATGCAAACTGTCTACGGCACTGTAAATTATAACAAAGCTTCAAAACTTTATATAGTTCAAGGTTAGCTAAATTAGGTAATGCTAGGTTAGTATTATAATAATTTTCAGACAAGGAATGTTCTATCCCATAAACTTGGCTTTTACCACTCCAGTAGAAAATTCTCCAGTAGTGCTTTGTCTACAATATAAAGAAAAGAGAAAAACATCTCAGTTGATACCCTTAGACCCTAATAAAGACATTATATAATTTCTAAATGATTTTCTCTACACTATTAATGGGTGATTTATATAAATTTGGGCTTAGAAACACAAGTTTATGTGCTTAGGGTTTTTGAACAAACACTTAATCGAGGCAGAGCGCTCTAATTGCATATTTCATTAGCAGCATGAATATCACAAAATATCCCATTTTCAAAATGCGATCCCTCGTTGGTTTGTGGAGTCTTTTTTGATTTCTTGGTATCAATTGAAAGAGAAACTCTTCATGAATGCAGTGATGTTATTTTTATTAAAGCATATTTCAAAGCTATTTTTACGCATTGAATTAGGTAGTAACAATACATATGTAAATTAATATAACTAAAGCACATCGTAGAAAGAAAACAAAATCAAAACCGTGAAATATGATGCACGTACTACAATAATTTCAACAAGTACCTTTAAAAATATCTGATTTTCAAAGAGAAAATACTAAGTAGAAATCAGCAGTTTTCTCGCCGCTCCTCCCAAAAATCTTGATTTCCAGCGCAGTGCATTGTGGTATACTGACGAGCCCTCCTCTGGGTCAGACCTTTACGTTTCCAAACCATCACAAAATACACTACAAAAGTTGAGCATTCTCACCTAGATGAAGAGCATTCAGAGTCCTCTTTCATTGCTCATGGTTGTTCCTGTGTGCCAAACCTGAAAATTCATAGATAATTTTAGCTCTGTAACTCAATGCTTGCCTATACTTACTGTACAAGGAGACATGTAAAATTATCATGGGCAGAAAAAGTCACCCATTTCAGAATACAGTCAATACCTCAATTGTTTAAAAAGATAGACAAGCTATTAAATTTAATTAGTTTATTCCAAAACAAACTATGTTGTGACTATAGTACAGTAATGTCATACTAGTACAGTAATGTCAGTACTGCTCAGAAATAACCTAACAGAAAACGCGTTCGGAACGCGTTCGACAATGCGTTCCATTTGCGTTCCAATTTGCGTTTCGCTTTTACCGGAACGCGTTCCGGAACCACTGCGGAACGCGTTGCGGTTACACTCGTAATGAAACCGGCCATCGTCGGAAATTATAGCGATTTCCCGAGTATTAATTAGCGTCACTTTCACATTTTGTGTTTACACTGAGAGCTATGGGGAAACTTTCGGAATATGCGAGAAAAATATTAATTTCTTTACGATCGAGCGGAATAAAACAGACAAAAATAAAAGAATCACTTGATCAAGAAGGGATTAAAACCTCGAGAAGTGCGATAAGTCTTTTCCTGTCGCGTTATTCGAGGACAGGCGACTTAGGCGACGCTCCACGCAGTTGTCGAAAAACTAAATTGGCACCAGAAGCCATCGCATATATTGAAGCAAAAATGCAAGAAAACGATGAACTAACTTCTCGAGAGTTGAAGGGGAAAATGTCGAACCACATTTTTATAATTGCTTTCCAGTAATGAGTCACGAATCAAAATAACCTACATATCACATACACGTATGTGATCAAAACTCTGAGACAAAGCAAAACACAGTGAGCTAATTTCACCTAAACCATCAGGCGAAACACATTTCGCTAATGGTCCTAATGATCATGTCACTGATCGTGTGTTGAATAGGCTATTGAATTTGTTTCCGAAAGAGGTAGTGAAAATATCAGACGCAGTGTTCGGACTTTGTAAAATCATCATCAGACTAAAACCCGGTTTACACTACCAAAGTTTCTGTGATCACAGGAGTTTTGAATGGGTAAAATCTAAGTTTTTAAAGTTTTGTATGAATTTTATAGGTATTTATATAGGTAATTATAGGATAATGCTTAAACCAATGCCGGAAAAAGCACAAGGTAAGGACGGTCGTCCAGAAATACAGATCATTTCACATAACTTTTGACAAATATGTTTCGAACTTCGTTCCGAAATTCGCAAGTTCGTGGCGAAGGTCAGAACTCTGAAGGAATGGTCAGAATTAAGTATGATATATTCACAAATCTGTTTGTAAACAAAGCATTTGATTGGCTTCTTTTATTTCAGGACTCAATCAGGGGCTTTGTTTACAAACGGGATTGTGAATTTTCATATGAACTTCTCAACTTCGCAAAGAACTTTTTTGTCATTGTTAAAATAAAACTGTAGCAAGTATGCTGTAAGATATCCGTTTCAGCCAGGTTGATCACGATTTACATGGCCATGGGCAGGAATATTCATGGCAGTTTGAGCCAGCTGAGTTTTAGTCAGAGCTATTTTCAGCCCGTGTATATAGTCAAACCGCCGGCTGAAATGTAGCCTGTGCACAGACCTTTCTAGCCCGGGTTGAAATGATAAAGTCTTTGTCTTTGAAGCATTTTCGGCTATTTGACTTGGGTCAATTTCGGCGGTTTTAAACCAAAATGGGGAACGCGTTTCCAAGTTTCCTCGTTCGGAACGCTTTGGAACGCATTTTGGAACGCGTTCAGAACGCATTCCGGACGCGTTCCGAACGCAAATGGAACGCGAACGCAGTGTTAGGTTATTTCTGAGCAGTACTGTACCAATAAATTTTCCAAGTAAACTACATGTAAATAGAGATGGGAGGCACAAATTCATAAATTTTATGGCATGCCCTGAAAAAGGAAAACTAAATTAACTGGAATGTTTAAAACAGACCAGGTAGTTACGGGGTCAAGGAGTGTTCATTATGGCAAGGAATTGGCAATAAAAGCAAGTAATTTGAATTAGAGTCATACAGGCTTTGTGCAGCTTGAGAGTAAGAAGCTGTATATTTGGGTTACGCTGAGATACGGCATTTGTTATTATTTTTATTAAATTTCATATTACATGATATGGGAACCGAGCCAGCCCCCCTAAGCAAGATCTGCCTCAACAGACCAGTAATCTTGTTTAAACCGAACTAGTATTTTCCACATAATAAAGATGTGACATGGGCTGACTCATCCACATGTACAGTAGCTGGGCTATTAAGGTTGTAAATAACATTTTGTGGACACATGTCAATTTTAGAAGTGGTGATCATGTTCTTGGGTGTAAAAATTGTTTCCAAAAGTGTGATTTTAGGTTCGTTGAAAATCTGTTCGGTTGCTAATCCTCAGCCAAATCTTTTGATCTCTTAACACAGTGGTTATTCCTGTGACAACGGATTCCAATATGTAATGCTTATGACCTGTTCATCTGACAAAAATGGAGATAATCTAATTGGCGCGCCTCGCGACAAACAGGCGCGAGTCGCGACTAAAAGGCGCGAGTCGCGACTAAAAGGCGCGACTCATGAAAAAAGGCGCGACTCATGAAAAAGGTCGCGACTCATGAAAAAAGCGCGACTCGTTAAAAAAGGCGCGACTCGTGACATGACATGTGTGTATAAAGAAAAGTAATAAAGTTTTTTAGCAAGAGGTTTTTTTTAGCAAGAAGCGAGTAGGAAATCATGTCAAGACGGCTTTATAGCGAAGTTGTATCTGAAAAGTGGGAAAATGATAAAGAATGTGCAGGTACGAAGCGAAAAAATCTCGAAAAGAAATCTTTGAACCGGCTGAATGTAAACTGGCTTGCAGCGTATCAGAAAGTAAGTAAGTAAGTAAGTGAACTTTATTTAGCCACGGTAGACTCGTCAGGATTTACACGCTTGTGATAAAATTAATAGAATAAACAAAGGAAAGTTACATATTACAAATGATACATATATGTTATTTACGGTTGTGAGAATTCGATGAGAAAAATCAGTTTCGAGGTCTTGAAAACGGCCCGAGCCCGAAGGGCGAGGGATGTTTTCAAGACCGAGGGCACAGTTTTTCATCCGGACCGACGCTGCCGGTAAATAACGTGTTTATTTTTTAACATAGGTAAAATTTAAGAATTTATTAAAATTGAAAATTCCAGTGTGGCGAAATAATTTGAGATCAGTGCAATTGTGAATTCAAAGCGAGGCTGACAAAACTTGAACGTTAAAAGAAAACACGAAGACGAAAACTCAAGAAAACTGGCAAGAAACTCACAAAAAACCATGGTTTCTGTAAAAATGTACACGATATTTTTAAATATGGGAGTAGAAAAGCATAGGAATGAAAGGTTTTTGCCCGGTTTTCTGGTATTCCGTGTTTCTTCGACAAGGATATCTTCGTGTTTACTTGCTTTGGCCATAAAAAACTCACAAAGTGAATCATGCAGTGAATGCATGTGTTTTGACTTCGATCAACGCTTTCTACTAAAACTGGACAATGAACAAGGTATGCTGTAATTTTTTTCTGGTCATTTCACGGTAAAAAACATCCTCAACTTTGTTTGCCAAGGGCCACGGCTTTAATTTTTTTTGTTTACAACATGTATACGAAAAGTACTTTAACAAATGGGCAGAAAAATCATGTTTTCACTACAGTTGGTCCATATTTTTAAGTTTTATGTATGGAGAAAAGTTTTTTCTTCTATGATATCTGTTTAAACTGTATTTTTTTAACTTTAATGTGGCCAAATACTGAAATACATGAGCAATAAAACAAATGTGTTAGTTTTAATACACGAGCATTTAAAACAAATGTATTAGTTTTCTCGACGTATCGTGCTTAGTATGAAGCCTTTGGAGTTGATGCAATTCATTTTTGTACTCTAACTATCGTTAGGCTAGCTTTTTGAACTTTTTGGGCAGATTTTTTAATCTAAAAATTGTTTCACTCCTGGGTTTTGTCGCGTAATCCAGAGCGGGCCGGATGAGTTTCAGAGCGGGCCGGATGAGTTTCAGAGCGGGCCGGACCGCTCTGAAACGCTCGCTAGCCAATCAGATTGCTTTATTTTCATAGATAAAAAATAAATATACATATTTACATAGCTACCTGTTTTCCATGAGTGTCGTGTAATAAATAATATTGGATAAAATATTTAAAATTATCGAATGAGGTTGCTGCAGTCAAACTTTAATTTATGTAAAGTACTAGCCTGTCGTAACTCGGCAGGAAGGGAGTTCCACAGTACCGCACCACTATAACGAAAACTATTTTTCAAGTAGTTTGTATGCGGTTGTGGGAAAGCTAATTTGCCACTGGTGTGTCTCGACGCATAATTTGTGATGCTACTGCGATCAAGAAACCTTTCGGAAAGGTAATCTGGTGCAAGACCATTCAAGGATTTATAAACCTTGATAGCCTTAGCAATTCTACGCTGCGATGAAAGCTTTTTCCAACCGAGTTTTTCAAACAGATAATCGGCATTTGTATCGTAACTAGATGACGTCAGTACTCTGGCAGCACGATTTTGCAGTTTTTGTAAATTATCCGCTAGAGTACTACCGCAGCTATCCCAGATAACGGAACAATAGTCGAAATGGGGTTGGACTAAGCAATTGTAAATAAGTTGCATTGTGGAAAAAGGAACATTAGTTGCATTTCATTTTAACTAGCTTGAATCAGTGCTTTGAATTTCCCACCTTCCCGCCTCATTCTCAAGTAAATGTTAACGAATTGCATTTCTTCTTGACTCACGAGAGCGAGGCTCCCAGGTCAAAGAAGTATTTGTGACGTAATTAATGAAAGGGTGTATTAGACCCAGCCTTGCACAAGCTTTGTAATGAACGAAATTTCCTAATATACACCAACGGCAGTTTTTCACGAGTCGCGCCTCTTTTTCGCGAGTCGCGCCTTTTTTCACGAGTCGCGCCTTTTTTCACGAGTCGCGCCTTTTTCACGAGTCGCGCCTTTTTTCATGAGTCGCGCATTTTAGTCTTGAGTCGCGCCTTTTAGTCGCGACTCGCGCCTGTTTGTCGCGACCCGCGAGGCGCGCCAATTAGACTATCTCACAAAAATGCTACAAAACACTAATATAAACGCGGGTTGAAAAACGTTCCATCCCGGCAAACGTCCCCTCCTGTCTCTCATATAAACAGGCTCTAAATCTCCGAACAGCTGAATAGGGGTCGATAACTTTTTTGTGTGTTTGGGAAAGCAGAAACTATTTGATGTGCCTGCGAAATATCTCCATAAAAATGCAAAATAATTATGTGATGAGCTGTGAATTTCTATAATTCTATAGTCGGCTGACTCGGCTCAGCCCTTTATAGTTTTACATACTTTCTCTACCATCATTAACCACTATTAATAATAAATACTAAAGTTATTTGCCCATAACTAGGGATGTTCTGTATGAGAAATTTCCGGTATCGGTATACCGGGAAAAATATACCAGTAATACCAGTATACCGGTATTTTGGCCTTGTCAAAAACTTTCCATTGATCAATGACTTATAACAAGTCTTTTAATACAAAATGTGCCTACAAGTTGTTTTGTTTCTGAAATGTACCTACAGCCTTTAGAAGGCAATGCCATATTGTTTTTGTTTGTGTAGATCATGACTTCAAACATGCAATATTATTTTTTCATATCCAAAGTTTGATCTCATTTCTTGTGATATGATGTTACAATTCCATATTTGGCGGCTAACGGGTTGATATGAGGATTGCACCTAGATGCATGTGCTGTATTAATAGCCAATCAGAAACCATGATTTTTTTCTCGCCATCTTGTTCGATAGAACTTATAGTAGAACGTGCTGTATCCTAATGTCTCGATCAATTCCACGAGTGCCCATCCCCCCCTGGGCATTTGACATTTAGGCGAAAAAACCTTGCAAATGCCCCACCATGGGGTAAAAAAAGTGGCACAAAATCCCCATTAACGATTTCAGGTGCACGTTAATGATATTTGAAAAATACGCAGCATACATCATCTGACAACATCATCAACTGAAAATATTCGTCATTAACATTCAGCAAAACCTGAAATCGGCCCGACAAATCGCAGTGTGTAAAAGTACCTTTAGCAAACTACTAAGCAAACGGTGGCGATAACATTGTCATAACTTTTTTGTTATATTATATAGCATAACAAATAAATAATTTGACAATTGCCGAAATCTACTGTAAAATGTCCGTACGTTTTGGGCATTGCATATGCTTCGAATTAAATGTGAAAATGACTTAAATTAGCTTTGGAAATTTCGCAAAACATTTCGAAATGATCATAGAACTGGGTTTTTCCGATAAATTTTGCAGGGCTAAAAATAACGGCCGCTCACCCGTCATTGACCGGACAAATTGTTTATATTATCGGTCAAATTTGTACGACGCTGGTCATAGTGACCTGTCATATTTTGGCTCTGGGAACGAGATTGATTTTTGAGATGTTGTGGACCCGTTAAATATTATGTCAGTTAGTCAATGCGTGTGTAATATACACGTTGATGTTTAACTTTCCCAACATTCTATGAGAGGTTGGACGAGCTGATCGTTGGGGACGAGCGGCGAACGTTTACGAAAGGGAAAATTGCATCGCCGACAGCCAAAACGATCTCGCCGAGAATTCTTCTTCGAAGATCAAGTGACAACGCGTCGGTACCAGTATAATAACTCCCATATATATGGAAATGTGCAAATATTACACCTGTACCTAAAACCTCTAAAGTAAACGATATTAGTAACGATCTCAGACCCATCTCTCTAACTCCGTCCGTTTCAAAAATAGCTGAGGACTATGTAGTACAAAAACATGTAAAACCAGCAGTATTAAAATATATCCGACCCGACCAATATGGTTGTATTCCAGGATCTTCAACTACTCATGCCCTCATCAACCTCACCCACCATTGGCTGAAGGCCACTGATGGTACCAGCGCCGATGTGAGAATCCTAATCATGGACTATAAAAAAGCCTTTGACATGATAGATCATAATTTGCTTATCGCAAAATTAAAACAACTTAGAATAAATCCTCATATAATTAACTGGATCTGTGATTTCCTTAGTGACAGGCGACAAAGAGTTAAACTGGGTAGCGACCTGTTCTCAGAATGGAAAGAAGTCCTTGCGGGAGTGCCCCAGGGCACTAAACTGGGACCATGGCTTTTTCTAATAATGATAAACGATCTAGAAATACCTTCCTCCGATGGAAACGTAATATTTGTTGATGATACCACAACTTTCGAAATCGTTCACAAAGACCAAACAAGCCTTGCACAAACAATGGCCGACCAAGTATCAGTTTGGTCCGAAAACAACAAATTCCAGCTCCAGCCCAGGAAATGTAAAGAACTAAGAATTTCTTCAAAAGAGACCCAACTTTATACGAGAGTCTACACATAAATGGAAATACCATAGACGTTGCAAAATCTGTAAAAGTCCTAGGAATAACTTTACAAGATAACATGAAATGGAACCAACACATAGAAAACATTACAAAGAAAGCATCGAAAAGACTATATTTCCTTTCCCAATTAAAGAAAGCGAAGATACAACCAAATAACTTAGTCCAATTTACATCACATGTATTCGATCGATTTTGACGTATGCTTGCCAAGTCTTTCATTTCAATCTACCAGACTGTTTAAGTTCCGCTCTAGAACAAATCCAGAAACGGGCACTGAGGATTATTTATGGCTATGACATACCATACTGTGCAGCTCTTGAAAAATCAGGACTTCCCAAACTCTCTGACTACCGACTAAAAATGTGTGACGAATTCCTTGCTAAGATTTTAGCTAATCCAAAGGATCAACTTTTTAATCTGCTTCCATATAATAAGCAAACAATGGATTCCTTGAGGAGAACAAGACATTTTACTGTTCCTGTGTGTAACACGGACCGTTTTAGACTATATAATGATTTGAATTAGATAAAATTTAGTAAATTCCTAATAACTTCAAAGTTTAAAAGATTAAATATTTCTTGTATTCATAGTCATACTTATTATAGTACTTGTACATATACTTTTAAAACTTATACCTTAACAATTCAGTTTTCAGCTGTAACAAGGTTATTTAATAAACGATCTATCTATCTATCTAATAGCAGAGGATATGATTTATGCATTTTTCTTGGGTTGCGTTTTCATTGATTTTGGAAGGGCTCGAGGGAGTTGATCGGTCCGAAATCGCGTGTGACCGATCACAAATAGAACTGACCGGTCACCATGACCAGTGTATGATGAAACGTTATTTTGAGCTCTGAATTTTGTATTTTTAAAATTAAATCAGTTCAGAACAGAGTAATAAGTACACATAAGAATGGACTTCGCGTTTTTTTTTTTGTTATCCTTGTTCATCTGGGGGTTGGCTATTTTGCGAGCTGCGAGTTGCGAGTTTAATTGAAGGAAATAAAAACAACACTATGAAATAAAACTTTCACGAAATTTCTGTCAAAATGAGCTACGAACACAGCCGCTCCTTGCATCGCTTATGGCAAAAACAAATAACGCAAAAGAAATGAATTCTTAGTTCTTTTTTATTCGGGCAACAGTAACATAAAATGTAAAAAGGCAATCCACGGTGCTGAAAAGGTGGCGACTTCTAGACATCACAATTCAAAGACGTCAGAAGTTAAAGTTTCACAACAATACTAAATTTGGTAAAAACGAAAGTTTTCTGGCAAGAAGCCGCTTTCTGGCAAGAAGCCGCTTTCTGGCAAGAAGCCGCTTTCTGGCAAGAAGCCATTGTTAGAAGTGTTCTATGTCATGTGCAGTGCGCTCACTTCCATTGGCGAGCACTTCCTTAGATTCTAGAGTAAAATTTCCTTAGATTTGTTCAAATTTCCTCTAAACCGTAATGGATCACGTGCACTTTTGTTTGTAAACAGTGCTCCCGATCAGTTGAAAATAATCATTGCTTTAATTATATTTTGATTTTTCAATTTTTAAACATTGACATCTCACTTTTTGTTGTTTTGTGCATTACTTCATCTTTATATAATAAAAGACTTTATTATAAAATATCTTTATTTTAATAGGCAAATATATGGCCATATAATCAATAAATTTCTTTAAAATTCCTTAAAAATTATATTTCCCTAAAATCCTTAAAAACTAGTAAAAAGGTAAAAGTTTCCTCGTTCTAAGGAAATTTCCTTGAAAGTAAGAACGCTGGCCATGTGGTATCGCGGGCTAATGTTCGTGTGCAGGCTATTAATTCCTTCCCGAGCTTTACCTGTTCAAATCACAGCTCGCAACTCGCAGCTCGCACTTTAGTTAATCTCGTTCATCTGTAGCGCTATTATGCAAATGAAGATTTCTCTATTTATAACTCATTATACAGTACAGTAATATGTTCATTTGTAAGATTACTGTATATCAATCATAAACTTAAGGATATCACAAGGTTAAAGCAAGCCATGGAAAGATAACCTAATTATTACTTCTTCACTCCAGTGAAGTTGGGATACAATCCCGGCATACAGTAGCGAGGTCAGACATTTAGGTTTCCAAACCGGTGACTCTGGTGTAAACCACTGATGGGAGTCACATCAATCTCCAGAGACGCGTACATTTTAATTGAAAACTTTGTTTGTTTGTACATTACAAGCACTTTGTATAGGCATTTTGAAGAGCCTCTCTTACAAAGGAATTTTACCTGGTTGCAAGGAGTCTAATCTCTACAGTGATTAACTAAAGGTGGTTTTATCAACTGTACTTATTTACTGTAGGTCGAAATCTCTTCTGTAATCCCTGGATATATCACTGCAAGATCATTTGGCCATTTGGTTCATGCTAGCTTGTCTTTGGTTCTTCTGTTCTTTAATCAAACCTTACAGTATCTATATTCAAGTGATAGATTTTTTCAATAACTGATATGTAGTGATACTGTATGATTTTTTTAGTCCCGGCGTTAAACTGCCTGCAACGTCATTAGCTATGAAGTCCTATAAAAATGGGGATCATGCACATGATCAATGCTGCAATTTTGGTACTCGGTAATGCTTAGAAATTGTGTACTCATTGAAGTAATGAGGTCATAATACACTACAAAAGTTGAACATTCTCACCTAAATGAAATGCGGAGTCCTCTTTCAGTGATCATGGTTGCTCCTGTGTGCCGTCACAAAACCTGAAAAATTAAAATTATCATGGGCAGACAAAGTCACCCGGCATTTCAGAATAAACACCTCAATTGTTTAAAAGATAGACAAGCTATTAAGTTTGATCAGTTTACTGTTCAAAACAAACTATGTTACAACTCGTACATCAATGTTACACCAATGAATTTCCACCGAGTAAACTAAATAGTACTGGGAGCCAGAATGACTGCTTTCAACTTACCAGAATCTATATCTTTACACTGTTGGAAGTACCGCTTTTATGTAATCTTCAGGTTGTAGCCTATACACAGAAAAATTGTAGGTAAATTAGAGGGCATTTTAGGCATATAATACGTCAATACATGATACAAATACAGCTATACGCATATAGTGTAAGTTGGCACATTGTTGATTAAGATAGCTCGATACTGTATATTAATCCTCAAAAAACCCTTAATATACAAGAATAACAAAAACAAAATTTTAAGCTATATGAAGAAATAAAAAAATATGAATAGATACATTATTATAAAATAATAATTATACCAGTAATAATATCTATTATAATAATAGTATAATACATTTCTATTTAACAATTAGTCGCCGAAGGCGAGGTGATTACAAGCCAATATTCACTGAGCCGAAGGCGAAGTGACTATAGGCTTGTAAATCACCGAGCCTGAGGCGACTAATTGTTTTAGTATAAATTTCCAGGTGTTTACAAATAATAATCAACACAACTTTATAAAAATTCACTTCAAATTTATAAATAGTTTGTTTACATAATTTAAATCTCAGACACGGCTCTGTGTTGCGTTGCGACGAAGCCAGTTTTTTCCAAATAAAAGCACGTAAAGTTTAATATTTTTACCTTGAAATATTTTTAAACCATATTTTGTAGCTTGTTTGTTTTTTCCGGAATGCTATCTTCTTTAATTTGGGCAATTTCCTTTTCTGTTACTACGGCAAAACGAACAGCCATTTTGAAAAAAAAAAGCAAAAAGCTATAGTCACTGATCAGTGACTATCACTTCAGAGACAGTGAATCTTGACCAACCAGAATGCAGGAAAATCAATAGTCACCTGGAAATTTATACTAAAGCGCTATATTTCCTGTAGCTCAATAGCGCTGTACATTCTAGTTACAATAAAAACTACTAACTAGGAAATTGTTACATTTACAATATAAATAAATTGGTAGAACTGTTCGCACTAGCCGCAGGTAAAGTTAGCTAGTCATAAATCTGCTTAAAATGATAAGTTTTAATGTTAGCTTAAAAAACTTGTCAGCGAGTCACTATGACGAATATTGTCAGGAAGTGAGTTCCATAGTTTCGGTGTTGCAAAAGAGAAGGACCTATGACCGTAGCGAACCAATTTAACGGATGGTATTTTCAATACGTTCTTTAAGGTGGATCTTAGATTCATGCACGGGGTATATGGTGGTAATAGCGCTTTAATGTAGCCATGAAGGTGCTAGTCCATTTAACGCCTTATAAGTTATTAGTAATAGCGTAGACACGATAGGATGGCTCACTGGAAGCCAATGTAGTTGCTTCAAGACTGGCGTAATGTGGTCGTACTTCCTACTACGTGTAAACATACGAGCTCCAGAGTTATCTACATTTTGCAGATTAGCAATTTAGGCAACCCATAAAGTAGTGAGTTGCAGTTATCGAATTAAGAAGTAATGAACGCGTGGAGTAAAGTTTCAGTGTCTGCTTGAGATAACAATGTATTATCCTTGCTATGTTGCGGAGATGGAAGAAACATGCCTTACAGGTAGAAGTAATATATTCGTCGAGGGATATAAGTTTGCCGAAAATTACCCCAATATTCCTTGCTGAAGTAGACGCTGAATCAGTTCGCTGCATATATCTACATGCTCTATCAATGGGCACGGATGTAAGTACTCAACAGATGTAATCACAGGATCATTATTTCAAGTGCTTTTCAAGTGCATTATTTCAAGTGCATTATTTCAAGTGCATTTTCTCAAGTGCTTTTCAAGTGCATTATTTCAAGTGCATTATTTCAAGTGACCCATTACCGCAAGTACGTACACGCGACTATATTCCAGTCGAAATCAGCAATGTCATAATATGTCTACAGAGAAGTGTAAGGAGTTTGTTTGTACAATAATAAGGACTTTGTATAAGCATTTTCAGGGGCCTCTGATAAAGCTCTTTTACATAATGGTTTCAAAGAGTCTAATCTCTACAGAGAATATGGTGGTTTATATAAAGGTTATAATAGCCAGCGAGTATAGTAGCGTAAAAGACCATACTGTACATGAAAAATACAGGACATTACAGTACAAGATATAATAAACAAGGAACAAGATTAAACAACAGAAGTAAAAACAAAATACAAGAGAATACGCACCAGACACTGGGAGATCTGACAGCATGAAGCAGTAATAATACGCAAGCTATTTTACTAACGGACACGATATTTTGAACATTGCCAAGTGAACTATCAGAAGAGAAGCAAAATTCTTGTACCTCAATCACGTTCAAGCTTCAGATTACAGTACTTACTTTGCAATCCAGTGTGTAAAATTCCCCATGCATATTTTCTGGGTTAAACAGATAAAATGCTGCAGATCCTGAAAGAAATGAACAGACACAAATACATCATCAATGCAGGTATTTAAAATAGTTATGTGAGATTTGTGAAACGGTTCTGATATTGCCAGAAACATATGCATGCAGCAACCCCTTGCCCTTACTAACCAAGCAGATGTAAACAATAGGGTCATTTATACGGGAGAAAATAAGACGCGACTTACATAAGACGCGAACACACTCGTATAAATGGTCAAATTCTAATAAGTCGCGACTTATTGTAGAATAAGTATCGGGACTTATGTAAATATTACAGTATATAGTTGCCAAACTATTGTTTCAATATGACGTAGTTATAATTAGCAAACTGCTGAGCAAACGGTAGCCGTGATAACATTGTCATAACTTTTTTGTACACTACAGCACAAATGACAAAATGAGTCAATTAATACTATTAAATAAAGAATTTGACAATTGCCGAAATCTCCTGTAAAATGTCCGTACGTTTTTGGGCATTGCATATGCTTCGAATTAATGTGAAAATTAGCTTTGGAAATTTCGTAAAACATTTCGAAATGATCATAGAACTGGGTTTTTCCGATAAATTTTGCAGGGCTAAAAATAACGGCTGCTGACCGGTCATTGACCGGACAAATTGTTTATATTACCGGTCAAATTTGTATGACGCTGGTCATAGTGACCGGTCATTTTGAGATGCTGTGGACCCGTTAAATATTTCCCAACATTCTATGAAAGGTTGGACGAGCTGACCGTTGGGGACGAGCCGAACGGAAAGGAAAGAGAAAATTGCATCGCCGACAGCCAAAACGATCTCGTCGAGAATGCTTCTTCGAAGATCAAGTGAGAACGCGTCGGTACCAGTATAATAGCAGAGAATGTGATTTATGTGTTTTTCTTGTGTTGCGTTTTCATTGATTTTGGAAGGGCTCGCCAGGGATTTGATCGGTCCGAAATCGCGTGTGACCGGTCACAAATAGAACTGACCTGTCACTATGACCGGTGTGTGATGAAACGTTATTTTGAGCTCTGAATTTTGTATTTGAAAAATTAAATCAGTTGAGAACAGAGTAATAAGCACACATAAGAATGGACTTTGCGGGTTTTTTGGTTATCCTTGTTCATCTGTAGCGCTGTTATGCAAATGAAGATTTCTTTATTTATAACTCATTATACAGTACAGTAGCATGTTCATTTGTCAGATTACTGTATATGAATCATAAACTTAAGGATATCACAAGGTTAAAGCAAGCCATGGAAAGATAACCTAAATATCACTTCTTCACTCCAGTGAAGTTGGGATTCAATCCCGGATACCGTAGCTAGGTCAGACCTTTACGTTTCCAAACCATCACAAAATACACTACAAAAGTTGAACATTCTCACCTAGATGAAGAGCATTCAGAGTCATTGCTCATGGTTGTTCCTGTGTGCCAAACCTGAAAATTCATAGATAATGTTAGCTCTGTAACTTAATGCTTGCCTATACTTACTGTACAAGGAGACATTTAAAATTATCATGGGCAGAAAAAGTCACCCATTTGAGAATACAGCCAATACCTCAATTGTTAAAAAAGATAGACAAGCTATTAAGGTGGCTCCCTACAGTTATAGTACAGTTTGAAACACGATCTATATAGATCAGACGTCAACCTCGCGTCCCACGCGTGGAATCTTCGACCCAGCAGGAATTTTGAATAGTGATGGGCGATACCACCAGTATCGGATTCGATACGATACCGATTACTTTTTCGTAAAGGTATCGAAGTATCGATTACCCAAACGATTACTTCCTCCAATTTTCAACATAATAAATGTAAGTCACTTAATAAAGAGCAGACTGTTATTTCCCGCCTTTTTCATAATTTTTCTGTCGGGAGGTCAGGAATATTAATAAGGGAAGTGGATAGAATGTCAAACAAAGTAAAGGAAGTTTGATTAAATTGATAAATGCAGCAAAATACAAAAAAGTACGTAAATTTTATTGGAAATAACCATGAAAATTACAGGATTATAATAAATGTCTAATTTTAAAAGTAATCAAAACACTTTTTCGATACCGTGCAGTATCGACTACTTCCGGTTTGGGCCTGGTATCGGGTGGTATCGATACCAAGTAATCGGTAATCGCCCATCACTAATTTTGAAACAAGCTGCGGGAAGTTATTTTCGGAGACTTTATAGTGAAGAAACCACAAGTTTTTCATTATAGTAAATCTTTGAAATTTAAACAGTACGTATGTTTTTAACCAGTTTCTAAGCTTTCTTTCAGTGTGTTTTTACCTATATATGTTCAGTATTATCCTTTATAATGTTCAAAATCTTGGACTTAAAAAATCTTGCATTGACTTAAAAATATATATTTTAATTATATTCTCTTCAAGGCAGTCTAGGACTGTCAAAGTAATATAATAATAGTCTTCAAAGCAATTGAAAGTTTGAAACTTTTATATGTTATTCCTGTAGTGTTTGACATATTAAAAACTACAGTACAGACAGTTTAAGAATACGAGTTGTCTTAAGAAAAATACATGTTGTTTGAATGTTTTGAAAAGTTGTCACTTGTCACACATATATCGACTTTAACAACCAAAACAAATTGAAGAGACGTTGGATTAATAGTATTTCTATTTCCATGGTAATTAATCATGCATTTTCATCTCAAACAAGTAAAGAATATTTGGCACAAGCCAAGAAATCGGAATAAAAATACACAACAAAGAACCAAGCACAAAACCCAGAGCACAAAACCTGTGACAAAAGTCACAAAACTATACATTAGCGTGTGTGTCCACGCGGGAAGTCGCATGACGCGACAGTAATATTTTGGGAGATTTAAAAAAAACTGCTCCATAGAATTTTCTGAAAAATCATAATTGTTAGTATCAAATCCACATATTTGCTTGTGTGAATTTTTGAAAAGATTCACCGAAGTAAATTTAAAATAATATGAAAAGAAAGTAAGATAGGTGCTCTTTAGCAATTGCTCTGTTGCCATGGCAACAATCATAACGAATTTTTTTTAAAAAATCAAATAATATTTATGTAGCTAATTGTATAAAAATGGTCATTTAGGCTGTTAATGTAACATATAATAAATAATGGCCTTCAAAATGAGAATGTCTGTCATAGTGTAAAAACTCTAGGGAGCCACCTTAAATTAGTTTACTCCAAAACAAACTATGTTGTGATTCGTACAGTAATGTCATACCAATGAATTTCGACCAAGTAAACT
This sequence comes from Trachythela sp. YZ-2020, assembly GCA_016169945.1. Classification (NCBI taxonomy): domain Eukaryota; kingdom Metazoa; phylum Cnidaria; class Anthozoa; order Malacalcyonacea; family Clavulariidae; genus Trachythela; species Trachythela sp. YZ-2020. The sequence continues at coordinate 150,489 of JADLSH010000056.1, read as the reverse complement.
ACATGTAAATAGAAATGTGAGGCAGAATGGCCGTTTTCGACTTACCAGAATCTATATCCTTTACACTGTTGGAGGTACCGATTTTCTGTAATGTTCAGGTTGTAGCCCTACACACAGAAAAATTCACAAGAAAATAATGTGGGTAAATTAGAGGGCATTTGATCATGATAAGCATATACATGAATACAAATACAACTATACACAGAGAGGTTGGCACATTGTTGATAAAGGTGGCTCAATATATTAATCCTCGCAAAATCCCTTGAAATGCAAGAATTGCAAGAACAAAATGTTATGCTATATGAAGAAACAACTAATATTAATACATATATTACTATAAAATAATATACCGGTAATACTGTATCTATTGATATATATATAAATGAAGACTTTTTGTAACCTGATTAATGCATCAGTCAATTCATTAATGCATCAGGCCCGGGCATTTGCAGCCGCGTGTTAACCTGGGGGCTGGGCATTAGTCAACATCGGCTAATGATGGCCGCCACAAGTTTTGGAGAATCCTCTGTGTAGCTTTCCATGTAGACGGCAACCACGTTTTGAATAAGTTTTATTGTGTAACGCAACATACTTGCTTAAGCTCTCTAACTATAGAAATGGCATTAACCTTTGATGCATTCCTATCTTTTATAATATGTGTATAAAAGTTAGTTTTATATTACCATTGGTTTTCAAAAGTAAAAGTTAGAATGTTTGAGAATTCTTCGTTACATGGAAAAATTGAAAATTTACCAATGTCCGGGGGTTAGCCTGTGAGGGGGGGGGGGGGGTGGTCGCAGCTAGAATTGACTGATGCATTAGAGATCAGCCGATTACCAAAATTGCCGATTACTGAAGCCAGTTTTACCGATTATTTTTTATATTACTGGTTACCAATCCCCGCATAGATTTACAAATCATTGCTACATAAGTTATGTAAATAGTTTGCGAAGTTCGTGAACCTCGTGGAAAACAATTGAAATAACAAACAGACTTTGTAACCATTTCATCAAAAAGTTACTATGGTTCCTGATTGAGTTTACAGTTTACACACTAACACACGCATGATTTGCACATGTAAGTTTCACGCGGCAAACACACACGCTACTATGTGGTTGTATGCTTACTAGCTCCACATGCAGACATAAAGGAATTTCAATGTCTCGACGCCTGTCGCGACTTGCAGTTGATTTTTAAATAATATATAGCACTTAATTACACAAACTTTGAAGCAATTTTAGTTTGAATTTCTATCGATGCCAATGGAGTATCAATCTTCACAAATCAAAACTGAAATGGCTTAAAAAAAAATTTTTAAGCGCTATATACTGTTTTAAAATCCGAGGGGTGTATCACTCCAAAAAAGCATACGAGATTTTGGGATTTTTAAAATCTCACAGGGATTTTAAAAGATTTTTAGGGATTTTTCAAGGATTTTTTGGGATATTTTAGAACTTTATCTTCGGTGTGAAACTGATCAAGGGCTTAATAAAAGTTATACTTATGCATGATTGTAGCTAAGAAACTCTTGGGCAAAAAGCGCGAGCGGTTTAAGGTATTATATTCCAAATATGGCATGTTTTTCTGCGATAATGTCTTCCATTTTCTTTACAAACCAAACTCATCTTTGCCAACTCATTTTTGTCTTTTAGTTTTAGAAAATAATCTATCATTTCATAACCGCTAAACTTCATAATGTTCTTTACGTAAACCCCTTTTGAAAGAAAAATATTCCATAATTATTTCCTCGGGATGAAATCTGCGTCCTGGTACTCCATTTTGTTCACAGTTAATTTGTTCATTTGAAAGGTGGTATTTGGTAGTTTAAGCGGGAAAATTGTTGGCAAGTTACATCATCATACCTGGTTTGATGAAGAGGCACTGGGATTTCGTGAGATTTTCAAGGATTTCTAGGGATTTGGGGATTTTTTAGGGTTTTAAAAGATTTTTTGGGTGGTATACAAGATTTTTGGAGTGATACACCCCTCGTTAAAATCAAACGTGCAAGTCGCAGAGTCAAAGTTCAACCGTTTGGCCTTAGGCCATGGGAATGAAACATAGATTTGCGTCCACCGCCCGCATGCCTCGAAAGGTATCGCCTAAAATTTTCATTATTTACAAAAAAATTCATTATTTTCACAAATAGAGCACTTCGTAATACAAATTCAATTCCAACACGTCTTCAGTATTAAATAGCAATAAAAACGATGTATTTACCGTAAATATAAAATGTACGATAGTCCCCAGTTAAATTCCTAATATATTACGGAAATTGGCGATGATTTACATGTCATGTGCGAATAATGTTGAACAACATTGCGAACAACAGATTTAATTTCATGGTGTGAACGGTAAGTCATCTTTTAATCTTGATTTTTACTGCAAATCCTTGATGGAATGTTGACAATTAGTATTAAATCATGTTCTTTAAATATACTCATATATTAAGCCATGTTTGGTTGCAGTTTTCACGGTGTATATATTTTAAAAAAATACATGAATTATTCATCTGGCATATTGATATATTGCAAAATGCAATTGAGCGTTGTCGGTAATGGGTAAACACTGTGCATATATATAATTTATCTTGTAAACAATGGTCAATAGAAAATAATGAATAATGAAAAAAAGCCTCATGTGTTTCGAAAATTGTCCGGACGCAAATCTATTACTTTCATTCCCATGGCCTTAGTATTTGATACACTGTGTGAATGTAATCACTGTGAAACATAAATAACTATTGTATTCAGGCTTACACAGTTACGTCATGTGCTTGCGTTGTTCGTGAATGCTGAATTTACAGCATACATAGATTATTTCATAATAATCGGCCGATTATAGTGAAGTAATTTATCGGCCGATTACCGATTATTTTGAAATTAGCATAGCAGATTTGGTGATGAAATAGCTTAGTAATTAGTAATGTTTTGGAATGTAGTGTCTGGCAATGTTCAGCAGTTCAGCTGGGGCGAGGGGTTTAGGATCAATTGAAGTTAACGACCCCCCTATGCCAATGGGGTCGTATACTTCAATAACAAATATTCGGATTGAAGTATACGACCCCCCTTGTATTATATCGTTAAATTTACGGGTTTTTGTGTCTGTTTCAAAGGAATTTTTGTGACTTCCCTTTATTCTCTATTTCTCTATGTCTCAGTTCATTGATTTTTTGACCAGGAAACAAATTCAAAAGACTTTCAACACGATCAATAATATGCGCTTGAGGTGTTTTGTTTTGCAATTTTGTCTCCGTGTTTTGATCGCAAACTGCATCTTGTAAATATCTGTTCGATGACTCATTGCTGGAAAGGCGTTATAAAAGGCCTTAAAATATTTGGCGAGCATACTGCAACAGTATTCCACCGACGAAATGTCTATCCACGACGAACTGCGAGAAGTAATCTTTGGTGACAACATGGAAGTGACGATAGATTTCCTGAAGCAACACAGTCTCGTCGCAAGCCAGAGAACTTTAGAAACCACCAAATATATAAAAAGAAGCTAAACGAAATTCTCGATATAAAAATCATGAATAAAAATCATGAATCATGATAAAAAGCTATTATTTTGGGGGGTCGTATACTTCAATGGCCATTGAAGTATACGACTCCCTTGGGGCAGGGGGGTCGTTAACTTCAATTGATCCGGGGTTTATACTGCAAGCATGTATTTCTAGTATTTTAGTTCGCACTGTATCATTTTTCAGAAAATGCAAATTAAAATACTTAATAATCTCTTACCATATATACCTTGTCAGGAAAGCAACCATTTATGACTTCAATAACTGCCACAATGATCAATCCGGCTCTCTGAGGCCCTCTGATATATATTCTGACAAAGTTCTCTTCGCGTTTTTTAGCAATTGTCCTTTCATTTCGTTGTTTCAATACATGAAAAGCTTCATCATCATTTTTCTTCATATTAATTTGCAAATTGAGTTCACAAACGCTTCTCAAGACGTCGGATTGAAAACGATTTTCCTTTACATCAATATATTTTCAATTTTCCGCCATACTGCAACCACAGAGTATTTAGTATTTACCACTGATCTGAATATAGGCTGGATAACGCATTTACGCATCTCTTGTCAAAAGTGAAGCCGGAAGTCAAGCGGCCGATCAGTGCTGCCACCCGATTCTGAGGTCCTACTTTATTGCTGCCGAAGGCAGCACACTATTCTTGACATGGCAAGGTTTCTCCAGAGTTCACTCGCCCCAGTCTTTTACGCCGACCTATGTATAGTCGAGATCAATGTCGAGATCTCGATTTTGCCTCTGTGAGTTGTCGGAATTCCGGGCAGAAAGTCGAGCTCAAGGAGAATTTTTAAAATAGGGGGAGAGGCGAGAAAATATTGTATTGCACGCTTGTGTTCCATGTGTACGGTGGCCCAGAAGGGACACCACTATCAACAGAGAGAATATCACAAACAATAGCAATTTGTAACAAACTGAACGAGATTTGCTGCAAACATATAAATAAAGCGCTGCAAATAAAATATAAAACACACTACAAACAAAAGCCACAAAATGTAGAACACGCTGCAAACAAAATAAAGAACGCGCTGCAAACAAAATATAGAACGCGCTGCAAACAAATTATAGAACGCGCTGCAAACAAAATATAGAACGCGCTGCAAACAAAATAAAGAACGCGCTGCAAACAAAAGCTTTTAAAACCGTGCGCGCGCATACTAATTATATTCACATAATTTCGCGGGGTTTTCTCAAATCAAAGATGGCGTCTGACCAATCTAACTTTGTAAGAAACGAAATACGAGAGGCCATTCGCGTCTTCGCGAAGAGGTTTCGCGTTTGCTTGGCAGTCATCAGCAATGTCTAACTCTACTGCGACTGGTAATGAATGGAGTCGTGAAAGCAATAATGAAAGGCCTCCAGTAACCCCTCAAGCTCAATCCAGTTCGTTCAGCGACTGCCCGTCGACTATTTCGACTCCAAGAACGCGCACTTTATCATTCGAAGATTTCTATAAAACGCGGGAAAGTCAACGTCAGTCAGGCTTCAAGGTTTCAAAGAAAAAAGGCATATCGACCACTAGCAGCGCTCCAAAGAAGTCGACTAATGTCGAAATTAAAGTTGGCATTGCTGCCCAAACAGATGGGGTTGTAAAGGTTCGTCGCGGTAAGGCACATGTTATTGTTCAGTAAGTTCATCTGCCACAAAACAAGAGATTATCCAGAAAGCAGTAGAAAAACACTGGAGTTTTGATCAGACTTTTGATGAAACTGTTTTGAGAAATCCAATGGATTCCAGGAACTAGGCAGCCCTTCATATTATCCAATTACAAACAGGCAATTGGTAAGGACTATAAGCGACTTACATTTTATCTGATCCCATTGGACGATGTAATGGAAAATTCAGATGAAAGTGGTAACGAATTTTCAAAATTGAGCTCACTGCCCGATATTTGTAAATATGCCCATAATCGGGTTCCTGCAAATAGCTCAAGCTCCCCGTCGGTCATACATATAGATGATGAAGGTGCTTCAACATCACATGCATTATCAGGTGAGATTATGCTTATTAACCCATTAAAGCGCAAGACTCTCGGGCGCATTTGGGTACATTGCTGCTTAGTGGGTTAATATAGAGATATAATAAAGGGCACACAGTTGGGGGAAAGAGGGAAACCTCTCGGGTTTTCACCTTAAAATTGTATATGTTTGCCAACACAGGAGGTACAGTAAGTAAACTAGTGTATTGGCCACCCCCCTTTCAAGTACAATCTCTTTCAAGGAAGTCTTTCTTTTGCAAACCTCATTTAAATATATTCAGTCTCTATTTATTTTGTGATGGTTTTCTTTTTAATTATTTTCAGTCACTGAGATTGGCCAGAGGAGATTGGCAGTATGCTCTGCAATGTGATCATATACAATTTTAAGGTGAAAACCTGAGAGGTTTCCCTCTTTCCCCCAACTGTGTGCCCTTTATTATATCTCTATATTAACCCACTAAGCAGCAATGTACCCAAATGCGCCCTACTTTATTCCTTTACTCTGTCCAACGCCAGACGATTTTACTCGTCAAGGGGAGAGTCTTGCGCTTTAATGGGTTAATAGGCATAATCTCACCTGATAATGCATGTGATGTTGAAGCACCTTCATCATCTATATGTATGACCGACGGGGAGCTTGAGCTATTTGCAGGAACCCGATTATGGGCATATTTACAAATATCGGGCAGTGAGCTCAATTTTGAAAATTCGTTACCACTTTCATCTGAATTTTCCATTACATCGTCCAATGGGATCAGATAAAATGTAAGTCGCTTATAGTCCTTACCAATTGCCTGTTTGTACTGGATAATATGAAGGGCTGCCTAGTTCCTGGAATCCATTGGATGTCAAAACAGTTTCATCAAAAGTCTGATCAAAACTCCTGTGTTTTTCTACTGCTTTCTGGATAATCTCTTGTTTTGTGGCAGATGAACTTACTGAACAATAACATGTGCCTTACCGCGACGAACCTTTACAACCCCATCTGTTTGGGCAGCAATGCCAACTTTAATTTCGACATTAGTCGACTTCTTTGGAGCGCTGCTAGTGGTCGATATGCCTTTTTTCTTTGAAACCTTGAAGCCTGACTGACGTTGACTTTCCCGCGTTTTATAGAAATCTTCGAATGATAAAGTGCGCGTTCTTGGAGTCGAAATAGTCGACGGGCAGTCGCTGAACGAACTGGATTGAGCTTGAGGGGTTACTGGAGGCCTTTCATTATTGCTTTCACGACTCCATTCATTACCAGTCGCAGTAGAGTTAGACATTGCTGATGACTGCCAAGCAAACGCGAAACCTCTTCGCGAAGACGCGAATGGCCTCTCGTATTTCGTTTCTTACAAAGTTAGATTGGTCAGACGCCATCTTTGATTTGAGAAAACCCCGCGAAATTATGTGAATATAATTAGTATGCGCGCGCACGGTTTTAAAAGCTTTTGTTTGCAGCGCGTTCTTTATTTTGTTTGCAGCGCGTTCTATATTTTGTTTGCAGCGCGTTCTATAATTTGTTTGCAGCGCGTTCTATATTTTGTTTGCAGCGCGTTCTATATTTTGTTTGCAGCGCGTTCTATATTTTGTTTGCAGCGCGTTCTATATTTTGTTTGCAGCGCGTTCTATATTTTGTTTGCAGCGTGTTCTACATTTTGTGGCTTTTGTTTACAGTGTGTTTTATATTTTATTTGCAGCGCTTTATTTATATGTTTGCAGCAAATCTCGTTCAGTTTGTTACAAATTGCTATTGTTTGTGATATTCACTCTGTTGATAGTGGTGTCCCTTCTGGTCCACCGTACATGTGATCTGCAAGTTCAGAACTCTCAAGATTTTACAAGATTTTATTCTGGATTTCTGGATCTGAGTCATCTGACTAGCTGCAAAATATACAAACATTTCCCGAAGAAACACAGGTAAGCCGTATGGCTTTATTTCTTTCTGCCGATATTCATCAAGGCGATGAACTGTTTAGTGTTTATTCTAGAGGAAAGCAATGTGCTTTTATTTTTATCGGCGCTTCTTTCATCACGAAATATTCCATTGTCTGCGTGGTCTAAAACAACATTTAATAATGTCTTAATACAAGGAGACAAAGCTCTGAGTAATGGCTTATTAGTCCTAGATCCTGGTGTAGAATATTTGTCTATAGATAACTTACCAACAATAGTTAGTGTTTATAATTCATGCAGGGGCGCCGGAAGGTAGCCGAAGCGGCGGGGGCAACCCCATGAAAAGGGCACGAGCGCCGAAGGCGCGAGAAATTTGTAGGGGGGATCGGGGGTATCCTCCCCCGGAAAATTTTTAAATCTACACTCTCTGAAATGCCATTTCCTGTATTTTGACGTAATCTAGTTAAACTGCACGGTCATAATCCTTATTAAACCTATGAGGGCTAGTCCGGTCACAATAATAATAATTTATTCATTACAATGCACTTTATTGTTAAGAAAAAGGGCAATCGGTTGCCCCCGCGTGCCCCCGTACTATAAAGGCAGCGGGGGCACCTGCCCCCGTGGCTCCGGCGCCCCTGAATTCATGTACGATGACAAATAATATTAAATATCTACCCGTGGAGGTTAATTAATTCATGTACGATGATAATTCCATCTCATTAGGCCCTTAAGATGATGTAATATATCCATATTTTTTGTAAGTTTGTCACAACCATAACAAGTAAATATACCATAATTTATCAACCAAATTTGGTTTTCATTTTCTGCCTCAACAGGCGGATGAATATTACTTTGTCCACAACTGGCCCTGCCACAATGGGCAGATCAATAATATTTTGTGCCTCAACGGGCTCAAACATGCTTTCTTACAAGATATGTCATATGTCGGTCTGTGATCGACACAGTTAATATATCGCCTGTGCCCCATCTATGACGGTGACAAATAGTGATCTAGCTGTAGTCATAGAGCCTGTACCTGTGATCGTAGCACAAAATATCAATCTACCTGTTGTGGTAGAGCCCATTGAGGCACAAAATATTGATCTGGTATATACTTATTCTGTGGCGAAGATACACCCCTGTATGTGATTACTCTGTGCTGCAACCTTGAGACCCTGACAGCTGGTCCTTTATATCTGGCCACAGGCCCGTTCGCAGGATTGAACCAGTAAGCTCAATATATATAGCTGGACCTGTATGGCGCGTCTGTATAAATAGATAGATAGATAGATAGATAGAAACTTTATTAAGGTGGCTCCCTACAGTTATAGTACAGTTTGAAACACGATCTATATAGATCAGATCTCGCGTCCCACGCGTGGAATCTTCGTGACCCGGCAGAAATTTTGAAACAAGCCGGGGGAAGTTTATATTTTCGGAGATTTTATAGCGAAGAAACCACAAGTTTTTCATTATAATCGTAAATCTTTGAAATTTAAACAGTACGTATGTTTTTAACCAGTTTCTAAACTTTCTTTTAGTGTGTTTTTACCTATATATGTTCGCCTTAAAAAAACTTGCATTGACTTAAAAAGTAATATAATAGTCTTCAAAGAAATTGAAAGTTTGAAACTTATGTTATTCCTGTAGTGTTTGACATATTAAAAACTACAATACAGACAGTTTAATAATTAGCAATTATTGAACGAGGTTGAGCGTGATATGAAGAATTATCATGCCCGAAGTTTGCCGTTATCAACCGAAGCCGCAGGCTGAGGTTGATAATTAATAATAATTTATTCATTTATTCAACGGCAAACTGAGGGCATGATAATTCTTCATATCACGCGAAAACCGAGTTCAATAATTGTTTTATTATTTATTTAAAAAATTAAAAATATCTTGCGTGCTAGACAGTCAAGAATTACGAAATGCGCGAGGTCAACAAAGAAATTGCATAAGTCATATTGACGCGTCAATAATTATCATATTGACTCGCTTGACCATATTTGGCAAGCTGTCGCAGCGTTAAGAGCCTGGACACGAGGTTGTTGAGTTGATATGACGATTTCACAGTTGGCTGTTAGCCAATCAGAAACCAGGAATTTTTTAAATAAATAATAATACGAGTTGTCTTATGAAATATACATGTTGTTTGAATGTTTGAAAAGTTGTCACACCGATATCGATTTTGACAACCAAAACAAATTGAAGAGACGTTGGATTAATAGTATTTCTATTTCCATGGTAATTAATCATGCATTTTCATCTCAAACAAGTAAAGAATATATATTTGGCACAAGCCTAGCCTGCGAATAACAGCCGCCCGATTGTCTCGTTCCTCGACCAAACGAACGTCTGCGAAATAACCTCAAAAATTCCATACTGATGACGTCAATATGCCCCGATCACTGATGCCCCGATTCTGGGCATCTCTTCTGATTGGCTAGTATATAACTATTGCATAAATTATCTGAAAACGAGAATCACAGAATAGACATGGGCAGAAGCTCCACTCCGGGGTAAAAAGTGTGCCAGAATGTCAGCCGACTTCCTGTGCGGCCGCCATGTTGAAAGCAACCAAACCAAAGGAAATTTTAATAGGAGTTAGTATGGCGGAATTAGAAATAGAGCCACTAAAAGTGCTCTAGCTTTTTATGTATCCAAGCGAAACTCAGGATACTTTGAAATATTATAAAGAAAAGGCTGTTCTTTGGTTTAATTGTCACTATGAGGATGAGAAACGAATTTAATCGTGGAATTTGGCCATTGTCATACATTGTCATACAAGTTATATAGCTTCTGTGAGCTTAGTCATCGTCGTACGATATGTTTTGAGTGATATGATAAGTTGGTGATATTTCACGGTATATAAAAGGATTAAGGACGTACACGCCATGGGCAATGAAGGAAATAAACTAGTTCATAGAACTTTCTGTGAATCTGTGATCAAGCTTTGACGAATTGTCGGAATTGACGGTACTCACCAAGAGCAATGAAATATTAACTTGGCATATTAGCCTGCAATGGTTTAATATAAAAGAATACTGAGATATGAAAGAAATTGCAATCTACTAGCTTCGTCTTCAAAAGTAAATTTTGGGGATAATATCTTGGACTTTACATGTGCTATGGGGGGGGGGGGGGGGGTTCCCGCGATGTAAACAATGCTCAAATTTCGCGTTGTTTCGACTAAAATTCCACATCTTCTAAATCAGAAACTCGAATCTGTATTTATTTAAAGCATAGCGAACCTTTAGCGAACCAGAACACATCATAATTTTTTAAATATAGCGTGTTTAAAATGTAAACAAACGGACGTTGCCGGTTTGTTTACATCGGGACTTTACATCACCTTTATTGAGCAATTTTTGAGCAAATGTATTGATCAACTTGAGGGAAATAATTGATGCAATATTTTATCAACACTTCCATTGCATCGACAGTAAGATATATGAATCCGGAATATATTTACAATAATAGTGGTAAATTTAAAGATCAAATGCTGCAATGTCTTGCTGTTGATTTAAAATATTTACAAACAATGCTTTCTTAAACGTATTTACTGAAGTGCCAGATCTAATCAACACATACTCGAATCGAACATATATTACTCAAAACGAGGTCGGTAATCTTCGAGGTAAGCCCTCCGAGTTAAGCCCTTTTCGAGTTAAGCCCTGACCACGCCCTAACCACACCCAGGACACACACATTCCAGTCACACACACATTTTGGGCACTTCGAGTTAAGCCCTGGGTCTTGACTTGAAGTCTGTCAAGAAATTTGATGCTCGAGTTAAGCCCAGACATTTGAACTGTAAATGAGCCGCGCAAATTTGAGTCGCCCCCTGTCTTGAGTCGCCCCACGTCAAACCACTGATCTGAAAATATAGTACCTTATTATACAACTGTGTTAAAAAGTGTCCAAATAACGCTAAAAACGAGTACAAATATACATATGTTATTTACCGGCAGCGTCGGTCCGGATGAGAAAAACTGTGCAAACAGGTGGGAATTTTGTTTCAAGACCGAAGGAAGGCAAACAGGTGGGAATTTTGTCTGAGCATGCGCGAAAGAATGACTGCGTGGGGATTGCGTGGGTCACGCGCGAGAAAGGTTTTCCCTGAGAGGCGCGGGAAAATTTAAATGCTTTAAAAATTTAAAACCAAAACAAACAAAATGAATATAAAGAAAAAATACGCTTTCTTTGTTGTATTCTCGGTTGTTTTTCTTCAGCTCTTGTTTACATTGTCAAGTTTTGCTGGTAAAGCAAAGAGCAAAGTAACATGCTGCATTTGTAGCCGAAAGCACTCTAAAGGAAAGAAAACGTCGGAAAGATTTTACGAAGTAAACTCAAGCAGCCCGGAGTTTTCAAGTTGTTTTGGACCAGTTGACAACCCCAACGGCGCACTGTGTAGTGCTTGTTACCGAGCTTTAAGTAAATACCAAATATCAAGAAAAACATCAACCAGATTGAGTAAACAAAATTTAACTTGAAGCATTACTATTTACTTAAGTTTTAGGCACACACTCATCCATTAAACAGGGTAGTCATATTTTTTTTCTCAATATTTTAGTCTACAAATTTCAATTTAAAACCGCCTGGACGGCCAAAGAGTCCTCGTAAATTACAACCGAAGCGAGTAAACTCGGCCACAACTGAACGACAAATGAACCAAGAAGAATGGCACGAGGAGACCACTAGGTTTGGCAAAATTCTTTGTGGGCCACAAGGGGTTCTTTTACCAGCAAATATGTTCCAGGAAATTGAACAAGACATGAACAAACGTGAGCAACATAAAAACAGTGTTTCCCAGGCAAATTATACTGTATAAGTGTTTTTCTACAATCATACTTATCAACAAAACTTTATTATTTTTTTTACATTTTCCAAGTTTACTGGGGCACCCCACTAAGGTGCTGTTTGCATGAGCTGGTGTAACAGCAAATATGCCCATCCCCCAGCCAGATTTCTAAGGAAATATAGCCCTGTTACACTGGTGATTGTAGCAACAATGTGAACAGGCAATCTTTTGTCCATCTCAGTCAGCTCTACCCAAACACTATGAGAGTTAGGGGCTGATTACATGGAGAATTTTCAACCCAGACTGAGATTTCACCCCGCCGGTTCGAACTGAAATTTTAACTCAGCTCGAGCTGAAATTTACTGTGTAATTGTTAAACAATTTCAGCTCGGTTAATTAACTGGATTGAAAACTCTCCATATAATCAGCCCCTTACCACAATAATTCTTCTAACTGCAATAACCCTTACAAATATATACACATACGAGTGATAGGACCACCGACAGGATTTGTGGGGCACAGGGCAAAGTTTTTTGGCAGGGGCCCTCACATAATGTTGAAACACCAGAAACAGTGCTATATTTAACAGTGCATCCGCCCCTCTACAGGGTATGAACTTGAAAGTGAACATAGAAATGGACCTGAATTGAGAGAGGGTATAAACTTGCAGAAGGGTGACAATCTAAATTTGGCAGTAGCATCAGATTGCGACCCAGGCCGCACATTCCCCCTATCTCTCGGCAACCCTGTATACACTTATTACACTGTGAGTTTTTAATTATTATAATTATCATTCTTACAATTTAGGATGTGATATTAAATCTGAGCTGGTAGTCATCAAAGAAGCAATGTACCAAACATTTATTGTTGGAAACCAACCACCCATTTATGATCCACACAAGTTTCGAATCTTTTGCTTCTTATCTGGTGCCCCAACATTATTTGATACAATCCTTGCAGCAGTTACCAGTTCCCGGCATTCACAGAAGCGAGTTCAGCTCAATGAAAAGAGAGTTGTAAATTTCATTTATAATATGTGTTATTGTTTAAGTCAGCAATGTAATACCATACAAGTTGATCATGCCCTGTACCTGCACAGTAACCGCATAAACCAAGAGGGAATTGACACTGAGAATCGTATGGGAAATACCTGTTGTCGACGAACCATGGATGCCACCCTTAATTTGCTAGCTACACAAAGCTTACAGCAGCTAAATAGTTTTCTCCTGGAGGCTATACAAAATGAATGGTTGTTGGTATTAATAATCGATGATTACACCAATATCCACACACACAGGAGACCAAAAGGTAACCATCCATCAAGTGCAGTTAACATGTGTACAATTGTCGTAAAGGCTATTAAGAATGTCAATGCAATAAGGTTCCCGCCAATATAATCAGCCTTCATGATGAGCAAGGTGTAGACATAGGTTCTTGTAAACAAGCTATCTGTTCCGATAACCAATTGTTTCGAATCGCAAGTACATATGCATCTACTATGCCAGACTGGATGGTAACACAATTTTTCCAGCCAAAATCGGAACGTCAGCGACTTTCTGTTCATGAATATTGTGAAAGTACATCTGTTCGTACTATGAGGAGAATGGATAACCTGCACCTGGTCGACTTTGTTGAGCTTCAACTGAAATCAGAAGAAAATTTCAAACAAGCGTTTGACATTGTACTGAACACTAATTTGAAATTATATATGGAAAAGTTTATCTTAATACAACCAGGTGATTGGCCATGTCAATTTTTCAGCAGACAATTGGTATATGAACATGTAACTGATTACATACAGTTGATAAAGGCAATTCAGCACAAACAAAACATAGGAACGGCAAATGGCAACAGCACTCATGACCAACATTACCCCACATTAAATCCACCAATGTCATCCCAAATCACCAGTGTCCCACCAATGGCCTCTGTTAATTTCAAACCGGATGTACAACATGCATGAATGAGCGCTATTCAAAATAGTTTGTTAGATGCAAATTAGCTAAGCTAATTACCTATTTATTTTGGCAAAACATTGCGAGGACACTCGATATTGAACTTCTACCGAATATACACTCCATAGTGAACGCTCAAATTTCTACCGGACAGAATAACTAAAACTGTGAGTCTTGAATTTATCTCAACTTTGCTGTACGTTAATTGTTTAGTCGAACAAATGTAATTAAGCAATAATCTTTGTAAATATATTTTTTAAACTAGTTTGTTATTCAAACTAGTTTGTTAGATGCAAATTAGTTTGAATAGCGCTCATTCATGCATGTTGTACTTCCGGTTTGAAATTAACAGCCTCTGTCATTCCTTTAATGGGTCCCCTCCATATATCTATAAATAGTAAGGAGCATGTACTACTTTCCTTCCACCCATTCTTCAAAAATGTCTACCAACACCTTTTTCCATCTAGCAAGTTTCCTGAGAAACCAAAACCCTGGTGCATTAGTCTTCTATTAGAACTTGTTTATGGCGGATGGACGCTTATTAGGGACACAACAAGAAAGGTATATGCCCAATGCAAAGACCTTCAATATGGAACACTCTTGAATCTCCTGGACAATTATATTCCTTTAGTCTTGTCAATTTACCCAATCACATTTAAATCAAACAGGTTTAGTGAATATTACAATGGAATTATCAGAATATGGATCATGTTTACATGTTTAAAAAGGAGGCATTATAACAAGACAACATTAGTTTGGATTGCCAACATTTTACACTGGAAGGGAAGTTTCCCAGATTTATATGACCTCTTCAGGAACTGGCTCACAATATCAGATGAATACCCAGTTGAAAACACTCACAGTATTATTAGGGCCCGAACTAAACATTCAGATACTGCTGCACTACTCACACGAAAAGTAAAAAGCATTTTCCAGTCCAAAGCCAAGCAAATGAATTTCCGGTCCACCTTTACACCTCCAAAGCACTTCTCATTCTCCCATGGCCAACTGAAGTATCTTAAACTGAAGTGTTCCAGATTCTTAGCAAATGTTCTTTCAGGAATTAGAAACAACCCATCCAACTCTTCTTTTCACTTGTCTAAGAAAAAAAATCAAAGAAAATTAACGGTTACAATGCCTAAAGTTTTTGGAAAGAAAAGAATGAAGGAAATTGTCTTGCCCCTTGGTTTCCATGGAGAAAGACCACCTGATGAAGACATGAAGTGTGATCTACCGTGCTGCAAAGTAGAAAGTGGTGATTGGTCAATTCTGGAAGGTTGTTGGCACTCGTTCCATGACGAATGCTTAGGAGGTCTCACTCACTGCCCCTTGTGTAAGAAATCATTGGGGGAAAAAATAGAAGAATTGGGCAAAGTTGCAAAGGATGCCATATTCAATGGCAAGTCGAATGTTGCCAATGACAGTGAAGTGATGACAGATATTGAACAAGAGGATGACGAAGACAACGGCAATGGAGGTTCAAATGATGTGCCAAATGTAGACGAACAGTACATCAAAGAGGCTATCGAATCAATCAACAGGACAATAAATAATTTAAACACAAGTGTCCCAGTTGATAACAACAGCCATGCATTGGATGGATGCATTATAGCAAAGCATCGATCTACAACTCCAGACAGGCAGCCTCTAAATGGTAAACCCCCCAAGGAAAGTGCAACCATACCAAATTTTCAAATCCCTGTGCAACAGAAGTCATCTACCTCATGCTCTGATAATTCTCTCTCAAAAACTAATGATCAGCAAATGGGTGGAATAACTGTGTTAAAACATACTTATCCAGGAGTTATTGAATGGATCTTACTAAGCAATATATCCAGTCGCAAATCCTTGGTGCGTTTCATGGAAGTAATGCCTGCACCATAGTATCAGTTCTAGGAGCAATAAAGCTAGCAAAAGTGTGGTATTCCCCTCAAATGTTAATGAGCTTTCTGCTGCCATCACCAATTTCATAAGATCAATGAAAGAAGGAAATTCTCTTTATCATGAATTTAACATTGATCCACATCAATCAAATCTAGAAGTTAGAGATGTTGTTGAAAGAATGAGATCATTGAATCATCGCATACAGATAACGGAAGATGTAGGATTTTTTACAGCTCAAGAATTTGTTCAAAAATCGGAAAGGCTGGCCAAATGTTGCAGGGAGTTTACTGGAATTTTGATTGTACCACCAGACAAATCAATGTTGGTTTTCATGAAAGATGGCAAGTTAGGATTGATGGACAGCCATGAGCATGGTGCAAATGGAGCCATCATAGCCACCTCTTCTACAATGGTGCACTATAAAAACCTTGTGGACTAGAAATACACTCATGCAGAATCCTCGCCTATTCGAACTCAGGGACATACGTCCCAAAATTTATTGTAACATGAAGTATTCCATCAATCATTGTAATTTGTAACCATAGCAACACGCAAGTTTTTACTTTTGGTACAAAATGATAAAATAGTAATATAATATTTGTACTTTTAGCTATAAACTTAGTAGATATGTTTTTACGTACCCTTTTAGCTTTGGTTTGCTGTAAATTTAACGTTAGACATTTCATAAAAACGTCAAAAATTTTCAGAAAACTTCAACTGTTTTTGACAGTATAATTTTTAAATTTATCTTTATTATAGTTTCTGACATTTCGTTGTTTCCTCAAAATTCAAATTTAAACTTGCTAAAATACCTTTTAGGTTTAATCGATATTATATTAATAACCTCACAGAGTGACATACGCTTTTGCAAATCCACAAACTGAAATATGCAAAATAGACACTTACCCGTTTAAAATACTTCAAAAGTGTGCTTTTTCAGCCATTCGACCGTTCTCGTTTATCTTCTTTTGAAGACTCTATTCATCGGTATGTTTTTTCCAATAGCCCGAGTATTAAAAATCATTTTAGATGCATATATTAACAAAATATTTATCCGTAAATCTTTAAATGTTTATCCGTATGTTTCTCTTGACCTGACTCTTGCATGTTAACGTTGAAAACCCTGAACCGTCCATGGCATCGCGACGACTTTGGATTCCGCTATGTTTTCACATACCCGGTGTAAATATCCGGCGAATTAGTACCCTTTGCCGCGCGCTCGGGATTATTTATGTGGCATGGTGCATCGATACTGGAATACATATCACTTCCAGGGTCTAATTTGCAATAATTCAACCAGAAGTTGAAGAATGAATACTAGACAGTACAATTGTGTAAAAGAACAAATTACCTCTAATTGTATCCATAATCTTCGTTAGGATCCAACAACAATTTTTAACCAAACAATTGAGAATTATAAACAAATTGCTTGAATAGCAAATTAAAACTTCTACTGCGGCACTCAGACTATGGTCGTAAGAAGTCTTCTATGTTGTTTCATATTTCGGGTTGACAATAATTGACTATGTTCATGTTTAGAACCTTCCAAAACTTCTATGAATCCGAATTTTTTGTAAACCAATAAACAGGATGCGTATGGCGTGGAACTATGATAAACAAAGATTGTTTTATCCTGTGTTTCGTTTGAGGCTCTCGACTAGATTTTAAGATATTTAACTTCTTCGTTCAAGTTGAAGCTTCAGAATTTGATCGGCATAAAAATGATTGTTTTCAAACCTCTCAAATATTACTAATAAAAATACGGAACTTTTGTAATAATGTTTTTAAACACTTCTATGGTAATAAAGGAAAGTACTAAATATAATTTGGAAGCAATCAAGACATAATAAAAGTACTTTCAAACGGCATTTGAGGAGGTACCAATATTGACAATATCACACCCCGGCTAACAAATGTGGCGAATTTCATATCAGCGCGAATTTTGACGACTAAAAATGTTTTAAAATTGGAAAGTTTATGAAATGAGAACTCTTTTACAGCCGGTTTCGTTTTGAGGCTCTCGACTAGATTTTTCACAATTTTGTGTTGAAAATGACCCAAATACATACATATTACATAGATAGTCAAGCTTGCACGGGCGATCAGGCCGTGTTTGCCATTCCAACATGAAATGTTAAAACATTTTCTGACAGGTAAAGAAATAAAGAATATATAGTCACTTACCCATATTTGTGTGAAGAGATTTCTTTGTTCTATAGCCCTCTGAACATGTGCCGATATTTAGGAAACGCATTTTCTCCCATGTTTTGACTGGTAAAACTCGTATATAGCTACCTTCGATCCCAATCAAATTTCCTTCAGTGTAAATACTTTAGTCTCAACTTTTAAAGATATTACATGCCGAACAAACAATTCTCATAAAAGAGGTTGATTTGCCATAGATTAAAATCATGTCCATGCCAAGAATTCGAGCGATTTGTAAATCGTGAACAAAGACTTTCTGCTTATGATTTTTTTGACCAGCGCTGGCCAAATTCCCACCTGTTCCGAGGGCACAGTTTTTCTCATCCGGACCGACGCTGCCGGTAAATAACGTGTTTATTTTTTATCATAGGAAAAATTTAAGAATTTATTAAAATTGAAAATTCCAGTGTAGCGAAATAATTTGAGATCAGTGCAATTGTGAATTCAAAGCGAGGCTGACAAAACTTGAACGTTAAAAGAAAACACGAAGACCAAAATGAAAAACTCAAGAAAACTCAAGAAAACTCACAAAAAACCATGGTTTCTGTGTAAATGTACACGATATTTTTAAATATGGCAGTAGAAAAGTGCCATAGGAATGAAAGGTTTCTGGCCTGGTTTTCTGGTGATTCCGTGTTTCTTCGATACAAAGATATCTTCGTAACTTTACTTGCTTTGGCTAACTTAAAAGTAAAAGTAAAACTCATAAAGTGAATCATGCAGTGAATGCATGTGTTTTGACTTCGATCAACGCTTTCTACTAAAACTGGACAATGGACAAGGTATGCTGTAATTGTTTTCTGGTCATTTCACGTTAAACAAACATATAGCCTCAACTTTGTTGATCCAACACTACAGTTGGTCCATATTTTTAAGTTTTATGTATGGAGAAAAGCTTTTTCTTCTACGATATCTGTTTAAACTGTATTTTTTTAACTTTAATGTGGCCAAATACTGAAGTACATGAGCAATAAAACAAATGTATTAGTTTTAATACACGAGCATTTAAAACAAATGTATTAGTTTTCTCGACGCATCGTGCTTAGGTCATAAGAAGTTTCTCCTTTAGAGTTGATATGCAATTGCATTTTGTACTCTAACTATCGTTAGGCTAGCTTTTGAACTTTTGGGTAGATTTTTAATCTAAAAATTGTTTCACTCCTGTGTTTTGTCGCGTAATCCAGAGCGGGCCGGATGAGTTTCAGAGCGGGCCGGATGCAAAAATCCGGACCGCTCTGAAACGCTCGCTAGCCAATCAGATTGCTTTATTTTCATAGTTAAAAAATAAACAGCGATATTTGGATTCTTGTTTATTTGTATAGTAGAAAACCGGTTTGACCGGTTTTTCTTCTCAATAAAAAATACTTTATAAAGCAGTTGTATGTCGATCTTAATTAGACACAGTTTGGTATGTAGTATCGCTGTACATTTTAATCGTTGCCAACGTAAAAATATGCGGCGATACTACATAATTTTTACTGTTTGATCCTAATAAGACCTTATATGGATATTTCGAATCAGTGCATCAAACTTGCAGATAACAGTGTTTCCACTGTTCAAAACGCCAATTTTCCCTTCAAATTTCCTTCAACGATTGGAAAACATTCATTTCTTCAATCTCGAATTGCGCGGAAATTTTCTTCAAATTTTCTTTTAATTTTTAATCCGCTGCCAAGACAATTCGTGGGCCCGACCCACTGGCTCAACCTCGTGCGTGTGAACGAATTCCAATTTCCAAAATATGTAGAACTAGGCGAAAAGGTATGAATTATTTATATATTTTTGACTTAATTAAAGTTCTAACCAGGGCGCTTATATATAATTATATACTAAGAGCCCTGGTTCTAACAAACCATATTTGGTGTGATGTTAATTATTGTTGTGCTTCTAATTCTATCGTATTTTTTCCTTTACTTTCGTTCTATTGCTGTTAAAATGGGTCGATTTTTTTCTGCTTTACGTTTATAAACCACCAGTATTTCTTCGAAAACCCGTACCTATTTATATAATCTATATATGCTCCTTCACTTGTGTTGTTGAGCACTCTGTGAGGTTAATTGGTGGCTATAAGCGATAATGCAAAAGCACACTTCCCTTGTGGTCGTTTGAGCACTCTGGCCCCAAGACACTTCACGCATGTCTGGATGCGCATGTGTCTGAGTATTGTACCACATGCGCTTGGTGAGAGCAAGAGTATGGTATATAAATACGAAGTCATTCACATCTAGACTGCGTTACAAGCTGCACTGACGAGCCGTTGAACGGCGAAACATATGCATGTCTGCAGATTTTACTATATATATGTATATATATTTCGTTATACCATTTACATTTTTTCAAATTATCTAGCAGACTAACGAATACACTGTTAATTCAAAAGAGTCGTTTCGAATCCTTCAAAGAGTCGTTTTTTTTACCCCAAGACGACCCCTTCAAAGGAGTTATTTTGACTCTTTTCGTGGCGACACCTTTAAAGAGTCATTTTAATCCTTTCAAGAGAATCATTTTGACTACCTAAAGAGTCGTTCAGAAACGACTCTTGGAAGAGTTGAAATGGACATTGACTCCTCAGAAGAGTCGTTTTTCCTCCAATATGGTGTCATTTTGACTCCTGTTTGGAAGAGTTAAAATGTATATTAACTCTTCAGAAGAGTCGTTTTTCCTCCAATATGGTGTCATTTCGGCTCCTAGCTGTTTGGAAGAGTTAAAATTCATATTAACTCTTCAGAAGAGTCGTTTTTCCTCCAGTATGGTGTCATTTCGGCTCCTGTTTGGAAGAGTTAAAATTCATATTAACTCTTCAGAAGGAATCATTTTCCTCCAATATGGTGTCATTTGACTCCTGTTTGGAACAGTTAAATTCACATTAACTCCTCAGAAGAGTCGTTTTCCTTCAAATTGATGTCATTTCGACTCCTGTTTGGAACAGTTAAAATGCATATTAACTCCTCAGAAGAGTCGTGTTTCCTCCAGTGTGGTGTCATTTCGATTCCTGTTATAGATGGTTAATCATTCAGTGAGTATTAACATATACCACATACTGTCAGTTCCAAAGTATATTAAAAATATCTCAATATAATAAATAACATCTTTATAAAATATATAAATATATGATAACGATCAACGTCCTGAAAATAAATGTTCTATCAAAGTAGACTTTAAAAACGTCTTGACCTTGTAAAGGTAATAATCATATGCTCAATCTGTTTGGCACTGTATGGCACTGAAAATCTCAGTGACCCGAAGTGGTATTTTGGAGCCGTCATTAATATCTAAGAAGATCATTACATTCCTTTGCAAGGAGTAATCAAAATTATAAACATAGTAACAACATAAAAATGAAATTAACGTATCTAAAAGTTTGTCATCTTTTGTCATGTCGCATAGTATTCTCTTTTCTCCAGCGACATATAGGAGGTTGAGATTAAATAGATCACCACTTAATAAAATGATGGGTGCAATTGCCATTTTTATCTTTTCATCAATATTGTCTTCTTCCTGTAACAGGAAATGCTAAATTACCACTAGAAAACTAGTTTAGCCATAGGGTATACAGTGAATATTGCCTATGTAGCATTTGTCGTATATTTTTGGATTCCAAAACTTTTGCTTAACGAACACACGGCTGGCGTAACAGACTGTGTTTTAATGCTCTATTTACGTGAAAGATATGTTGTACAATATATTTCTGCAATAGATTTCTAGCATAAAAGGTGTTTGTGACCTGTGGGTTATAAACCTTGAGACTTGCTCACGAAAGTGCAATTTCATTCTCATTGAAAAATATACTACTGCGCCACAGACCTCTTTAACAAGTGTATCTATCTTCATCAGTATCTTCTCAGCAATTATTAGTTTAGGCATTTTTATGTAAGCAATACTTACACAACAAATTTGGTAAGAAACTATAATTTCACAGCTAAATTAAGTATCGTTCAGGGATGGATCCAGCTTGATCTGATAGGGGGGGGTGTGCTAATCGGGTGGTGGTCATCGAGCAGGGTGTGACAGGCATCCGCAGTAGGGTTAATCATTATTGAGGACGCCACAGCGGCCATCTTGTCAGAAAGGTCAAAAAGGCCCATCAATGGCCGGATATTTTATTTTTGTTTGAAAAATGCCGGTCCCCTGTCAAATTGGATTTGATATTGAAATTGGCACCCCTCCTGCACCAAACATAAGAGGGTTGCGCACCCCCCCTGCAAATCCATCCCTGATATCTTTGTTTCATTATCATGCTGGCTCGCCTTCATCGGGCGTTATGAGTTATGGAGCAGTTAAACTTGCACGGTCGCTGCTGCAGCAATCAGGGTTTCGAGTATTTTAATACTTACTTCTTATAATTCACTCCATTCGTTCATAAAAAAAGGTAGAGGGCTAGCTAGCAACCTCACTTAAACTCTAATGTTACTGTTACTGTTATTACCGTACCTTCAGAAGCACGATAATTCTTTCTTCCCCGCTGTTTTTTCTTCCGCCTCCACTTCGCAATAACTCATTGCAAATTGCCCAAATTGCAGCTCGTTGATGGCATTCTAAGGATTAAAAGCAAAAGATAAAATAATTTTGCGAAAGAGTAAAAATGTATAGACAATAAATTATGGTAAACTACATATTGCTACGCTACCCTCATTGCACGTTGTACAAAAAACGGTGCTTACCTGGTCACTAAATAGAAAAAAGCATAGTACATGTATACAATGCTTTAAATTATAAATAAATTGTGTTTATACTGTACCTGCAGGCTTGAGTTTGTCTAGAGAAATAGCAGATTCCATCTCTCTAATAAGTTGCTTTATAGATGTCTTCTCACTCTTTCGAGAATATGCCAGAATTCGTGGCAGCCATGTTTCCACCATACGCTCCTTCATCAGCCTTGTAATATCTCTGTCTTCTAATATTCTACACATTTCTTGCTTCAGCTTTAGACAAGAAAATATAGCATATGTTTCGCCTTTTTCATTTTGTGAATGTTATGTCCAAGTTGTAACGTTATTTTAAAAAGTTGTAAGATAGCTACAAGCCTGTGAATACACCCACTACTTTTCGCTCATTTGGCAACAAAATGTATGGTATTACTTACATAAATGTGATGCAGCAATGGAGGAATGTGTTTTATTAAACCTTCCATGCTCTCCATCCCTTTAATAACCAGTTTACGCCTAACAGGATATGTTGATGCCATCAATGACTTCACCAATGTTTGATCAGGACGTGCTGTCCGGCAGATTTTTCTTAATTGTTGAGTCTTTTCCTTCATGGTAGCTTCAGTTTCCCCTTCGTCAAGCGGTGGAATTATGAGCCAAGGCTTACTTAATTTGAATTTCTTGACTTTGTTTGATATTCCTTCACCCTGATCATTGGTTTCACACTCCTGGGTGTTTTTTGAAGGATTTATCTGAAGACGTTTCATTCGGTGCTTTATTTTCTGCTCCCATGATCCCTAACAAGTTGACAATAAAATAATTTAGATAGAAATATTCAAATATGCAAATTCAGCATCGGCTGGGTGATGAAATATATATATACTGTTCTGATTAAAAACATGTCAGCCAATGATTCAGGGGCACTTCATCTTAAGGGCACCCCTCTACTAGAAAAGGGCACTTTTCCCATTGTTTTAGCTGGAGAAAAGGGCACTTTGAAGAAAACTTGTGTGCCCCCCCCCCCGTGCCTACGCCACTGCTTTGGCTGCATAGATATACAGAAATTAAAACTTCTCTAATTTTACTGTTTTCTAATTACTCATTGGGAATAATTTCTTTCTTCGTGGCAAAAATATTTTAAAACAAACAAAACTCCAGTATTTTGTCTTTATTTCATTGCTACATCGTACAGACTTCAAATTTGCTAAGATATTTAACAATAGATCGTAAATGATTAAGCTTGTTTCACAGCAACTAGCAAAAATTGAGTGCATTTCCTGGCTTTCAGGGGACTCAGATTGCAAAATTTTCCCGAGGGATCATGCCCCTGGACCCTCCTAAATTCCTTGTTTTTTTGACACTCGTTCAGTGGATGGGTAAACTACGAATCCTGGCTACGTCTCTGAGTACAGAATGATGTTTATTGTCATGATTGTATTATTAACATGTTGTACTAGTTGTTACTTGATCGTACCCATTCGGTTGAAGTGGTGCCAATTTTTGGATCTTTCAGAAACGGGTATTTCGTGATAATCTTTTGGGCGATCAATTGCCTTTCTGCCTCTGTTGGGTATCTGGTATGGGTTGAAATAAGTGTACAGATATCTCTGTTAAACTCGTTGCGTTGGTATCCATTTAGATTCTTTGACGCAAGTCCAATCTCAACATTAACCGAAAACTACAAATAAAAGTGCTGAAATGACTCCTTGGGGTCAAAACTACACTTTTGAATTAACAGTGTAGCTATTGATTCTGCAGGATAATTGAAGAAATCTAAATAGATGAACATGATATATATTGTACTCAAAAAAGACTTCGTTTGCCGAAGGACAGATAACGCAGCTTCCATATCGCATATTTATTCGACAGGAATTTATTTACCTACTGACCATACGAATCATTTGACCACATTTTTTTACATTTACAAAAAAAAAGTTATATCTTTACTGAACGTATCGCTAGGACTCGCGTATTCTAAAGTGACGGAATACTTTTATTGTCAATGTCAGTGTAAGGCCCAGGGTCGGATTAGGTTTGCACGGGGCCCATTTTCAGCGCTGCGCCCCTTACAAAACATTAATCTTACTTTCACACTACACGTATTATATACAAGAAATTTTTACAGCAAAAACGAAACATGCATTAATACGAAAAAATTGTCAAATTCCAGAAAGCTCCTTGCAAGATACCTACATTAAGTTTATCTCAGTATAAAACTGATTAGAGTGAGTACGTACGACAGATTAATAAGCAGAAAGCCAGAAACTAGTTATTTTTCAATAGTTAAATAGCAACTAGATAAAAGAGCAAGATGTAAACGGTATTTGAGGCTACACTTTCGGAGGCCCTGCGTTATTAGAACATATTGAAGTCTAGTATTTTGCGCATATTTGTACTTGTTGTACATATGTATATTTGTAGTTTCTCAGCTTTTCAAGCATTTTTCCAATGGTCTAAAAAGTCACTATCCAGTAGACAGTGCTAAAATATATCCGGCTTTCGTACAATTAACCGGCCACAGCGAAAAAAAGCAATAAACACGAGGATTAGTAAGTGAACTATCAAGAAAACTGGGACTAGGAGCAAATTGCTTCGACGCAACCAATTATGACGTCAGAATTCGTTCGACGTCATTAATTCTAATTTAATCAGCTTCATCCGTTGTTCGAGTAACATCGCGCGATGGAGCAAGACGAATTTTGCTTACTTTTTGTAACAGTTTTTGGCATATTATGAAGTCAATGTCCACAGAAAGGCTTTGCATCAAGCTTGTGCCCTGTATGAACTATGGCTGTTGGCTCACGCGAGGTGGGAGGTGCTGTAACATGTATTTGCATGGAGCAATTTACTGGTCCTCAATGTCAGTAGAGAGGTAAGCTAACCAAGTCAATTTTTGTCATTATATATTTTTGCTCTATTCGCCGTATGAGAAGAGTTTGATTCTACCAAACATCGTGCAGATTTTCTCCATATATGCAAGATTAATAAAAAGTGGTCGTTACTGAACCAACAGGAAAAACAGTCTGGAATTGATAGAACCATCCAGAATAAATGAAGTTAGTTCAGTTTAGGTTTCCGCCTGTAGTAACACCGGATCAATAAGGGATGGCCCTCACGATCACTGGACCTCAGTTTAGAATTGATAGAGCTATCCAGTATGAATAAAGTTAATTTAGTTTAGGTTTCCTCTTGTAATTACAGTGGACTAATAAGAGATGGCGCTTACAGGACCTGTATACTATAGGAAGAACAGTTTAGAACTAATAAAAATATCCATTATAAACAAAGTTAGTTTAGTTGATGTTTCTTCTGGTGGCAACATTTTACAAAGAGAGTAGTTCGCTGACTGCACCTTTTATAGAGAAGACAGTTCAGAATTTGTAAGTCTATCCAGTATTTAAATAACGTTAGCTAAACCTAAGCCATTTGTTAACAAAAGACGAAGAAGGGATGGCGTATGGAAATATACATTATTAATGAAAAGTAATCCAGCTATTTGAAAATTAATTGTTATGTTTTCATTAAAATATTTACTTAATTACATTAAAAAAGGTAATTAGATAGATGAATCGTTTAATAACTCAATTTTTGCAGTCCTAAGACTGAATTACAATTGGTTGAATATAGTAAAAATTTACAACGTATGTAGTACTTAATGTTCAGTTAAAAAATATGCTATATATACAAGATTTGACTAGATTAAATAACTAAATAATTATTTAAAATAAATTCGTATTTACATTTCCTTCCGTGATGCAGGAATAAAAGAGTCTTTAAATCTATTAGTTCTGAATCATTGGGATATTGTATTTTCTAATTGTTCTGAAGTTATGAACAACCTTGTTCATTTCTTGTAAAAGTACATGAAGTTTATGATCTTCAATTTCACGAAACAGATTTACGCAGTAACCTCTCTCTACGGTCCTTTAATGTTTCTAGGTTCCCCATTTTCAACGCTTCTCTGTAATCCACATATAGGGATAGATCATTCGTAGCGCTCTTTTCTGAATTCGTTCGATATCTTCCGACAGGTAACTAGGAAGGCTTGAATGGAAAGCCTGACATGCATATTCGAGGACAGATCTAATACAGGCACAAAGAAATAGTATCAAAGTCCACACGTTTTAAGTGTTTCAGAAGATAAAGTCGCTTTGAAGCTTTTAATAGAATAATTGCTACATGGACATTCCACTTTAGGTCATCAGTAATAGTCACTCCTAAGATTTTTGCACATGTTACTATTTCGAAGTGCTGGTCATTTACTTTAACTGGTTCATCTTTGCAGGGATCTTCTGATGGTAAACTTTATTCCAATTTCTTTGCATTTTGTAGAATTTACTGAGCTGAAATTTATTATTATTCGACCAATCAACCACTTGACCAACTATATGTCTTGTAAATTGCTATCTTCAGTCCTAGGGATAACCTCCGAAATTGTGGAGTCATCTGCGAATTTCCACATATTACTTGTTGAATCTTCTGGGACGCTCAAATCGTTAATCATAACAAGAAATAGCCACGGGCCCAATTCGGTCCCTTGTGGTACTCCAGCCGGGACTTGCAATACATTAGAATGTCACTTGTAATTCACTTTAACTCTTTGAGTACGCTTACGTAAGAAGTCCGGCGTCGCAGTAATCCAGTTGACGACTGATGATCTGATTCCATAGCTAACAAGCTTTGCTATAAGAAGGTTATGGTCCACCAAGTCGAAAGCTTCCTGTAATCTAATAGGCAATTTTCGCAGTAGAGCCTGTTCCGTCTGTCGCGGCCAACCAACTATACATTGAAATGAGTGCGTGAGTTGTACTTGATCCTGGAATAAAGCCAAGTCTATACTGTTGTGGTGTATGTTTAGTTGTTTGCAAGTTAATAATATCAATGTTGTATGTCTAATTGTGGCGAATTCAGTAAATAGGAAATAATTAAATGGAAAAAAGAAAAAGAAAAAACAATATGTAAATAAAAAGGCTAGTTTAATTTCTCGGTAGCTTTTTGCGGCATTATAAGCGCATTAGATCACTTGCTTTGGATGAGAAAATAGTCCCTCCGGCGAAAGATAAGCGATTTTGGTACTGAGTGAAATTGTTTAAGTATACGATTAAGTAGTACTCCAAGAACAAATCGAAATGTTGTTTGAAAGAGAACTATTCCGAAAAACAAATGAAAATTGAAAATGTTAGGCCCGTATTCTAAAAGCTCACTCACACTCACATTCAATGAGTGGACGCTCATTCTCAATGAGTGCAACTCACACTCACATAGTATAATGCTACACTCACACTCCAACTATTCAAAGACACCACTCACACTCAAGTGAAGCTCAGATTTTGAGTGAAGTGTGAGTGAGAGGTATACGTCCCTTGAGCAGCACTCAACTTTACATAATCATACCAACATGGCGGATAGGTGGCTAAATAGGTTAGAATGTTTGAATAATATTGTACCAAACAACAGAAATAGACGGAACCCATATCTCTTTGATTATGGGAAATATGACGAGGAGCAATTTCGGAACAGATACCGATTGACTAAGGCAGCATTTCGCGAGTTAATGGAAATAATCAGGCCAGACATATCTGCACACAACGACAGAGGAAAACCCATTCCAGCTGATATTCAACTTTTATTAACGCTACGGTTTTACGCCACGGGAACATTTCAGCTTGCATGCGGAGACCTGTGCGAAATTTCGCAGCCATCAGCAAGTCGGATTATAAAACGTGTATCCGAGGCAATCGCACGCTTAAAGAATATTTACATTACATTTCCTGATGGTGACATGCTGCAGCAACTCAAACTGGATTTCTGGAGAATCTGTGCATTTCCCAGTGTTGTGGGTGCAATTGATTGTACACACATCAAAATACAAAGCCCTGGGGGCGAGAATGCTGAACTCTTTCGAAATCGGAAAGGATATTTTTCAATAAACGTTCAAGCTGTTTGCGGACCAAATTTAAAAATTTTAAACATTGTTGCTCGGTGGCATGGTAGCGTCCATGACGCCAGAATTTTCCATAACAGTCGACTATATGCACAGTTCGAACGTGGTGATATCCCTGGCATGTTACTTGGTGATAGTGGTTACCCATGCCGCCAATATCTCATGACGCCAATACGTGATCCGCAGACCCGACCACAACGCAATTATAATGTGGCTCAAATACGAACACGAAATACCGTGGAGAGGATGTTTGGCACATGGAAGAGGTTGTTCCCATGCTTAGCAACGACCATTCGCACAAAACTGCAAACGACGCTAACTATCATTGTTGCTACAGCTGTGTTGTTCAACTTTATAAGAAGCCGAAATGACCCTATGGATGAAGCAGAACATTTGCCGGCTGACGAGGAAGAAGTGAATGATATTCATGCTGGTGAACGGGTTTTGGGAAATGCTGTTCGCGAAGCGCTGATAATGCAACATTTCACATAAATTATGAATAATTATTCAATTTCACAACACAATAAATATATTATATATATTCTCATATTAAACAACTTTATATTGACAAGAACATGCAAACAAAATAAAATACACTCGTATATTCATTGTGTATTTTATTGACAGAGGTTATTAATGTGATTAGTTTCGCTTCCCAGCGCGTGTGTTTGGTCTCGGTTGTTGCTCCTGTGTGTTTTTTTATGGACTTCTTCATTGTTTCCCAATATGCAAGTTCCGCGTCTAGCACTTCCATTTTCCTTTTGTGTTCTATTATTGTATTTTCTTTCTTTACAATCAGGAGCTCCATTTCCGCTTCATGCTGTTGGGTTTGTAAATCTAAACATCATGCTTGGGCCTCGGATAGTTGTGATTTCTTCGTAAATGACGAGGATAAGGCAGCCTCGACGACAGATGGCTGCATTTCGCTTTTGTTTGGTGCACTGTCTGTAGTTGTCGCCAATGACTCAGTTTCATCATCTTCGATTTCTATACAATAACCACCACATAAAATAATTCACATGTTATGTACGGGATATTGATTTAGCATGACTTGTGTTGATGTGCAGAATAGGAAAACTATTTGATCCAATTATTGCATTATAAATCACCTAAATAGTATTTAGCAACTACCATTGTCGTACCTATTTCACAATTATCGTCATCAAAAGGGTTATTCAGAGCTGGAATAATCGAAGAAACAGCAGCAGCTTCGTCGTCTTGTTTGGATGATGCAGGACCGCCGCCAGTTAATTTACTTTCTCTCTTCTCTTTCGCAATTTGTTTCTTTGCACGGGACTTTATATTTTCCCAACACTTTTTTAATTGCCGAGAATCTCTCTTCGTCACACCTGACTGGGAATTAAACTCTTCTGATAGAGCTGTCCACACACGGGTTTTTTGGTGTATCGTTCTGTAATCATTCCTTTTATTTTCCAAAATATCTTTGTGCTTTCGCACTAATTCTGTAATAATCGACTTTTCCAATGTTGAAAAATATTGTCTACTTTCAGTCATCTTGTCCCTGCGGCAACGACGTACGAATGCAATTGATGATTCCACAACATGTTTATGTTACATACTTCAAAACCTCATCAATATTCAACGTTAAACTAACACTCCAGCAAGTCACACTCGAGCGAGCTCTTTGAATACAAATCTGCCTAATATTTTCTCGTTGAGTGGACACTCACACTCATACTCCACTCTCACTCACACTTCAGTTCCACTTGAGTGCATCTCACTTGAGTCCCACTCAAGTGTGAGTGTGAGTGAGCTTTTAGAATACAGGCGTTAGTATAGAATTCACACGAGACCGGTACGAAAAGCATTACACAATATGTTGCGTATATCAAAAGTGCAGTCCACAATTGATGCTGTTAACCTTGTCTACCGTTGTTTATTATCAAAGTTGAACAAAAATTCAGACCGGAGTGAAAATGATTTGTGTTTACATTCCTCTCGCTCCGAATTCGTCTCGGTCTAAAGATAGTCGGTTCGGTCCAGCGAGCGGGATCACTTCAAATTGGTCTTAGCAATTTTTCAACCCCGACCGAAACAAAATCGTCTCGGTTTAACTTTGTCCCGGTCTCATGTAAACGGGCCCTAAACTTTTGATTGATATTTCGATGTTGAAAAGCCAAGAACTTGGAAAACGTTTCGTTTTAAAGTGAATATTTTGAAGCCTTAGAATTTTATGTGCAAACGTTATTATTCGTATTTTTGAAGTCGATGTATTAAAGTGTCTCACATTCATAGACTAGTGTATTTCGTTATGGGAGGAATATATTTAGGACATTGTTTGCGCTGTTGTCCTTTTAAAACAATGAAAACGGTTGCAAGCGAGTGTTTTCTGATATTTCTTTCCACATTTATGCATTTATTTTATTATATTTGTTCCATAAGCATTATTTAAATGGTTTGATATTTTACGTCCGTAAATATGCGTAATGCTAATGCATGATTGGAAAATTGCTGTAAGATTTTGTCATCTATATCTGAAATAGTAACAAGCTGGTTCACAATTTAATATGTTGCAACAATTAAAACAACGCTCGAAATGTTGCGTAATTCACACACACGCACGAAGTAATCACGTGAACGTAAATGAACGTTGTACGTCACAAATAGACTAGATTCAAAAGCTAGCACACGTAACAGGCCCGCGCGGGCGAAGCGACCGATTTTAATCACTTGAATAATCAGTCGT
Organism: Trachythela sp. YZ-2020; assembly: GCA_016169945.1. Classification (NCBI taxonomy): domain Eukaryota; kingdom Metazoa; phylum Cnidaria; class Anthozoa; order Malacalcyonacea; family Clavulariidae; genus Trachythela; species Trachythela sp. YZ-2020. The sequence goes on along the minus strand of JADLSH010000056.1, from coordinate 118,949 downwards.
GTGGGTACGCCAATAAAAACGTTAAAACACGTTCGCACCGCATTTACAAGGCTACTATAGGTAGTGTCCGCCCTGCTTGCTTCCTGCTTGCTTCCCGCTTGTTTCGAGTTTGTTGTAAGCAACTTTTTCGACGGCTTCAGACATATTTTCGTTGGATACTATGGTTTAGGTTAAAGAATGCAATCCAATACTAAATTTCATCTGTGCCATCGGTTGTTCTATTTCGCAAGTTAAAATGGATATATATTCCAGGGCCATAACTAAGGGGGTATTGGGAGGGTACCCCCCCCCCCCCATATTCGGAAGATTGAGACATGCATGTATTCGGAAATAGAAACGATGGAAAAATCACGGCGTTCGTATATATGACCCGGAAACTATGAGATTCGTATTCAGAAATTGAATCCTATTCAGAAGTACGAATTTCGTACTTTGTTTATCGAGATCATAACAATGGAATGTGTCCCAAATACGAATTTCGTTTTACGAATTAAAATTATAAAATTCAGGAAACCTGAGATTGATTGATTTATTCGGAAATACAGAAAGAGCAGGATCATTTTTGTTAGAAGTTTGTATGCGTATATATCGCCTTATCGTGAAACTACGTAAAAAAGTGAAACTACATTAAATTTTTACGTAAATTATGTTAGATCAGGAGTCAGTAAGCACCTGTAAACTAGTGATTTTGATTCGGAAATGTTATTCGAAAATTTTTCATCTGCAGTCCCCGAACCGAACGGGTTAGGTACGGCCCTGATGAATTCATAATCTTATAAGATTCCGTACGATCCTACTCGTTATCGAAAGATTACGTGACGATAAGGGCCCAAAGAGATTCGCAATCTTTTTACTTTTGCCCGTGTTCTATGCATGATGTAAACACTCGAATGGTTAAAACTGATTTAATGGTTCCGAAAGTCAACACGGTGTTTGCAAAAACAAAGAAATAATGAGTGAGTGGCGTTTTGCTGATTCATTGCCTTCAGAGTTAAAATTCCCGAATTTGTACTCGAACATTTATTTCTTGATCTAAATAATCATGTTTGGCAACTTCAACAAATTTCTTGTACTGTATGTAGGAATTTAGCTAGATGTCAAAGCTTTTGCCAAACTTAGTTAAATTAACGTTAATATATGTATATCCCGCTATATTCAAAAATATACTTCGTCCATGACTCAACGTTTTCACACTACAGTCACGTGTCTTCATCATGGGTAATCTAAAGTTGCAACGCCAAATCAGTGACCTCCATATATATCTGGAGTAAGAACTTCTAATGTTGGGCCAATATGCCAGGTTATCGAAGCCAAGATGGCGGCAATTGACGTCCAAACTCAGGAAAGTCATAAACAGTTTTCTTACCATTTTTCCAGCTAATTCCAGTTTTGTGTTGTACAAGCCGACTGACTCCCATAGCTATCTTCTCTTTGCCACTTCCCACAGCAGCCACACTAAAATGGCTATTCCTCTCAGTTCCTTCGCCTTCGTCGCATTTGCAGTGAAGATGAGGACTTCCATACCAAAAGTCAGGAAATGAGAAACTTTTTTGTCCAACGCGGTTATCCAACCTAAATACAAACTCAAAGTTGTACTCGCTTTGGCTCAACTGTTGTAATAAAGATGTGCTTTGCCAAAGAGAGGACGATAACATGTTTGTATTAGCAGATATTTAACGGAAAAATCGCCTAGTCGTTCTTGTAGCCGTCGTCAAATCTAAAGTTCCCAACTGCCTTTTCAAAGGCGTCCAATATTCCCGATCCGAAACCCTTAGAGACCTTGTGTCTAATTACAATCCCTTCAATTACTAACCTCTAGTTCTCAATTACAATCCCTTCAATTTCAAAGAAAGGGATGGCATTAGGAAGAATATTCATGTCTTGAAAAACAACCCTGAAACATCTTCCATTTTCTCCGATAACCCCTTAGTCTCGGTCCGAAACCGTGAAACCCTAGTCCATAGCACTCTACCACAGGACTCGTTGTCACCGAATGGTACGTTTCCTTGCGGTTTGAAGCTGTGTAAATATATAGATTGTAAGTATATAGATTCTTCCACTACAATTTCGGCACCAAAATCTAAGTACACTATTAAGCACCAAATTTGGCATGCTCTATATTATTTGGTGAAACTGGTAGTAGATATTTAAGGATAAGGTTTAGTGAGCATCGAAAATTTACGAAAAAGACCTCCCAAAAAAAACAGGTAACAAGATTTTAAACCTATCTTGGAAAACGACTATATATTACATACCCCTCTCAACTATAATCTGTCGTGTCCGTGCGCGTTATATTTACGTACATCAGTGTCTAAATCAGCTTCGTACGATACAAAACATTTTCCCTTACCATCAATTAATGTCAACTGTTGCTTCTTTTCTTGGTCGAACGCGGTGCAATATGGTGCGTACATTTTGGAATTTTTAATGTGCATTTTATAGTTTCAATTTCAATAATTGATGAGGTTCCTGGAACGTTTGTCAATAGTCCCTATTTACTCCAGATATATTAATCCCCGAGCCGGCGCGAAGCGCCTTGCGAGGGTACTAATTCCGCTCGGATATTTACACCCGGATATGTGAAAACATTGTGGAAAGTCGTCCTCCATTTTTTTTATCATGGACGGGACGGTTTTGTAAGTTATGCGCTTGCGCGAGTTCAAGCCGAGAGAAGACTTCCTTTTTGCAAACTTTTTTCAAAAATAGTTTTGCACTCATTTTATAAGCAAGTCTTTTATAGGCAAGTATCCAAAACAAGATAAATGAAAATTATTTAGAGGACAAATTAACAAGAGGAAAAACAGTCGAAAGACCGAAAAAGGAGCGCTTTAAACGGGCAAGTGTCTATTTTGCATCTTGCTTTGCCTATTTATAGCATGCAGTATAGTTTGTGAATTTGAAATGTGTAGAGCATTCTGTGTGGTCAATACAACATTGATTGATCTTAAGAGTATTTTAGTATTGATTCAAATACGTTATAGAAAAATAAAAAACATATTAAATCTCAAACACTTCATTTCAAAGTGCGAAGTATAAAAATACTGCTCGAAAAGTAGTTGAAGTTTTATGAAAATTTCGAAACGTTTTGTGAAGGTCTAAGGTTAAATGTTACAGTAAATCAAAGCTAAAAGAGTATAATAGCATACCCACTTTATATATTTGGGCTTTTAGTTGGGCAATTGATAATTTTATAGTTAAAAACAAAATAATATTTTGTACAAATTAAAATATAAAAAATATACAGTGTTGCGTGCTACCATGGTTACATTGGTCGACTCAGTACTTCATGTTACAATAACTTTTGGGGAGTAAATTGTTTTGTTCAAATGGGCGAGGGGATTCTGCATGCATGTATTTCTAGTTTGTATGCATATATTTAACAAGTCTATTCTACGTGCAGTCATGCGTAACATTGGCTATAAAACAATGAGAGCTCATTAAGTCGGGATCTGTTTGTTAAACGAGGCGCCCGGGCGTGTAGGTGGGAAAGTCTAGCCATTTGGGCAGGCATATGAAATAACTTATTTCCGTGTGTGATTGTATATATTTGGGCCGAAAGCATAATAGATTACTGTACGGACAACGGTTAGATTGAACACGCGTGCATGCGGATATACGAACATGCGGACATTAAATTTTATTGTTACGTGAAAGCTTTTAGAATTTTGATGTAGTTTTCACTTTCACTTTTGCCGATACGTCAAATATAATGTATTGACTGCAGCAGACAATTCGGCTACATATGATTGTTTCGGGCCGATCATCATGTTAAAATAATCGTGAAAAGCTCCGACAATCTGGATAGTTTATTTTCCACGCGCAGTTACACTTTTATTATTATTTTTGCGTAAAGTATTATCTAATTGGCCAAATTGCAAAATATCCGTCCTTTTTGACATTTTACACATATTAATTAATCCCCAGTCTTCTAAAAATTACCAAAAAAAGTAGTGAGTAAAAATTACAATCACTTCTCGGAAAAAGTAATTAATTACAAATTACTGATTACTTGTTAAAAAGTAATTAATTACTAATCACTTTTCAGATTACTTTTTATTTATAAAATAATATTTTTATTTAGTCGGTTCATCCATATTCATGTTGTTTTCGCACTGTCTAAGCAAAGCTACACAACACTATAATTTCATGAAGCATTTACCATGTTCGATGATCGCTGATCAGCGAACCCTCAGGTCTCTTCGCGTAAAACATTTAATTAAAGCAAAATTCAAGCGAATAAAACGATTTCAAACGCTGAAACAGACTATATTATAAAAATTGTAATTAATTTTACTTGATGCAAAATGTTTCTCGTTACCTTCAAAAGGTAATTAATTACTTTCCTACAAAAAGTAACAAATTACCGAAAAATTACTTAGCTGAAAGTAATTAGTAATTAGTAACGCGTCACTCTAGTAACGAGTATTTACAACACTGTTAACCCTGGCTTGTAAACAGCATGTTGTAAAACATGGACTGGACTGGTCTTATAGAAGATGGACATGTAAAACGCGGACTTGTAAAACATGGACTTGTAAACATGGACTTGTAAAACATGGACTTGTAAACATTAGGCCGTAGGATGAGGGTCGAAAATATGCTTAGAAAACAGATTCCGTAGCACCCCTCGTGTAACTACATAATTTTTACATGAATCAATAGATTAGAACGTACTTAGTTAGAATCCACTTCCCCCCAAGCGAAATAGTGCACAAATTGAAGTACAACTTCTCCAAAGTTCGGGCTTTCTCGTGTTTCGAAATCATGAACGGCCATTGTTGTGTTGCAACTACGCATGCGCTTGACCACAAAACACTTAATGCGCACGCGCAGATAGGAAAACTGATCTCAATAAAACACGCATATTCAAGATGGCTACTAACAGGGTTTCCACTTTCAAGGAAATTTCCTTTTTCAATGAAATTCTGACCCCAAAAAGGAATTTTCAAGGATGGAAAAAATTTAAGGAAATCTAAGGAAATTCAAGGAAATCTAAGGAAATATTGTCAAAAGTCTGTAAACAGAGTTGTAAACAGTAAAAATATATTTTTTGGCATATTTGGCAGCAATTTTTTATCTATAGACAATTTAAGAACATTATTACATGAAGTATTATAGTGTTTCCTTGGCCCATACCAGTATCACACGGCCCGGGGCCCCAGTACCTTAGCAAAATATCTGAAATCAAACATGTCGCATGGTCTAGCAATATGAATAAGTCATGAAGCGATCTGTTGATGAAGGTCAGACATCAGAGTCAGACGGCTTCGAATCTGACCTTTCCAATCAAGATGAACCAACCTTGCCAACGGTCGCAACAATCACATTGTCACAAATTGAATGGACAAATGTCAAAATTCATTACAGCAATATTTCACTGTTTCAATGCCTTTGAAATTAGCACTATAACACTAAACAGTCTAAAGATAAGTTAGTAGGGCTTTGGTAGGGCTGTAAGCAGTAAAATAACTAAAACTCTTCTCAAGGAAATTTCAAGGAAATTTTATTCCATGGTCAAGGAAATCTAAGGAAATTTTGACACGAAAGTAAGGAATTTCAAAACTAAATAGTGGAAGCACTGGCTACTAATGACGATATGTCGAAAATTCGAATATCCTCATGTTTTATGCATTTTGAAGGCGTAACCGAGCAACTTTCTAAAGTTACTCGTCAAAGGCTTAAGAAATTTGTCGATTGCAGGAATAAATGGGCGAAACTTAATTGCCTGCAAGCTGAGATAGCGAAGGATTCGTATGATAAGTTTGATGACGAATTCGTCAATTATTCATACTTGGCAGAGAACACAAACGAAAGTTTTGATTTAGAATGGTACCACCACATGAAATGCTACAAGAAATTTAGCGATGAAGAAAAGATCCGTAGGAAAACGGAGCTAGTACAAGCACGGAAAAGGTCGCTAATACCGTAGACCACACATGCCACATGGAACCAGCATTTACCAGCCGTGGAACCCAGAAGAAAGATTACACGCAATTCAGTCATTTCAGTGGAACAAAGTAAGACCTTGCCTCAAAGAAACAAGCATGTACTACCAGAATGCTGCATTATTTGTGGAAGAGATTGGTCTTGGTTTTCAAGAGACAAGGTATGATTATGTACAATTTCTTGTGTACAGTATCTTTATATTCTATGGACCACCTTTTGGTGGAAAAGTTGTCATATTGTGCCTTACTGTCTTGTCCATATACCTATATGGCTATATGATATTTTAGAGTACCTATTGGGTGCGTTGGATCTTAATGGGTTAATTATCCAGATAATAAGTTTATTTAAACAGGCATAATATAAGCTACTCTGGATTGTAAAGTTTATGAACACAATGTTCATAAACATTACAAACCAGAGTAGCTTTATTTTAATACCTGGTTAATTTGTCAAATTCACCCTGCTTTAGGGGCTGTTTATATGAAACCTGGGCTGGCTCGCTGACCGGGCCAGCCCAGTAAGCGGGATGAATTTGTCTTGTGTTTATATGAGAAAATTTCATCCCAGCAGGCGGGATGATTTTGTTGTTTTGACCTTTGACATTGTTTTGACAGTTCTTAAAAATAGCTTACACACAAAATGGTGGTGGCATCTCTTTCAACTTTCATCCCGGCAACCGGGCTGACCCGGTTAGTGAGTGTTTATATGGGGAAATTTTCATCCTGGTAAGCGAGATCTCGCCTTTTTCAAGCGAGATCTCTGGAACCGGGCCGGCCCGCTTGTCCATATAAACGCACAGTAGTTTTTACTATAAAATCAATTACATGGCGAGATCTTGCTATGCGGGCTGGCCCGGTCAGCGAGCCAGCCCGGATTCCATATAAACAGGCCCTTAGTTGGTAAATGCCATTTTTAAACAGGCATTCTAAACTTGTATGTTTTGTGTAGAAAACACAAAGAAGAGGAACACCACTAGTGTTGGCAAGTACCATTGATGCTGGCTTATTACGTACAGCTGCTGAGAGGAAAAATGATGAGTGGATACTTGTGCAGATTAGAGATAAAGACTGTGTTGCATTGGAAGTCCGCTACCACAAAGTTTGCTATAGCAACTATACCATATTCCTTGCAAGGGAGGCAAAGACGACCACAACATGTGCACCACCAGTGTATGAAATATCTTACAATGTATTCTGTAAAGAAGTCATTGAAACTGAAATCCTCAAGGGAAAAGCAATAAAGTACATGATTGAGAAATTTGTTGTCATTGCTAAGGAAACTGAGAATGTGGATGCATCGAAATACAGGTCTTCCGAGCTCAAGCAGCAGCTAATTAACAGTTATCCCCAGCTGGTATTCTATTTGCCTAAATCTAGAAATGTTAGTGAAATTGTGTATGCTGAGAACTTGGATACTTCTGATTTAGTTGAGGAACATATGTTGAGTAAAGCTGAAAATAGTGATGAAGAATTTGATGAAGGCGACTGCATAAATAAACAAGGAACCTGGACTAATAAAATTGATGGGAAGAGAGTTAGAAAATAAATAAGATTGTGAACACCGAGTAATACTTATTTATGGTATATCGTAATTTATCTATTAAGCACCCCCTGCCCCTCTCCTGTAAGCAATTAATTTATAAAAGCGTGAAAGTATTGTATTTTAAAGATAATTATGATATTTTACTGATACTTTGGTACGTAGCATCACTGTACCCGATGTTACATATTTATAAAGAGAATCAAACGTGCAAACAGACTCTTTGTATATATTAGAAATAAGCCCCCCCCCCCCAAATTAATAGAGAAATTACGGTATGCGTGTTCTATAATGTTTAGGATTGTGATCATATTTAAAGCCTGAAAAACAGATTTGCTTGCAAAAACGTCATGCAATTGCTGTAAAATATTTTTAATAAGTTATTATTGTAATGTTGGCTTGGAAGTGTTCCTGGCGAGGGGCTTGACACGGTACATTGCTCAGAATGTTTGGCGAACTCCATTAAAATGCACAGAACATAAAAATATCATATATTTTTAAAACACTCCGATGTCATCTTGTATTACTTCAGCCCTGCTTTCGCACATTTCATAATTTTTTTCTTGTCCAGTCCTGCTTTGAGATCAGTTTTCCTATCTGCGCGTGCGCATTAAGTGTTTTGTGGTCAAGCGCATGCGTAGTTGTAACACAACAATGGCCGTTCATGGATTTCGAAACACGAGAAAGCCCGAACTTTGGAGAGGTTGTACTTCAATTTGTGCAACTATTTCGCTTGGGGGGAAGCGGATTCTAACTAAGTAAGTTCTAATCTATCCATTCATGTAAAAATTATGTAGCTACACGAGGGGTGCTACGGAATTGAACATTTTCGACCCTCATCCCACGGCCTACATGGACTTGTAAAACATGGACTTGTAAACATGGACTTGTAAACATGGACTTGTAAAACATGGACTTGTAAAACGTGGAATTGTATAAAACATGGTCTTTTAAAACATGGACTTGTAAAACATCGACTTGTGAAACTTGGACTTGTAAAACATGGCTTGTAAAACGTGGAGTTGTAAAACGTGGAGCTGTAAAACATGAACTGGTAAAACATGGACTTGTAAAACATGGACTTGTAAAACGTTGACTTGTAAAACATGGGCATGTGAAACCTGGACTTGTAAAACATGGATTTGTAAGACGTGGAGTTGTAAAACGTGGAGTTGTAAAACATGGCCTTGTAAAGCATGGAAATGTAAAACATGGACATGTAACAGGGACTTGTAAAACGTTGACTTGTAAAACATAGGCTTGTAAAACATGGGCTTGTAAAACATGGACTTGTAATAAAAGCCTGAAATTGTAAAACATGGACTTGTAAAACGTGAAATTGTAAAATATAGGCTTGTAAAACATGGACTTGTAAAACGTGGAATTGTAAAACACGGACTTGTAAAATATAGACTTGTAAAACATAAACTTGTAACACATGGACTTGCAAAACATGGACGTGCAAAACATGCACTTGTAAAACATGGACTTGTAAAACATGGACTTGTAAAATACAGACTTGTAAAACATGGAGTTGTAAAACGTGGATTTGTAAAACATGGACTTGTAAAACGTGAACTTGCAGAACATAGTTATAGATCCACACTATAACGTCATAGCGTGGTAAAAACAAAAATATGGCACGAGCCGCCTGGCCGAGTTTGTCACTGATGTTCTTACCATAGATATTATAAAAGATTCAAAGCTTCCTAATGGGGGCCCCTTATGAGTCCCGGGTGTAAGTTCCGTATGTGAAATTGCGCGCTCATTGGCTATACATTTGAAATCCTCTTAGCAACACTGCCTTAGCAACAACAAAATTGTTTTTTGGACGTGGAAAAATACACGAAAAAACTCAAAATAATTCAGTAAAAATCACTCCTATGTGTCTTAACATTTTTAAAATGTGTTAATATTTAATACATATTGAGAATAAACCTGCTAAAAACTTATATATAGTTGACTTGTTTTCCTTTTTTGTCTGTTTAATGTTGAGCAACCAAGTGAGAAACACCCATGCAGACTGCAGAGTGAAAATACCCGCCTTTTAAGTTAAATGCCAGTTCCTCTAAGCAGATTCATTGTTTCACACCAACTCCACATCTTTAAATATCAAATCAAAGACAAATTTGCTCATATAGGAACAGTTTTTCGCTGAATTTGGGCGGATTTTTAACATTTTGCTTAATTTAGACAGGCCGTAATCTTTAATTTATCCTCGGATGTCCCTTCTATTCTTTTATAATCTTTATGGTTCTTACAACGTTATGACGTCACACTGTGTATCTATAATTAGATAACGGCAAAATGTTATCAATATTTGTTTTATATAATAAAAAAGTTATAAAATTAGCTAAAATAGGCTCGCACGGGAATGTTTCTGGGCTTCGATTTGCGACGGAAAAAGATTTACGCGCCCTTCGACGTGATGCTAAACAGTCTGAAACTACATTCCTTCAAGCGAATGATACGTCAAACTTAATTTGGCGGATCGCACCAATGATATTTCTCTTTTTCTATTAAAAATTTTGTAATAATTTTTAACTTACTAGTTCTGTAAATAGTTTTTTATATAGTTACTGTGTGACGCCCCTCGTGGAAACCAGATATTGTTGTTCGAGGCTGGCGTGTTTAAATAAAGTTTTACATAGGCCTACATACATTTACATACATCCATGATCTATACAAAACAACGCACGCTACTGGTTCGTGATGCTTTTGATCTGCTGAGCGAAATTGACCGTGCGTCTGCTGTCGTCTTATAGATCATGGCTTTCGACCAGTGAAAAGGCAGATTGAACTTACATTATTTTATAAAAGCGGTACAATTACAGAAACTGGGGAAGTAAAGCCTGTGTTAAACAAAAAATTCTAATCGAAATAAGAGAAAACGAATCAAATGCAAAATTTCTCATTCAGTTTACATACAACCTATTGATGTTTTCACCGACAATGTTCTCTAAAATAAGATCTCGACTCTTTTATAGTAACTAAAATCTAATAATAATAAGTGTTAAATCAAGAGCAACTAACTCTATTCTAAACTGTGCTCTCGCGTCTCGCGTGAATCGCGCGAGATAGATGTTTCCCGATAATTTTACACATACTCCTAAGCTTGTCAGATCAGAAGTGTCTTTTGATATATCTAAACAACAAATTATTGAAACTATTTCAATAAATAGTCAACATTTTAACTGCTCGTACTGAAACAAGGGTGATTGGAAACTCCATCATTGAGGTACTTTGTATATTGTAATTTATGTTTGGTGTAATATTCTGAGAAGAATCCCAAGACGGCAAATGAAAAGCTTGCAAATAAAATCGTTCATATGGTGGTCCGCTTATTGATACATTTTGTGTTTTAATCGTTTATGCCATGATAAACGAGGTCTAGTACTGATCAAGTACAAATTGTATCCTGAATGTAAGGGATTAATGACCGTTTGCGCTTTTTAAAATCTTGGACTATAGACTCATTGTCATCATTCTTTGGGTTCAGCGTTAAAAAGAACGGTGTGCATCGGGAAGGGGGGGAGGGGGGGGGGGGGCGTCGAAAATAAAAGCACTAACTTTCTGCATGCTTGTAAAAATGAATATAATTCTAGATGACTCCTGGAGGACGATTAGGTGGTATACAAGATTTGTTTATATTATCTTATTCTTATTTATTTTCATTAAACAGTACACAGCAGAGATATGCATGAGAAAGTAAAGATATAGCTCTTGGGTTATTAGTATAAGTTTGAGAAACCTGAGAATACTTCGATGACCTACTTTCCAACAAATAACGTAGTCAGAGTTGAAAAGACAGAGTCATCTTTAAGACCAATTTACACAAATGGTCCAACAACAAATTCTTAGCGCAAATATATACAGGTATGTACGCTTAGGCGTATGTATATTTTGGGTGTGTACTCGTTTATTTCGGTAAGGTCAAAGCACGCACATGTATACGTAGACTTTATACTTCTTTAATTTCAATCTGTCCAACTTCGCTGCGTATTGTTGCTAATTAGGAACTTGGGCCATTTTTAAGTGGGTTATTAACTTCCTCCCTCCTCCTCCCGCCTTACAAAATGTTAACCTCCAAATCCCGTTGTTTCTAGAGCAGGTGTATTGTTTTACAGCACATGTTATTAGGCTGCCGGGAAAGCCACTTTTCTGCTTTTTTCGCTCTGTACTTCTTTAGATTTATTTGTACTTAGAAATAACAATTAAATGACCTGAAATTTAAAATTCATCGAAATCCCATCGAAAGGGCGTGACAGTGAAGTTTTTTCAACAGCCTTTGCGTTTGCATTGCCCCTCCCCCCCCCCTCCGCTGCCCAACTATCGCTGCCTGTTTTTAGTCAACCAAATATATAAGTTAATGCAAGTCTACTTGTTTTTGGGTCATAGAAACTAAACAAACACGGGTTTGTTGGTATCGATATTTAGGAAATGATACAAAATCCACTAACCATTTTCGATACCAAGGGCTGGAGCTGTACAAAACTAAAAGCTTGCTGAATGACTTGTTTCGTCGTATGAATTGAATGATTGGTGTCTGATTGGCGAGTTCACAAGCGAATAGTGCAAGTATATACGGAAAAGCTGTGACTGAACTCGCGTTATGCCCAATCATAATTTAATGATTTTTTGGGCATCTCATTCGATAGAACTAATAGCAGAAGGTGTTTTGTAGATGGAATATTCAAACGAAAATCTGTACACATTCTTAGACCTAACCAGGAGCAGTCGCGAAAAATGCAAATATAGGCATTCGCACAGGCGTGCTTAATCGCAAACCAATCTTACCTCGGTATCTAGAAACTTGGGATCCACAAATTATCCTGGATTATATTGTCAGATTTCCTGGTGACAAGGATTTTAAGGTAAAGCTACTGACACAGAATTGTTGATGCTAATGCTGCTGACTTCAGCTCAAAGAACACAAACAATTGAAGCCCTATCCATTGAAAATATGCTGAGAAAACCAGATTACTATATCTTCAAAATAGAATCCATATTAAAACAGACTTCTGCTAGTGGTGGAAAACTGTAGCAGAAGTCTGTTTTATAACACTGGATGGACAAAAGTTATAGGCGATCCTCTGCTACTATCCAGGATTCGCAGAGGCGTGCTTAATCGCAAACAGGCCTTACCTCGGTATCTAGAAACTTGGGATCCACAAATTATCCTGGATTATATTGTCAGATTTCCAGGTGACAAAGATTTGAAGGTAAAGCTACTGACACAGAAATTCTTGATACTAATGCTGCTGACATCAGCTCAAAGAACACAAACAATTAAAGCACTATCCATTGAAAATATGCTGAGAAAACTAGATTACTATATCTTCAAAATAGAATCCCTATTAAAACAGACTTCTGCTGGTGGTGGTGGAAAACAGACTTCTGCTGGTGGAGGTACCTGTCAAACTTGTTAGATATAACGTACAAAGAAACTACGTGTAGTTGATATTCTTGATTGTTATTTGGAAAGAACTTCCAAGTTTAGGAGGTCAAATCAGTTATGAGATTTTCTCGTTAAATATCTGCTAATACAAACTTGTTATCATCCTATCTTTGGCACAGTACATCTTTATAACAACAGTTGAGCCAAAGCGAGTACAACTTTGAGTTTGTATTAGCAGATATTTAAAGGAAAAATCTCGTAGTCGCAGTTGCATGTTCTCGTAGCCGTCGTCAAATCTAAAGTTCCCTAGTAAAAACTACATGCTGGATAACTTCCTTTAACTTTACAATAAACCATTATTGGGAGCTGAGGACTCCTTCGAATCTGAGCTTCCCTTGAGTGTCAGTGCTATTTTTGAATAGCTGGAGGGTGAGTACTCACATAGCATGGTACGGCACTAACCCTCCAGCTATTCAAAAACAGCACTGACACTCAAGAGAAGCTCAGATTGAACCTCCACTCTTTGAGTTTGAGTGTGAGTGAGCTTTTAGAATACAGGCGTTAGTCCAGCTAGTATGTCCACCTAGTTTGTGCTATGGTTCAGTTGTTTTACTGTTTAAAGAATTGATATTGTTCTACACCAACAAATTGTATTTGGTGGTCATCTGCTGTAAGATCTCACGTGACTTCCGAGTGAATGCTAATGCGAGGTATAATTTGAAAATTAAACGAGACTTACCTGTAAGTTGAAGTTTGATTAAGAAGTCATATCCCTCCCGGTCCCCTGTCAGTACTCTGTAACCTATTAATGATGCCCACCAAGTATGTTCTGAGGACTGACCTCGTGGTACGCCTTGCTGTCTCACGTGACTTGCTCGTTTCTGCGAATGCTTCGGCAGATATTCAACTTACAGGTAAGTCTACTTTAATTTTCCAAGCATTTGCTACAGCGCGATTTAGTATAGAATCATTCCCCTCTTTTCATCATCAACACAAAGTGTTAACAATATGTTAATGTATGATATGTTGCAGTTCTTTGAGCGTTCCTACATGCATGGGTGTCGTTTGCGTACATGTATGCACAACTTTTAAGGGACTCTGTTAATCATCCCAGTTAGTCAAACTGTCTTGGGTAGTGTTGTAAAACAATTTCAGTTAACGATGAAAGCCAGGCATACTCATCTAGAACCAGGATCGTCTCAATTCAAAGAGGGTATCGAGTTAGCTAAGGTTTTTCTTGCAATAACATGAGCATATATGAGGTAACCAAACTCTCAAAAGAACCTTGCTCCTTCAGGGATTGTGAAAATGATGATAACCTGAATTGTTTTTATGTTGCCCTTTCGAGTATTGATAAAGTACTTTAGAGTGAACATTTTCTGAATGAAACATGAATTTCACTTTTGTGGCAAAACTGGTACGTTCAGCTTGTAAACAATTTCTCCATCACCCATGTTTTATCTTGCTGCTTCCTGAAATCTCATCCACGATTTATGTAGGGAATTTTTTGTTTTCGAAAGACATATTTATTGGTGACTAGATACTAAATATAGCTCATCACTATTCTAGTATGTCTGACTGCTCAATCTATTTTGACTGGAGCTTGGTGTCCGCGAAAATACTGACGTCATAAAGGTCCTTGTTCTCAAGTGAAAATGTGCTGACCTGTAAATGCGTTGATAAAAGGCTCGTGTTTTTCACTTTGATATATTTAGACACAAATAAATTTCCCGTGATTTGTGCTTTTGAATAGCGAAAAACTGTTCATGAGTCATGTTCCTCTTTAAATATACTTCAATGATCTGATGACCAATTTCGTTAAAACATTTTAGTAGAAAATCATTTCAGGTAAAGTGAATGAGTTCATTGCAACGAAGAAAGAGTTAGTTTGTGCTAACTATATGCCTTGATTCTCGTCCGTCTTCGTTAACAACGATACATCTTAGTTGAGAGTTATTGTGAGGATCGAAGATCCTTAAGTGGGAAAATAATCTGTTTATCGCTTCCTTTATTTATAGGTAACCTCCGGCGAGGTTCTTGTCACGATGAGCTCCATTTTCTGTGCATCAGATCAAAAAACAACTTGAGACATGTATGGGAGAAATTTGGCTATGTGCGTAAGCACATGCCGATTTATTAATTTTTATAATAACTGATGTATTAACTAATACCACAAATATTAATATAAATATGAGCTCGCACAGAAAAGGTGGGGTATTTAAAACGCCAAAAGTCTTCTTGGGTAAAGAAGACAAAATCCCACCCCAGCGCGGCAAGAAACTGCCGGAGGCAGAAAACCAACGCTAAACTCAACAATAAGAAAGAACATAAGCAGGAAATCATGCGCTCATTGTGTGTAAAAGAAATATTGTTACGAATTAATGCAAGAAATCCAGTCATGCCCCTGCGTTAACTTGCTGAATAATGCAAACTTCGTAACGTTAACGTAGCTGTACGTGAAAATTGCAGAGTAGCGTTCCGCGAGCCTTGCCCCTGCGTCAGCATCGCAGTAAACTACACGCAAACCTAGTCCTAAAAATAAGCCCACATGAAGAAAGAACAGCAACTAAGGAAACAGTGAACGTTGCAGCCGTAGCCAACCCCCACTCCAGCCAGGCCGGTATGACCCTCATGCACTCACAGTAAAACTTGGAGCACGGATATATTTTCGGAACGCATAGGATTTCCAACGTCCCGTCAATCGTATTTGTGCATCAGAAAAGCCGAATTCGGCTGCAAAAGTTGCAGCCCCGATACGAAAGCTGTGGCCTTTATATTTCCTAGTATCTAAGCCACATTGACGAAAAATTGAAGCAAGATTTGCTGTGAACCAGTTACGTGAAACAGCTTGGCCGTCAAGCATTCGAAATAGAGGGCCGTCAGAGAAGCCTCGAGGTGCAAAATAGTCAAGCAAGCTCTGCACTGGACATATGTCAGATCGTCGACATAGTGTAATTGTCATAGTTTAGGTTGGTTGTATGAGTGTTTAAAATCACCAAACACTATTTTTAGCCCAGTTAATGCTCCTGTGTTATTTACAAGTTTAACAACCTGGTTGAGTTGAAGCACTGTTGGAGACCGTGGGCAATAAGTTATTTCACCAACCCTTAAGAACGCAAAGAATGCGGTAGTACACATTGTCTTGAACAAGTACATTCGATATTCACTAGAACATACCGACGATGTTTGACTTAAAATATCACGAAGGATCGGTAGCGTTATTGGCAAGCGTGTATCAATGTGCGACGCCAGCTTCCCGTATCCTTTTAACATTTCAACGACCCAAAATACTTTAGTAGGGTCGTTAACGCCAGCAACGGTGACAGTAACCCAGTGCAGAGATATACGTGTTGGCAGTAGAGGCTGCATACTGACGTTGAAACATGTACGCTATAAACAACCTTAATTCGGCAGGTGCAATAGGTAGACGGACCAAGGCAGATTTTAACACACAATTAGCAAATTGATTTAAGAGCTTCCAAGCTCGGCGATAAGTGAGTATTGATGACGGCTGCAAACTAGATTTGAGTAAGTGAGTGGTTATAGATGCCAGTTCTCTGGCAGTAGATGAGGCGGTATGTCTACTGGTGATGGATGTATACCCACCGACGCTAGCTGCTTGAACCTGGATACCTGTAAGCGGGATAAAGAGTCGGCTAAAACGTTTTTAACACCCGCTACATGACGAGCCCTAATTAAAATATTCAATTTCAAACAGGCTAGCACCAGCCGGCGCACAAAAATCATAATGATTATATCACGCGATGTAGCTCTATTAATAATATCAACCAATGCCGCATTATCCGTAAAAAAACGTGATACGCCGATTGCGCATGCGCTCACCCCAGATCAGTACACTGAGCACAATTGGGTAAAATTCTAGAATGGCGATGTTGAGATTTTTCAATGTTCCGGCCAAGAGCCAAAACACCACTCATAGCCAAAAACCGCCTCGAAGCCTAAACTGGCGGCGGAATCAGTATACAAGTTTAAGCTATGAGAATCAAGCCAAACATCGCTTAGAAAAACGACCGACCATTAAAACCATCCAAAAAAGACTGCCAGAGGCGAAGATCATCTTTTAACCGCCTTAGTCAGGCGAATAAAATGGTGGGAAGATTTTATGCCCTTGGTTAAATCAATAAGACGCCTTAGAAAAGCCCGACCTGGGACAATTATACTGGGCATGCAAAATTAAGTATGGTAGGCCATTCAGAGACTGAATCTCCTGCAAAGTGGCCTTTTTACGCTTTAGAAAAGACGAAAGCCTTAGTTTGCATTTTTCAGATTTATCAGACGGCAAACGAGCTTCCATCCTTTCGGTGTCCAATTCAATACCGACAAAGGAAAGGATGGTTTGTGGGCCGACAGTTTTTTCTGCAGCGATAGGTACGCCCACGCATTCACAAAGTGACAAGAAACGGTGAAAGTTAATGCGACATTGGTGATATGAAGCAGCTGCCATAAAATAATCATCTAATATGTGGATAATATGCAAAATACCTAAGCGATTCCGAGCAATCCATTCAATAGCAGTGCTAAACATTTCAAAAGTGCGACATGAAGATGCACAACCCATGGGCATTGCTCGATCATGGTAAAATTTTCCTTCCCAAAATATCCCCAGCAGATCATAATCCAATGGTCTGATAGGGATAATGCGAAATGCACTTTCGATATCAGTTTTGGCTAAAAAACAACCTCGACCTAACTGCTTGATCAATCGAACCACATCATCTACGCGAGCATAAGATACAGATAATTGCTCCTGAGCAATACCATAATTTATTATATGGCTTTATGAAATCCGCGGTTTTGATTGGCTAGCGAGCGGTCCGATAAAAGCCGTATCCGGACCGTGTACGGATAATTAGACCGGTCCGGATAACTAGTTATCCGGACCGGTGTCCCGGACCGGTTTAAAAATTTTAAAAATGAGGAAGGCCATTTCATGTCTCAACATGAAAGGTGGCGAAAAATTATTGTTTATGCCTTAATTAATTTAAGAATCAATCTCAAGAGCCATATAATAAACAGTTTATTGACCTCGCTTGTTCGGTCTGTACAGTGAAATATCGGACCTCTGTTTTTTAGTACGGACCGCGCTCGCTGCTCCGTCCTAAAAAACCTCGGTCCGATATTTCATGGTACAGACCTCACGCTCGGTCAACAACCTATTATTATTGAATCACCACTCGGAAATGACAAGTGATGAATCAACCGATATTCCCCAGGGGCCTTCTTAGGCACAACACCCAAAGGAGATACACGAAAATTAGGAAAAGGTGGGTTTTCAAAAGGTCCTGCAAGTCTCTTGGCCTGCACCTCTTTAAAAATCTTAGCACTAACAATCGAAGGATTTTGGATTGCACTTAATAAATTTCCCGCATGATACAACTTGTGTGGACCTTCAAAATGAAGGGGAAAACCAAACTTAAACCCATTAGATAAAAACAAAGTTTATTTTGCATCATATCCACATAGAAGAGGAAGCATGCGCTCAATGCGAACCGGTGTTGGCAGGTCGAGATTTGGCAACGCTGGAGGGAGGGTTGGGTCCAGTCGTGGAGGGACGAAAATTGCACCGGGCTGCTGGGTGCCCAACCCCACATTTAAAACACTTATGTTGAAAGTTACAGCCCGGGCAATCCGAACCTCGGTGAAATCTACGACAGAACCCTCTAGGAACAAATAAACCCATTGAATGTGATGATGAGTTATTTCGTGCATATGTTTGCCTGGAAAGCCGTGCATTGCTCAAGTTTTGTGCACGAATCCAAAGCTCCCAGTGGGTGGTACCCCATGGCATGGCTAAGGGGTTACTTTGACGCAATACACGAAACTGAGAGTCATAAAATCGCCAATCACCCCCTCGTGCCGCCAAATCCCGAATGACCTCCCCATATTTCATTAAAGCTGGTGCCTCTGTGGGGTATTTGCCTGTGTAAACACCAACGAATATTTGAAAGGCAGTTGTCCAAACATCAACATTCGGGATAGGCTTAGATTTTGTGGCTGGTTCCAAAGATAGAGTTGGTAAAGAGGAACCAGCCTGAGCACTCAGAGACAGATGATACCTAGCATCACCTGCCCCTGAAGTAAGTAATAAGTCAAAATCGAAATATTCGTTGGCCCAAATTCTAGCCTTCAGCTTAGCGCTCACTTGAGCATCAATTGGCACAGTAATTGAATTAAAATTAGCTATATTTGAGCATGAAGGAGAAGAAACTTGGAGCAAACTCTCACCTGAGACATGCTGTAAAGTAGACGCTACCGGCCCCTGCATAGTAGCGCCCACCGGGCCGACCCCGATACCTGATATTGCCAAAGGCAACTCTTGGGTTTCCTGCGGTGAAGTGGAAGGCGGACCACCCTGATTCACAGCATTCAATGAAGCCACCACAGCCTGTGACACGGCCGAGGCAATCTGTTGTACCATATCACTCGATATTGAAGTGGAACGGCTTGGAGCTGGAACCGAAGGGGGAACTGAAGCCGCCGGAGAAGGTTCGACATCCTGTACACGCTGCCCTGATGGTTGTGTTGTTGCTGTAACCGCACGACGCCGCAATGTTGTAGGACGTGGTGCCATTGTATGCGCTCGCCGTTGTATACGGGTACTGGGACGAGTAACCGGCATATTCTGAAACAGAGAACTAAAAGACGGGGGATAGGCAAAAATTTGGTTGAATTGTATACCATGTAAACTCGAGGCCCCAGTAAGACAAATCATCATGTCAAAAAAATTACCAGTAACACAAGACAAAACGAACACAACATAAAGCAGCGAGATAATTCTGGCATACAGCGAAGGTAGCCGCAAATGAACCTCTCTTAATGCTGCACATAAAAATATATAATCGGGCAATCTGAAAACCACAGGCCGCTCCATCCCACAATATATTGACTTCAACTGCAGGCATCTGAAAACGCTTTTCCGCTCTATCCATTTTTCTATAAACACAGAAACAGTGGCAAATTATATATACCTAATCACACATATATAAAAAAGCCAATATCACACATATATAAAAAAGCCAATGCCAATGGCTTAGCTTGGACATATTCCAACAAATATACAAGTACAAATAACAAACGAATGATACACAACAATCGTATATATAAAGCCACAAATTCATGAACAGTCCCTGTGGAGAAAAACCCAATGTTGAAATCTGAACGTGCGCATCTGATAACAGCAAGTTGCTCATCACAAATATACATATCATGATAATAATTGGAGAATAAATAAAATCATCTGAATTGGGGAGTGAATAAATTTCCATGTATTATAACATGATAAAAATAGCAAGGGATGCCAAAATATATGCAAATAGGCCATGTGGCCAATAAAATAACACTCCCCAATCCCCAAATATATGTATTTATAAATTACAACGATATGACACACAAGTACACAACCGGTATAAATGCAATAATATCTGAATATCATGAACTCATGAATGCCAATGCTTTTAAAATGGCCACACGATAACTGCGGTATAAGCAGTATTGTCCGACAGAGTTACAGTGTACCCCATCTTGGCAAAAGATCGAAGGACTCGTTCAGTCCGGGAAAAGTCCCGATGCTCCCATAAAACTATATACCCGGCTCATCCGCGAGCACCACAGACAAGTATTGTCTCAAGATTACAGCTTTATCGTTAAACAATTTATCAGGCGTGTTTGAGTGCGGAACATTCCGGTTTATGACCTGGCACACACCAACTACCCCAACTTTTAGTTGCTCACAAAGCAAATGTGCAAGCCCATCAATTTTTGAGCCAACGGCCTCCGGGGGAAAAGTTGGTAAATCATCAGTGCCCACTTCAAGCAATACAATCTTTGGGCGGAGATTTTTATGCTGTTGCATGAGCCTTTGAACAGAAAGACCCCCTGTGCCCTTCAAACAGATATAATCCGACTCGGGGAGGTGAAAATTCTGACTCGCACGCGGATCAAATCCCGCCTCTAACTCACGCTGTAAGCGACGAACAAAAGAGTGCCCTAGAACCAGGATTGTCGGAACAGTAACTGACATTATTTAAAAGTATAAATAAAGAAACAAAGGTTACAATACCTGCTAAAAAATGAATAAATTCTTCAGAAACTTAGGGATGACTGATATGACGCTTGAGCTTTCACGTGCTGAGCAGAATGACCGATCATGCCGCTAACCTGCATTTTTATACGCCATAGCCCGTTATCACGTGCATCACATGAAAATCACTCATGTGTGTAATTACTTGTTTATCAAGTAATTTCACACACGTGCGTGACATGCCTACTTACGATAAATAACAATACAATAAATTAAATAATAAACAATTATTGGATAAGATTTTTTTGATATCCTTCGGCTTCGCCTGATAACACTTACCTTGACCTTGATAATTCCGGATATCACAAAAACCGATTTCAATAATTGTTTTATTATACATTGCATTTTTATTAAACTCCTTCCATAAACAACGATTTAAATTCTGTCGCACAAAACAACGTTTAGTTCTAAAATATTGGGGTAAAAACCAATTATAAAATAAAAACAAGAACATTATATTAGAAAGTCAAAATATTAGTATAGGAAATAGCACGGTTCGAGAAGTATTAATGAAAAATTGCACACGTGTTTGGCGAAATATTCGTAATACCGCGAGTGCGAAGCACAAGCGGTATTACGAATATTTCATAAACACAGTGCAATTTTTCATTAATACTTCGAGAACAAGTGCTATTTCGTATTAATATTATTATTAACAATTTTTACTCAATTTTACTCAATTGACGTTGCTCAATTTTTACTAGGGGTATTTGGGAGAAAATACCACATGTGGTATTTTCTCCCAAATACCCATAGTAAAAATAATTAAGAGAAAATTTTGATGTTCTTAGCCAATCAGAAACGAGGAAAATTGTTAATAATGATATTAGAAACCTAATTTGCTTACTATAGTCGTGATAAAAGTTTCAAAAGAGTGTATTTTTTACGTGAAAACGTCAAAAAAACATCGTTTATCATGTTGTTTTTTCTTGTTTTTATTCTTGTATGTAAAGCTGCCGCTCGTTAAAAAAGTACGTACTGCGGGCTCAACCTACAGATATCTGCTAGCAGATAACTCAGTTATCTGTAGGTTGCGTGATTGCCATATTTAACTGTAGGCAATTAGCCAATCAGAAGACACGTAGTGACTACAATGTATAATAATAATAATTAACTGCCTGAAGCAATAAAGACTTTATTGGCTCGCCAATAATTCCTATATATATGTATATGTAATAATATAATGCAATTTATTAATTATTAATGATTAGGAGATTTTAACCCAGTTTTCAACAGGGCAAATTTGTTCATGCCAAGTGAATCTAAAAACTAATTTCAGCAACTTGATTGGTTACCGAAAAAATTTGCCGCGAAAGACTAGATACGAATCCTACTATTTCACGGCGAATTTTTTCACTAACCAATAACATTGCCGAAATTTGTTTTTGGTTTAGTTCCGGGAACAAATCGCATCGTGAAAATATGCAAGCGTAAATTCTACAATTCATAATGTTTTTGAGTTAACGACCAGCGAAGACAACTTTTTGCTAGCTCTCTATTTCCATATTACTGGAGGGCCACCAATGACAACGATACATCTTAGTTGTGAGTTATTTTGAGGGTCCAAACATCTTAAGTACAAATCACAATCAATACATTGGCTGTCGTTGATGCAAGACTGCTCGTAATCTGGACAGGAACTATCAGGAACCAGCTGAGCAAGACTACGAACTCTCCAATTATCAGGAGTCACCTACAAAATGATAAGTATAAGGTAAATTGCTTAGTTTTTATCAGTTTATTTCCTATCCAACGGTAGTAGTTTTTAGTCTTATTCACTACTATTTTTATCACTATTTTTCCTTTCTTTTAAAAACATTCGAACTAATTCGAACTGGTACCATATTATATTTATTTACAGTTTACTTATGATCTACCGGCTTAAATAAAAATCCATATGGCTTGTAGTAGGCTCCTAGCCTCCTAGCCCACTTCTTGTATATAT
The DNA here is from genome assembly GCA_016169945.1 of Trachythela sp. YZ-2020. Lineage (NCBI taxonomy): Eukaryota > Metazoa > Cnidaria > Anthozoa > Malacalcyonacea > Clavulariidae > Trachythela > Trachythela sp. YZ-2020. Next base: position 96,020 of record JADLSH010000056.1, on the reverse strand, counting down.
ATATATATTAATAAGGTTCGGAGTCTTTAAATTCTTGGTTGATTCATTTATTACTCTACAATATTGTTTCGTGAGGTTCAAAGACCTCACTCGTCAGGAGTGATTACTGAATGAATATAACAGTTGAGCGCGCGCGGAGTTTGCTACGCAAGCGGGAATTCAAACCTGCCGCTTACACTGTACGTGCGTCTCACGTGTGCATTCACCTGGGACTAATTGTATCTCAACAATGACTTCTTCCTATGCCTACATGATGATACGAGTTCGTTCCTTTTGTTAAGTGTACATCGGTATGGCTGGTAAATAATGACATATTTCTCTCTAAGGCACAAATTACATCGTTTGCTTGCACTGTTGTAAGATTTTGCTTTCGAAATAATTTGCCACGAAATTTCGTGGTTTACATTATTGTCTTTGAGAGTCCAAACGTGTTTACTCAGTTCTGTTGAGTTTCTCAAAGATGGGTTCCGGAATGAGGCGGTGTGGTTTCTGTATCTAGTTTTAAATTCATTATCAGTGAGGCCTACGTATGTTTCACACGTGTTGTTATCTTTGCGTTTTACACATGCTTGATATACCACAGCCGATTGAAGGCATTTTCCGCGAAGGGGGCATTTCTTCTTGTCACGGCAATTACATGACTTATTGCTTTCTTCGTCTTCAGGCTTGTTGTTGTTGTCGTTGTGGTCCATTAGATGTTTCTTATTATGGGCGTCGATGATTTGTTTGACGTTGTTCATGCAGCTGTAACTGATTTTGATGGTATTTCTGTTGAATATTTTTCTGAGATTGTTGCCTTTTGGAAAGCATTTATCAACAAGGTTAAGGAATTTCTTGCCAACATTGGTCTCGACATTCTTGCTGAACGGGGGATTGTACCACAGGATGTTGTTTCTCGGTCTGTTTTTTCTTTTGTTTGTGGTCTTAGGTTCAAACTCAAGTTTGTGGTTGTATCCGCTCGCATTCAGTGCGCTCTGATAGGGTGGTGCGGCAAGATCGAAAGACTTCTTGTTTGATGATATGGACGAAAGACGTCTGTTGATGCCTGCGGGTATATTTTTGATGGTAGAAGGCGGATGGTTGCTCTGTCGGTGTACATATAGCGGAGTGTTGTTGGGTTTTGCATAGGGGCTGTATGTACCCTCCGTGAGGTTGAAAGTGACGTCCAGAAAGTTTACGACTTTTTTGTTCACCTCTATGGTAATTCGTAGGCCGTGTTCTTTGAATATGGAGCTGATCTTATTCTTGGTTCTCTCGGTTCTCTCGGTTTCTTTTGGCGTGGCGTCGGTAACAGCCAAACCATCATCTCGGTATAGACCAATTCTGTTCCCGTGTAATGGCTGGAGTTGCGATAGTAGGAAAGCGCCGACTAGCTCGCATGTTTCTGCGCCATCAAAGCTCCCCATGGTGACGTCAAAAAGGCTAGTCGTGTTCTTCTTTTGCCATTCTTGTTTCTTATTGTTGAGGAGTGAGTTCTTCGCCTGTATGATGATGTTTCTTTCGTCTTCTGTTATGTTGTCGTATTTCGAGGCGAAGTTCAGCGCTTTCGTCAAAAGCTCCTCCTTGATGGACGGGTAGAATTCCACCATATCAAAACAGATGAAATTGTGTTTCTCTTTGCTTTCGATGGAGTTGAACCAATTAATGACCGAAGAGGTGTTCTTCCATTGGTTTATCTTAGTGGCTGCTATAATATTTCTGTTTATTCTATCCAGTATCTGTTTGCTGATTTTGCCGATTTCTGATTTGGTGGGATTTATTAGTCTGCAAGTAGGTTTGTTTACAAAGTTAGGTTTATGGTCTTTCAGTGTTATAAACGCTTCTTTTTTTGAGGTGATGTCTATTCTATCGTCTATGTCAAGTTTAGTGGCGAACTTTTTATCTTCCTGCTGGATTTTACGTGCTATTGTGTCAGAGGACTTCTTATATGATTTGGTGATGTTTTTGTCAATTAACTCGTTGTATTTAGCGGGCTCCATCTTGTAGAAGTTTGTGGTTTTATCTGCAGAGACAAATAGTTTACTGTCATTATCGATGCACTTGACATCTTTTTTGAAGTTGTTTAAAAAGGAATCATTTGTTGGTTTGAACTGTATGTTTTGGGTGATATCTAGCATTCCTTCTTCGAATTCTTTGAGTTCAACTATTGGTGGAGGGTTCTTTGTGGAACTGAAACCGTATGTTTGCTTGGTGGTTGAACTCGTGTCAGGATTGAGGAAGAAGTATGCTTTCCAACGCATTCTCCGGAGGAAGCATTCGGTTTTCTCGATGAGGCGGTGTTTGTAGTCCTTTTCCGATGGAATGGGAATATTCTTAGTTGAATAGTCAAGGTTAAATTTCTCCATGGTAAGTTATCGTAAAGTGCTCAACAAGCTAGGAGCGTTAGGTAAATAAATAAGTACTTCGATAATTTCTATCAGACAGTGCTCAATACTATTGTAGAGCGATGATATTAATAAGGTTCGGAGTCTTTAAATTCTTGGTTGATTCATTTATTACTCTACAATATTGTTTCGTGAGGTTCAAAGACCTCACTCGTCAGGAGTGATTACTGAATGAATATAACAGTTGAGCGCGCGCGGAGTTTGCTACGCAAGCGGGAATTCAAACCTGCCGCTTACACTGTACGTGCGTCTCACGTGTGCATTCACCTGGGACTAATTGTATCTCAACAATGACTTCTTCCTATGCCTACATGATGATACGAGTTCGTTCCTTTTGTTAAGTGTACATTGTGATCTACTAAGTCGAATCCCTTTTGGAAATCAGCAAAAAAAAACAGCCGGGCACTGCAGGAACCTCTCGCAAGGGCGGCCAATTACCTTGGCATTGAACTTGATGTTCCACTAATTTATCACGACGGTAAAACTCTTTTTTGCAGTTGTTACAGGTATGAGTAACGAACTCGTATCATCATGTAGGCATAGGAAGAAGTCATTGTTGAGATACAATTAGTCCCAGGTGAATGCACACGTGAGACGCACGTAAGCGGCAGGTTTGAATTCCCGCTTGCGTAGCAAACTCCGCGCGCGCTCAACTGTTATATTCGTATAGGAAATAGCACGGTTCGAAAAGTATTAATGAAAAATTGCACGCGTGTTTGGCGAAATATTCTTAATACCGCGAGTGCGAAGCACGAGCGGTATTACGAATATTTCGCCAAACACAAGTGCAATTTTTCATTAATACTTCGAGAACAAGTGCTATTTCGTATTAATATTATTATTAACAATTTTTACTCAATTTTTACTCAATTTTACTCAATTGACGTTGCTCAATTTTTACTAGGGGTATTTGGGAGAAAATACCACATGTGGTATTTTCTCCCAAATACCCATAGTAAAAAGAATTAAGAGAAAATGTTGATGTTCTTAGCCAATCAGAAACGAGGAAAATTGTTAATAATGATATTAATTCAGTAATCACTCCTGACGAGTGAGGTCTTTGAACCTCACGAAACAATATTGTAGAGTAATAAATGAATCAACCAAGAATTTAAAGACTCCGAACCTTATTAATATCATTGCTCTACAATAGTATTGAGCACTGTCTGATAGAAATTATCGAAGTACTTATTTATTTATATATATATATATATATAGCCGCTTATTAGTTAGACTTGCTCCAATTGTCTTTCTGTATCGATCCACTATGGTGCAAATAACATGACGTATCTCGGGGTGGCGGTACGTGTGAGATTGAGATTAGTTCTGTGAACTGTTTAATTTCATTAGCATAAATGAATTGCACTATTTTAGGTCGATACAGAAAGACAATGAAAAAGAGAATTGAAAGAAGTCTAACCGCTTCGATTTAGTTTTTGAATCGAGATTTTGCGAACTTGTCAAGTCTCTCTTTCTCGCTCCACCGCCCCGCGCTACGTCATGTTATTTACACTATAGTGGATCGATACAGAAAGACAATGAAAGAGAGACTTAAAGCAAGTCTACTGAGTAGTATGACAAGGGCGCAGATTAATGAGGGATTCGACCATCTCGGAGGGTTCTACGGTTTCTAAATTTGCCGAGGCGCAGCAGCCATTTTAGCAATCTGTTGCATTCCCGTACTTCCTTCTAGAAAACTGCTGATTTTTTATTTCAGTTCCGATTATCTTCCAATCAAACTGACGAGTTTGTTACAATTTTTTGCACTGTGCATGGTTAAGGTTTTGCACTATGATTGCAAATTTTTACAATGTGATGACAAATTTTTGCACTGCTGTTTCAGATAAACTCCACTGTAAGCAGCCATTTATACAGTCTACTAACATTTTGTTTCATATTATTAAAATATTAAACACTTATGTGAACAGCATTATGTCAGATAAAGAAATATGTACGTTTTTTATGGTGAATTGATACTCTTCGGTTTGTTAAATGATGGGAGATGTCATGAAAATATATCAAAGGTTGTTGATTTCGTTTTATTTCCCGAACTTCGTTAATCATGAAAAGCCACGCAAGAAGCAAGAAGCAAGAATTAAGACTATATGGATAAAACCCAAGCCACCTATAGGGCCATAACTTGGGACTGATATTTGAGAGATATAATATGAAGAAGAGAAAACCAACGTGCAAGAATATATTCTGGCTTTTAGGAAACTATGTGAATTCAAGATCGTGTAAATTACCAACCAAGGTATTCATCTTATATGACATAACTAGAAATACATTCATGCAGTAACCCCTCGCCATTAGAACCAAATAATTATTCTCCCGAACAACCCAAAAGTTATTGTAACATGAAGTACAAAATCGTTTACTGTAACCATGGTAACACGCAAGCGCTGTATTTTAAATACTCTATATTTCTTTTCTTTTCTGTACAAACTGTGATAATATTTTTACTTTTAACAATAAAATTACCAATTGCCCAACTATTTAAAGTAGGTATGTTATTTTGTTCTTTCAGTTGGCTTTGATTTACTGTAAGGCCACATAAAAAAAATTACTTGTTTAGCGTCCCCGCCCGACCTGAGCTAGCACCCGACCTCAACTTTTTTTTATTTTTTATTTTCTAAAAAGCCTTCAAAATTCGTGTAAAAACTCTCAAAACAACGCTTTTGTGCTTGTGGTAACGTTAAAATGATGATTTCAATCGTAAATATTTGTATTCTGTAGCTTCACTTCCGCTTAAACGCAAATTGATATTGGCACCCAGTCCTCTTCCGGCCTCGGCTATAATTCAAAATGGCCGCCGTTTTACTGTTTTGGATTTTGAGCCATATGTTATTATCTTTTGATGAATTAAGTATAAAATACATTGTTATGTATTTCAAAAATAAAAAATAAATCCGCCCGCCCGACCTGAAAAATTTTGATGAGGTGGACGCTAAACAAGTAATTTTTTTTATGTGGCCTAAAATTCAATCTTAGACGTCTCACAAAACGTTTCGAAATTGTTTTTTGAACAGTAGTTTTATACTATGAAGTTTTTTGGATTAAATATGTTGTTTCTTTTCTATATAACGCATTTGAATTAATACTAAAACAATGTTGTATTGGCCACACAGGATGAACTACGCAATTTCAAAACCACAAACTATAGTGCATGCCAATTGACGACAAAACTGCAAAAGCAAGTATGCAAAATAAACACTTACCTTTCTCGGCCTTTCGACTGCTTTCTTTCACTTCTCTTGTTTTGGAGACTTAACATTTGTCTGAATTAATATGTCCCGGACTCCAGAGTACAATTTTGAAAAAAGTTTTCAGATAAATGCATTATAATTTATAAATGCCAAAAATAAAATGCCAAAATGGCAGTTATTTTTCTGACGTATGCATATAAAAACAAAATCGTTGTCTTAGCCAATCATGATGTTGCTAGTTACCAGTTTCCTCTCGGCTTTAACTCGCGCATGCGCATAACTTAAAAAACCGTCCATGACAAAAAAATGGTGGACGACTTTGCATTCCACAATGTTTTCACATACCCGGGTGTAAATATCCGAGCGGAATTAGTACCCTCGCACGCCGCTTCGGGCCAGCTCGGGGATAATTTTTTTATAAAGCTTCTACCTTGAGCATACGATTAACATTGTGGCTTATAGTTGCTCATTTCTGTTCACATTACCGCGCTATTCACTTAGTGCTATGAAAGGAATAATTATGATATTAATCACTATTTTTGGAATGTATTTAGCAGTTCCGAAAACGTTGGTTCTACTAACTTTTCCCTGTGTGCAGTTATTGCTAACATTAATGGTAGAAAGGACCACTTCTTCCAAAGAGAAAAGAACAAGCCTTAAAATATGACCTGAATAATTTTAGAACGTCCGTTATATTCTGAAAATTATTCAGCATAAGAATGAATCCCTTTCTTTATACATGACCTAGTAGAGTCTAGTTCTTTGAAAATACGAACTTAATGCTTCCTTATATTTATGCCACGGACATTCCACTTCGCCTAGCATCGATTCCCTCTCACAATTCCTTTTTCTATACTCACCCTGAATAATGTCTTGGACTCCCCTGAATTGACAGTGAAGATCAACAGACAGAACAAAACAAATCGACAAAAATATATCATTTTTGGTGCAAATCAAACTCCAACAGCTCTGATCAATAGATGTGAAAATTTTTGCCGCTCTCAGTGATATGCTTAATGACACTGTTTAACTTAAACTAAACTTTTAATAGTTTTAGGACGTATAAATATTCGGAAATGTTGCTAATGAGAGCTGATTCATGTTCTCACGCTAATTATACTTAATTATTAAAGCATTTGCTACAGCGCGATTTAGTCGCATGATCAATATATCAACTACATTGTAGTGTAGAATCTTTCTCTTCTTTTAATCATCAACATAAATTGTTGACGATACGTTCAGTTATGTACAATATGTTGCAGTTTTGTGTGCATTCCCACGCGGGTCTCGTTTCGTTCTTGTATATGCATAACATTTAAAGGACCCCTTAAATCATCCTGGTTACCCAAACTATCCCAGTTAGTGTTGCAAAACAATTTCAGTTTATGATGAAAGCGCGAAGCTAACGCACTTATAACCATGACCTGTCTAACCATAACCGGGGTACATGGGCAGCTAAACTTGGAAAACCGGAGTACCCGGAGAAAGACCCTCGAAGAACAGGAGAGAGCCAACCAATCTCAACTTACATTAGTTTATCAAGGACACTGGCGTTACCCAAGCTGAGTAAATACGTGCCCTCGACCTGCTGTACATAGAGCCGGCTTATATATAGCGCGCTAATCGCATCTGCCACGCGTGCTTCCCACCGCTTTGCGGTGCTCGTGCTTCGACAATAACAATGGCTGATTTGTTGTACGCGTAATTACTAATTTCTGAGTATGCCGACTATTTTTGCCAAATATAGAATCCAAATTAAGACATACACATTTAATGATAGTTTCGTAAATCTATTATTCCCTGATAATCAGACTACTAAAACGAAAAACAATTATTTTAACGTATTGAATCAAGCAGTTATCGAGTCAGTTTTGGCTGAATACTTCGACATGAACATTGCAGACTAGCGTTTCTGTGTTTTTGTCGACAGAAATGTGAACAACTACAATATTATTTATGTTTCCGTTTCGTACTAAATATAATGCTTGAGGATAAAAATATGTCTTTAAAAAAACGTTAAACAGTATTCCTCTTAAGTTACAGGGTTATAGTTTGATAAGGGTATAAATTAGCCCATATAATGGATGTCGCGAATGACGACAGCTTTTTGCACTCGCGTTTCCTGTCCATTCCTATCGATAGTCTATGATATGAACAAACACGTACCTTAAAACCGAGCCAACGGCGCATCAGCGCCGTTCCGGGCTTACCCCGAGGCAAGGGTGCAATTTTTATTGAGTTCAATTCAATTAAACATGCACAACCAGTTTTTTAAAGATGACAAAAGTAAAACAAGTACGAGGAACAAGTGCGATTTTGAGGTCTTCAAAAAACTCACGATTGCTTGTTTTAATCAATTGCACAGGAAACCATCTTATTACCTCTTTACATACAATACACTAAAGCTTTATACTTTTGCATTGCGAGTCGCTTTGGCCAAACGTCTTTTGATCAAGTTGTTTTTTAGCTCCGTACAGTACCTGATTTCTTTAGATCACCATAATTATATACTATACATTCCCAATTTCAGTGTTAAGGCAGAAGACACAATATGTAGGTACAAATGTCACTTAATGCAGTTCTATTGTCGCTATATGTTAAACATGCACAAGTCTATGATTGAACAGTTCAATGCTTTGTAATGAATAATATTTTAATCCTTCCTGCCTTGATCAGCTGGGGTTTCAACTGCAATTTTATTCCTACCCTGATATAGTTTTATACGACGAATTGTCTTTCAACACTGATGAAATATTTCGTTCAGTAGCATTCACTCGCTCCCGCATTTCCTCTCTCTATATATAGTCTTTGATTTCCCTGAATCTGCATTGAAGATCAATAGACAGAGTAACGCAAATCCACGAAAATATGTCATTTTTAGTTGAAATGAAACTACAATATTCGCATCAATTCATGTGAAAATATTTACTGCTCTCGAATGGCCGCTCTCGTTGATATGCTAATTGCTATGTACTTAAACTAAACTTGCAATTATCTCGAACGTGCGGTGCCATTGTGGGTAGAGTATAACGAAGATTCGGCGGTTGACTGCCTGAAAAAAAACAATAAGAACTTTGACGTTTCGAGGGAAGGCCCTTCGTCGGGAAGTTAGTCTTCGTCTACTAACTTCCAGACGAAGGGCCTTCGCTCGAGACGTCGAAGTTGTTATTTTATTTTCCAGGCATGATGAATACATAAAATTATCGCAAAAAAGTTGTTAATGAGAGCTCATAATAATGGGTAATTATATTTCGATTTTGTATAAAGCATTTGTTTCATTTTCCCGATTTAGTCCCATGACCAATATCGGTCACCTATTGTATAGTAGAGAATATTCTCGTCTATAGGTTTAATTTCTCGATTGCAATATTCCAGGTTAAATAAAATGCTCGTTCACACAAATTTTGTCCATATCAAAATATTTATTTGATACTAAATTTGAGAATAAATTACAATATTCTACATAGCAGGCTCATGAAAATTGTGCTGGTTTATATGAATTTTTAAACAGGAAAAAAACATTTTTATAAACTGCAAATCAATATGCAGCGACCAAAGTCAAACTGACAATAATTATACGGTTTCATATACACAATAATAAGAAATAACAGTAACTATCCTCCCACTATTGTACCCATTAAATATTTTACCCTACAAAACGTTGAGCTGTAGACGCCTCAACTTTTCGATACAAAAGTCATACTATATGCCACTTTACCATTGGCTTTGAGGTCAGAGCACTTGCACAACATCAAATGTCCGGCAGTAAATAGTGCAGTGGTGTCTCAGTCGTGAAGCCAGCTAGACATTAGCAAACAGGTCATGCTACGCAAATATATATTTTAAACTAGTAATTTCTAATAGAAAGATAATTGCTGCGAGGGGTCAGATCAGTCCTGATTAAATTTAAAACCCTTGAAATATTACCAGTAGATCTTTGTAGATTACATAAGATCTTTATTTATTATTAACTACCAAACACTATTATTAAGAACCAAACCCAACAGAACTATTAACTACGAAACCGAACTATTCACCACCAAACACAACTATTTAATGGACAGTTTGTTGACCTGATAAATTGTTCGTGAACGTTTAGAAACAGATACCTTTGTAATAACATAAATTAAACCAACCATATTTGTTTATTTGATGTATTGTAATATATCGATTATTGTTCATTGTTGAACAGTAAGTACTTTGAACTGAACAGTATCATAGGCAATAGTATAACTGTTTGCCACCTTTATCGTTAGGTGCTAATGTTTATATAGCCACATGGCTATAAGACTTTGCAGGTTCATATCTTCGGTTCAGTGCATGCTATGTAGATGACATCCGTTTTTCAGCGTTTTACGATCTCTTTAGCCAAGTAAATTGTGTTTGTTTACAACGCTATGCGGCCGCTTTATCCCCACTCAAACACATCTGAACTTTGTATTGTTTACAAATTAACAATAATACAAACTAATTAAATATTCATTTCGCTTTCCTACCTTTGGTTTACACACTACATACTCGGACATAATCTAGCCCTTTTACGGCAATTCTCGTTTATATTGTGTATTTGTTGCGACTTGAAAACGACGTGCGAACATTGCGAACACGTGTGTCTGGTTAAAAAAACTCGCTGTCCAATACATCGCAGGCTCAGAGGATCTTTTGTGACTTCTAGCTCTTTATATCAATTTATGAGTGTAAGTATTGTTTGAAAGGAAATAAATATAAGAATACAACGTCTCTCAACTTCGAATCAACAAAACCAGCGACTTTTTGCGCTCGAATTGTTAACAGGAAGTGAGGGGATTTAAACAGGAAGTGAGGAACTTTAAACAGGAAGTGAGGAACTTTTAATTGTTTTAGGAAATTTGCAATGTTCCTAAAGGGATTTGCAAAAGGGTTTTTCAAAATTGCAAATGTAATTAGGAAAATTGCAAATAAATTAGCAACTGAAAAGAGAAACGCTTGACCTGGATTAGCTGTAATTAACTTGTTACTAACAATTCTATACTGACATCATTCTATACTGACTTTAAATGTCTTGTTTGAAAGTAATTTGCTGGGCTTTAATATTTATATTTAAATTTAACTATTTTTGTGTAAAAGGGGAGAATATTCCCGTTACTATTAAATATCCACTTATCGGCAGCATGAGAGCATTATGGATTTACATTGACTGGTGCATAAACTTCTCACAATCAAAATATATCAACCAAGCGTTCGACCATTTACATGTGATAGTATTAAATAGCTGGACAATGGGCCCAGTGATTTTACATTCTTGGACCGGTTTCAAACATGTGAAAATATATAATAGTCATACGAAGCTGACCTATTGGTATCGATGAAACATTTCAGCTTACAAAATACAGCAGAATTTAGATACATGACTCTGAATGACAGTATACCAGTTTAATAGTGATGACAAAGATGCAATCTTTTGAACTCAACTAATATCTTTAGAGTAGGCAATCCATTTTTTTCCACACTGTATGAACATCTATTCAAATCTCATTTGAAAGTTGTAGCTGATATTTGAAGTGGTGAAATCTTTAAATAAAGCTATATACGAGGACGTGGTCGTCATGGTGCGCTCTGAGTATTTAACTGTCAATATCTGTTATATGCAGTTGGTCAATATAAACATTGAAAGTCCGAGTAAAATTGAAGATTTTGTATAGTATCATTTGCTAAAGTAATTTTAAATTGGAAATGTATTATTTTCAGCGTTTTAATTGATATATTGTCGCGGCAAATTCAAATTTTAAGCGGGGACAACATGCTTATCAACATTCACGAATGAAACAAGATTGCAAATATTTCCTAACAAAATCGCTCTATTACACATAAAAAGTAACAATAACCTTACCTGAATATTATTCAGTGGTCACTAGTCGCCGATGTATTACTTCTCAAAATCCAGTTTAACTTGTGTAAAAAATATAAAATTTCGAGCTCGAATTCGATTAACAGAATAAAAATAAGATTTTTGAAAAAATTGAGGTGTTATGACTCCATCCCGAGAACCTTTGCGCGTGTAGTAAGAAGTAACTAGACACCTGTCTGTTATTATTAACCAGCCCCTCATTCATTTCTCGTTCATTTTTTGATAGAGTGACAAAACTTCAATCACCAGTAAATATTTGAGAGTTTGTGTTACATATAGAGCTCTTAATGCTATTAAAGTGGCTCCCTGCAGTTTTTTAAGAGGGAAGACTTCTTTCTTCGATCCGAAATTTCCTACAACTATTATTTGTATAAAAATCAAAACGTCTGACCCAACAATGGCCTTAGGCTTAGGTACATGTATACTTCATTACATGTTTCGGTGCTACAGAAACCTTCTCAATAAATTAAATAGAACTTAAATGCTTATGATTTAAGCCAAAATATTCCCGCTGGCTTTCTTTTTGTATTTACGGAAAAGCTGCAGTGACTGAACTCACGTCATGCTCAATCATTTAATGATTTTTTTGATATCTCGTTCGATAGAACTAATAGTAGGTGGTGTTTTCTAGATGGAATATTCGAACGAAAATCTGTATTCATTCTTAGACCTAACAGGAGCAGTTGCGAAAAATGCAACTTTAGGCCCTCTGGCAGGAATCGAACTGCGGCCCTGCGATTCCGGCGCAACGCTCTAACCAACTCAGCTACAGAGTCCTGTTGCTGAGCATTAACGTACCGCGAATTCGTGTATATATAGTGCAGTGATGCCAGTAGAAGGTATGGGTAAATATCACGATTTTTTGGGCATCTCGTTCGATACAACTAATAGTAGCAGGTATTTTGTAGATGGAATATTCGAATCAAAATTTATATACATTTTTAGACCTAGCCAGGAGCAGTTCCGAAAATGCAAACCTAACCTGTCGTCAATTCGTATTTTCAGGGTGATCGTCAAGTCGCCCTGTTGTGAATTATAGAGATAAAAGATTGAACGAATGTTGAATGACAACAGGTAACATGTTTCGGGGTTTAGCATTCAATTTTACCAGATATTTATTGATTAATTTAATTTAAGTTTAACAACAATTACCACTGAAAACATATTAAGTGCAGTTTTTGCGAAACAGGGCAACCTGTTGGCCCCGTGCTTTCTCGCACTACTTGGGCAAAGGGAGCATGCAGCTTTCCCCACTGCCCGCGTAGCTCCGGTGCCATGGGATCCGAGAAAATTCGCGGCGAATTGAAAGATAATGAAAATAGCACGAGTCTACCCTTACGAAAAAACCACATGTAGAAACCACATGTGAAACCACATGTGGTTCACATGTGAAATTGGAACATGTGGTTTTCATGTGGTAATGTCACATGTGGTTCACATGTGGTAACATGTGATTCACATGTGGTAATATCACATTCCCATGTGTTTTATATGTGATATTACCACATGAAAACCACATGTTCCAATCACATGTGAATCACATGTGATTCACATGTGTCTTCAAAACAGATGAATTTGGAACAACCACATGTGATTCACATGTGGTTCACATGTGACCAAATAAGTAATACTTCATATTATACCGAAGTAATACTTCATACTACCAGTCACACATACATAATAATGGATGCACACATAAAACACTTGTACGTCAGTAAAATGATATCTGCAAATATATTACTCATGATAAAATGGAAAATCATACATTAACTGGAAACCCATATACAGCTAATTCAAAAGATTATCCTTTGCAAACCTTAAACACTAATACCTAAACTCGGTTGTCATAAGCGCGCAAAAATAATGGGAGCATCGTTTCATCTGTTTAGAAATCACATATGGGCACCATTTCTTAGAGACATATGGTAGTAATAATTAAAATATCTCCTCACGGGCAATTCATTCAAATAGCTGCAATATTCAACTTCCAAGCCTGAATCTGGTTCTCCCATTAAGCTTTGCACGCTTAGAGTTTAAATTTCTCAAAGGGCAACCTTTTTTAATAAGCTGTTAATATACATGAGAGCAAATATATGATATATGAGAGAAAATTCTTAAATATCCTTCAATTTCTCTTAATTATTAATTGCCTGCATCTCCCTGTCTCTTTCTACTACCATCCATTGAATTTCTTAAGTCTTTACATTTCTGTGCCATCATTGATTTGACGATGGCATCAGTGACCTCTGGAAACCTTTTTATGACAAAAGCTAGAACAATAAAACACTATTGTTAATACGGTATGACCAATTTGGTTGGTAAATTCCAATGTAAATGAAGGACCAAAGTAAAGGGGTTTATTTAGGAACAAAATTTATTCTCAAATTGATTACAATTTTTTCACATTGATTTCAAATAATAGATACCACATTGATCAAGTTTCAGTTACCAGTCCCAACAGTGCTAATGACACTTTATCAACAACCAGGAATTACCATTACCAACTTGCACTCAACATGATTTGTAAGCTTTGCAACTGCCGCCAATTATTGAATTGTTGCAAGTAAAACAAAATGACCATTTGTAAATGATATTTTTTAGCATTGTTATTTGAAATAATCAGACAACCAAATTTTCAAGATAGCCATTGCAATGTACAATGACAATTTTGTAAGTTAAGACACAATCAGAAACTCTAGCCTCCACTTAAGAGTTGTTTCAGAACATTTGTTTCATAGACTACATTTCAAGTCTTTAAGATATGGAAGAAAATCCTACAGTATACTGTTGCTAATGCCAGACAATTTATCTTCTCAGTGTTATCATTCTTTGAGAGCACTTGTAAAATTTGGTTGCATTGAAAGGAGACTACTAGCATTATTGTGCTACATACTAAAACAACTTTGGAAACATGCCAAGCTAACAAGCTGTATCAAAGTTACAAAGGTAGCATGTGTATATACATACCATCAATTGGTAAAAGAAGAAAACACAATTACTAACCTATAATCAGTTCAACCTTGGTGCGATCTAATGCAGGCCGTCCCTCTTTGCTTTTTCCTGTCACAGAGGATTCTGCTAAAACCTTTCTTTCAAAAACAGCAGTCATGAGGTTTACCGTCATTTTTTTGAAATTAGGTGACCTTATAACCTCACCCATTTGGACTGAGTCAATATAATCCTAGGAAGTAAAATTAAATATAAGAGAAACACAATTATTATTGAAAGGCAAGCAATCTATGAATCACATCTAGTCAGCTTAAATTTTGGGAGGACATTAATTCCCAGCCGGTAGGGGCTAATTTAAATTATTACAGTTTTACAGATTAGGTTACATGGCATTTGGTTATCAGAACAAAATGTTAACCACTTAACCCAATGCAATGACAACAGCAGTGTTAGCCACTTTATATATTTTACTCTGTCTAAAGCCAGATTATTTTATTACTCGCACCGGGAATGGGTTAATAGATATTATTGACATAGTTAGGATCAAAGGGAGACTTTGGTGACAAATACTGTAATGCGCTTTACACAATGTACAAACTCAAACATACCATTAACTTTGGTGAATTTGACCCTTCCATTTCTTCAACATCCTGCTCCTCTGAGGAACAGCTGCTTGGGGTAGCCGACGATCTTGCAGATTGAGTAGATGGTCTTGTGGCAAGAGGAGATGGTCTTGTGGCAAGAGGAGATGGTCGGGGGCTAGGCGTTTTGGGGTTAGAAACAACAAAGAACTTCGGTTGGTTAATATCATTCTTTTTGTTGGTTTCAGTAAGGGCTGCCAAAACTGCCTCCTTTATCAAACCAGGCAATCCTAAAGTAAACATGATGGTAATGATTTATTGATTTCATCAGTGAAACCTTATTCTCAGCAAAGTTTTATCACCTTATCTGCAGCAAAGTTAATCATGCTGCAAAAGATCAGAGGCAACTACAACTACAAGAAAATGTTTTATTACAGGACTCACTTTTATGAAGTCTTGAAACTTCACTTTGTAGTTTCTTTACTTCCTCCTGTAATAGTTTGTCTGAAGAAGCTGGTACCGGTACACTAGGTGTTTCACCTGAAGCTCATCGAGTCATACATATACTTGTCAATATGTTCTTCACTGGACTCGTCAGACTCAACAGGGTGCCAATCCTGCTAAGTACTTGTTTATAGGCTTTCCTCTCTGCAAGTTTTTAACATCTTTATTTTTCTATGAAAAGATTATAAAACATATAATTAGTCTTTAGAGTTCTATGAAAGGTTAATCTGGAATATTTGGTTAGGTAGATAATCCAAGTGGATATTCCAAATATTCTTATCACCAAATATTCCAGATCAAAATTTCCACCAAGTGATTAGTGCAATAAAATCCTTCAAAGTTTATTCTATGAAAGGCAGCTCATCTAAATGAATGGCTTAGGTCCATTGTTGTGGAGCTATCATTAGCAGATTTCATTTCAATTAATCTTTCTATAGATTACAAATTAAATCTGTTGAGTTACCAGTATGCCAATGTAAGCCTTGTGGTTTCTACCAAAGACCATAACAATTAGTCTCCAGCAGCTACAGTGCAATGAAAGTGGCCCTGACAATTACTAATCAATTCTATCTTAGGTAGATGATGGCGAGAAACACAAGGCTTTTCAATTGCTTATGGTAACTTCAGATAAAATGATATTTCAAACATAACAAACTTCAATACGTGGCCAGTGTTCTGTGTTGGTAGCTGATAATAGCATCAGAAAGCAGCACAATTTTCTACTCACTAGGGCAATTCCACGTGACTGACGTTACATTTGAAGGATTTTTTCTAAGAAAAACACATCATATATTGTTGGCTGTTGCTTGCTAACTCGCATTTTTTCTTATAAACTTAAGATAATTATATCCTCTATCTGATGCAATAGTTTAATTAAATTAAATTAATGTTTTTACTGTTGCCGGCATTTAAGTGACTGTGACTGATGTTACACAGAATGGACAAAGCCTTTTATTACAAATTTGTCATATAAGTTTGTCTTCAAACATGACAAAATTTTCAAAATCAATATTTTTTAATTTAAAATATGATTTCATTGTCTATAACAATAATAACTTTATTTATTAAAATTGCAAATTATATTTTTTTACATAATTTGAACTATGTCATGGAATTGCCCACTACCCAAACTATACAACAGATTCAACGTTTCGAGTTTAGGCCCTTTGTCGTGAATAAGTGTGAAGGGCCTTAGCTCTAAAAGTCAAATCTGTTCAATCATACAACAATAAACTATACAGCCTAAATCCAGAGGATGAAAGTTTTAACGCCAGAATACCAAGAACGACTAAATGGCGTCGTCTTCATTGTGATACAGACGTTGCGTCCTCAGAACAAAATGATGACGATCAAACTTCGTCAGCTGAACAGCATGAAGAGCTACATTCACGATGTTCTGGTAATGAAGATCAAGATCTTTCAGGTAGGAATCTTATTACACCACGGCCTCAACCAGTCCTCATTCAATTCAACAATTATTAAATAAATTAATGTTTTTTTAGGTGATGATTGCAATGATGATATTTATAATGGCGAAAATCCTGATGGATATGCCCAGCCTCAAGATGGTAGTGGTGATGAAGACGAAATCGTAAGTATCTATAAACAGCCTCTTGAAATAATTATAAAATAAAAGGGCATGACAAATATTATTACCGTATTGACTTTTAATGGTCAAAATTTTATTTGCTGGTTTACAACTAAAACCAAGCTCTCAATCAGGAACAAGCTGATTGCCAAGCAGACATTACTTTTTACATGGGGTATATCAATACATACATCAATATACCTGCTAACCATGGTCAGCATATGATCTGTGTTTATGCATGTTGGTGGTCCTTCCTCGTAACATGTCCAGTGTCTGAGCTGGCCATCCAGCCGTCTTTTGGACGGCCTACTTTCATGCTATAAACATGCTGGAAAGCAAGTTTATAATTTTCAAGAGATGATTATTGTTAAATCACAAACCTTAACATATGGCCAGTGTCTGGAGCAGACAATAGCATAAAAATGCAGTAAATGTTCCACTCACTACCTAAACGATATATAACAGATTTCTATGTTTCGAGCAAATGGGGTTGGTAGAAAGCACATGTGCTTTTCTACAAGTAAATAAACATAACATGACAAAGTAAAAACCAATCAGATTGATTTAATGAAAACTGAGAGTAAACAAAAATTATAATCACATATATTATATACAAGGGTTAAAAATAAGGATTATGCAAGAATGCATGCATGGGGAAAACAAACAGCATGATACAAAAAAGTAGGAATAAACCTGTCAACCATCGCTGAGCAAGTCAGACGGTCACACCAAATCAAACTAAAATGCTTATTAATACCAAACCCTATTTTTATTCCTTAAGACCCTGTAGCATGCCTATTCTATCTTGGGAATGGGATAATTAACCTATAAGATTAAGTTAGCCTAGTTGCCAGGCAATTTGTACCAGTCATCAGATACAAAATTAAAACATTGAAATACCACACATCCAGTCTGAGTCAAAGAAAACCTTAATTACAAAGAGAGGTTTGTTTTGAATTTGAATGGTGAAAAATGCATAAACCATAACTTTATCACCTCCTTTCATAAAGCTTTAAATTTCAACACACCTAAAATGACCTTCTGTAAGTTAACAAACCCAATTTTGCTTTCCTCATCAGTTGTTCTACACAGATCACATAATTTGTGTTACATATTCGTGAAACTCTGTTTAAATACTAAATATTGGTATCTTGACAATTTGATTTAGGGTGATGAATTTTACCAGTCTGAGGCTGATAAACTGGCAGATGAACCACTGTATGAGAATGCACCCATCACTCTTGGTCAGTGTCTCCTGCTCATAATGGCATTTGCAATTGGAAACAACTTAACCAATACTGCTGTCGGTAACTTGCTTAAATTGTTGAGCATGATACTCCCAATTGGATCACGTTTGCCTAGAACAAAATATTTGTTTGACAAGTACTTTAATGGTTTTCAAGAAGGACTTGAATATAAATTCTTCTGCCCAAGTTGTCAAACACTTCTGAAAACAAGTGACAGCTTAAATTGTGAAATTTGTGAAAAAGAATATGTACGCCAAGAACTCCTTGAACAAGGCAATTTCTTTTTGTATCTACCAATTGAAAAACAATTGAATGATTTCGTTCAGAAGCATGATATTTCTAAGGATTTAGAATACCGTTTTAATCGAGAAAAAGATGATGATGTAATTAGTGATATTTACGATGGGCAAATGTACAAATCTGGCAAGGTGTAGCACCTGTAAGCCTCCCCAGCTAGTAGAGTTACACAGATGTTACTAAATAATTTTGTCCTTGCTACTAAATAAAATACACTGAATTTTATGCTATGACAGTAAATATATGTTCTGTGTTGTGTTGAAGTTAAACAAAATGCATGTTTAAATCAATTGTTTTTTACATGCTCACATTCTATTAAACATTCTATCGAATATTACATAAGTTTCATTATTAATGAAATATTCTATAGAATATGTTATTGAATGTTTCATATGACTGTGCAATAGAACATTCTATAGGATCTGTAAATCTTCACTAGAATATTCAATAGAGTAAATGACCCAAAATAATATTCTATAGGATTTAGAATATTCTGTAGAATATTCTATAGGATTCTAATAGAACATTTTGGCAATGGATATATTCATATATATTATTGAAATAATTATTATCATTCTCCTAATTAGCCGGATTTTGTTTTCCAGAAAGAACTTGAATTGCCATCATGTCACATCCCATGACTTAAAAGATGTGAAGCATCTTTACTAATTCTGATATGATCTTCACTTTTATAATGTTTTGTTTGGCTCAACAGTTTAGCACTTTTCTATCGGCTTTCTTTCCACTTGTAGATTATTAGTAATATCGTGCTCACATGTGGTTCACATGTGCTTCACATGTGATTTTCATGTGCTCATATCTGATTTCGATATGCCCACATGTGGTTCACATGTGATTCATATGTGAGCATATCGAAATCACATATGAGCACATGAAAACCACATGTGAATCACATGTGAATCACATGTGAACATACTGAAATCACATATGAGCACTTAAAGTCACATGTGAATCACATGTAAATCACGTGTAACCACATGAGAATCACATATGACCACATGTGAATCACATGTGAGCTTGTGAAAACCACATATGAGCAAATGAAAATCACATGTGAATCATATGTGAATCACATGTGACCACATGAAAATCACATATGACCACATGTGAATCACATGTGAAACACATGTGAAACACATGTGAAACACATGTGTTTTTTTCGTAAGGGCTCGAAGACGAGTGCTATACTATCAATAAATAAATGCACAAGAAAATTATAGACAGAAATATGACCTCGCTCCTTCCACTGCTGACAGTCGACCATATTTTTTAGATCAGTTGCCGCTCCACCAACGACACGCAGGAAACAAAGCCACGCGTCTTCCATCATTAATCGACTTTTTAAACTACTAGCTCTCGTTTTCAAGAGTGTAAATAAACACCCAGAACTCCTTACGCGCCCTTCGCTCGGGGATAAAACACTTATGGCAACAAACATAAAGATATAGGTACGTTTGTTATGATGAAAATATACTCTTCGGCTTATTAAATTATACAGGAGAAAATATATCAAAAGTTACATTTCGTTTTATTAACAGAATTACGTCAATAATAAAATATTGAGGAATATTGGTAAATTTTTTTATTCCAACAATGATATAAAGTGACATAAACTGTGGGCAAGAAAACTTATGTAGAAGAATATATTCGGACGAAGAAAAGTATGCGAATTATAAATTGTGTCCGTTATATACCCTAATCACCCACGAAAGTATTCATCATAAAGAAACATTTTCTTAAGCATTACCTTGATCATATACAATTAACATTGTGTTACCATATAGAGTGTGCATGTTATTCTTTGACAATGCCAACTATTAATAATGCTTAAGCTTCACATTTATACAACGGATGAAACACATTTTTTCGCTTAGCATTAACTCGCTCTCATATTTCCTTCTTCTATACTCCCCCTGGACAATATCTTGGACTCCCTTGAATATTTATTGAAGATCAATAGACAAAATAAAACAAATCAACAAAAATATATCATTTTTGTTGCAAGTGAAACTACAGCAGCTCTGATCAATTAATATAAAAAAACTTTTGCTGCCCTCAGTGATAACCTAAATGACTCTGTTTAACTTTTTTTTATTACGTATAAATATCGCGAAAACTTGGTAATAAGCCAGATAGACATGTTCCTACGCTAATTATACTTAAATTTTAAAATTCTACCTCGCATTAGCCGCATCCACTCGGAAGTCACGCGTGAGATAGCAAGGCGTAGTTCAGTGCGAGTCGAACCTTCGAGCTGTACAGTCGAAAACTTTGGTGGAGAAGATCGAAAATAAAATAAATTTCAGATTTGGATTGGTTAATATTACCATTGGCAGGGAAAGGCATGAAGCATATCGAGGAGGACCCTGTTGACGAAACAGAAGCGACAATGGACGATCTCCTTCGGATGGGAAGCGATCGTGACGAAAACCCAAGTACGAGCTCCAGAGAAGCGATGCTCTCCCGGGTCGGAAATGAACAACAGCTCCTGCCTGAGCGTCAGAACTCTCCTTGCTGACATCCGCTATTGTAAATCTGATCACTAACTTACTTACTGCAAAACATCCCTCCATGAGTGGCGAAACAAGCACTCCCAATACGTTGAACGTAAGGGAAATCAGAGTGACTCTTGTCCGGCAACAAAGACAGTAATAAACACAGGAGAACTAACAGACAGGATGAGTGGAAATTGTTCATTCGCTGCTGTTCAAATTAAGAACTTTGTTAGAAACTGAAAGAAGCTACCCTCAGACCGAACAATCTTAAATAATGTTGAGGGAATTTTATACTATGCCGGAACAAAAATCCACCACAAACAAGATATTTTCTATTGATAAAGAATCACAAATAATGCTAAATGAAATTGGAAGGCTCAGTAAAAGGATTATACAAAAAGTGACTCATACCGAGCGTGAATTTCTCTAGAATATTTTTGTTCGGCCAAAAAAGGATGGCTCTTATGGATTAATCCTAAATTTTAAAATCTGAACCAGTTTATAACTTATAAAACATTTTAAAATGGAAACATTGCCATCACTATTACATCAGTGATACATTGCAGTTTTTGAAGTGACACGCAATCAGTTACCGATAATCTTAAGGTCCATTTTACACATTTGTTTAAGGACAGACCACTATATAAGCTTTCAAATGATGCTAACCTTTAAGTTTTTCAACTATTTTTAATGTTTAAGCAAAGGCAATGCTGATAAAGACTATATATGCGAATTGGACAAAATATTGCTCACGAGCGTCTTTAGTGCAAGTACATGCGTATGCAGTACATAGACATAAAGGTTAAAAATACTTTGTAAGAAATGTATCAGGAGAATTTAATACATGTGGTTTGCGGTTAAATGGGATGCTTTGTAAATACAAAGTGAACATAAATCCCAGTTTGGGGCGAATATGAACTACTGGCATCCAGTGGCGCCGAACGGTTAACCACTATTAACTCACGGTTAACCATAAGCAATAATGAGAAATTTTGTCTTTGTTGCGATATATGTGTCTTCCTTTTTAGCATATTGTGCTGTTTCTAAACATAGTGTTAACCATCGGAAAGAATCAAGTGTTCACAACTATGAATTGTTCAGAACTACGACCAGGGCCGGATTAACCACGTGGCAGATGCGCATATGCCGCGGGCCTCGCGCTTATGCTTATGGGGGCCTCGCGCTTTACTGTGCCACGCCCATTTTTACGAGAACACGCCCATTTTCTATTGGGACACGCCCATTTTAGGCGCCTCGCGAATTTAGATGCCTCGCGAATTTAGGGGCCTCGCGAATTTAGGGACCTCGCGCATTGGGAAATTGCGGTGATTTGCGGATAAAATTGAAAACAATTATTTAACAATTTTGTGTGTCTTTGAATTCAAAGGTTTTCATATCGAGGGGAGGGGACGTTGGGGGCCTCGCGCTGAAAATCTGCCACGGGCCTCGCGCGACGTTAATCCGGCCCTGACTACGACGGTTAACCACGGTTAACCACTGTAATTTAAATATACTAAAGACTCAATTATATATACAAAATAGTGGTTAACCGTGGTTAACCGTTGGAATACGCCAATGGTAACACTAATTGCTCCTAAAACGTTTCTTAAGGGTTCCTTTATATCTAATAAAAGAATCAAGTCCCAAAAGGTATAAATTTATAACATTGCTTTAAATATAATTAAGAGTTAGCTATGGTTAACCGTGCGGTTAACCGTCGAGTTATTATCCATTGAGTCTCAATCAAGTGCGCATCATATTACATTCGACTTTTGCTACTGATATATGTTCGCACACACTCATACATCCTAAGTTATTCGAACTGATAATGCACTAATACATAGTAAGTTCTGTTTTATATCCTATTAATGCTTTTAAAGTCTCGTTATATGCTTATTATAAACGCTGTATGTAACGGTATAAATTAAGACATGGTGATTTCGACCAAGATTTAACGGACCTGTAATGCAAATTACTTCAGTTTCCTGTCAGCAATGTCGGTAAAAAGGCTTAAAATTTACTTTAAATTAGAGTGGCTTACACTGAAAGATGATAACTTTCCAAATAAGGACATGCAGATCATACATTCTATGTACGATATTGGCAATAGTTATAGAATTGTTACGCGCGCTATTAATTGCAACAGTCAATTTCGCGTATTACATGTTTATGCAACACTTAAGAAAGAAATAATCGCACAATCCCTTTTAAATCTTTAAAACACAGTCTGGCTTACAAAAATCTAATGCTTAGCAGAATAATTCAGACGTTAAATCGTCAATATAAACCTACATATTCTCGCTATTTTAAGGTCCGTTCTCAGACAATCCTGGACATAACTTGATAATAAAATTCCAAGGGGCGTCTGTCAGAGTATAAATTGTACTATAATTTCTGTATCTGACCTTGGATATCCCCTCCTTCCCCCTAGACATTGTTGTTATGTTGCGTTTTAAGTCTGGGGATAATACTAGCAACATTGGTTGGGGGAGAGGGGGGCGAAAGCCTAATGAAGTTAGTCGAATGTGTGTTCCGGAAAATTTAAGCAATTTTATCAACTGTTATGTCCACGATTGAGGATCCTCTCAATTCAAAGAAGGTACCGAGTGAGCTGAGGTTTTTCTTGCAATATGATTAGTCCATGAGGTAACCAAACTCTCAAAAGAACCTTGCTCCATCAGGGATTGTGAAAATTATGATAACCTGAATTGTTTTTATGTTGCCCTTTCGAGTATTGATAAAATAATTTATAGTGAAAATTTTCTGGATGAAACATGAATTTCACTTTGGTTGCAAATCTGGTACGTTCAGCTTTTAATCAATTTCTCCCTCATCCATGTTTTATCTTGCTGCTTCCTGAAATCTCATTCATGATTTGTGTAGGGCTTTATTTGTTTTCGAATAACACATTTATTTTGTTTTCGACTAGATGCTAAAAATAGTTAATCACTATTCTAGTGTATATACTAAATGGACTGACCGCTCAATCTATTTTGGCTTGAGCTCGGTGTCAGCGAAACTACTGACGTCTTAATGGTCCTTGTTCTCAAGCGAAAATGCGTTGATAAATGCTAACTTTGATATGCACCGGAATCGCAGGGCCGCAGGTTCAAAGTTGCATTTTTTCTAGTATTCCATCTACTAACACCTTCTACTCTCAAAAACCTTCCTTTGATTTGTGATTTTGAAGAGCGAAAAGCTGTTCATGAGATCATGTTCCACTTTAAATAGACGTCAATTCTTAAATATTAGATTCAGCGCAACTTATAGTTCCAGTTGTATAATGACCAATTTCGTTAAACATTTTATGAGCTATTTTCCAATAGTTAACATAATATAGAAAAAATCATTTGAAGTAAAGTGAATGAGTTCATTGCAACGAAAAAAGAGTTAATTTGTGTTAGCTCTCTGATGTCTTTATTAACAACGATACATCTTATTTGAGAGTTTTTGTGGGAAAAATAATCTGTATATTTATGTGAATAATATAATGCAATTTATTAATTATTAATGTTAGGATGGTTTAATTCGGTTTTCACCTGGGCAAAGTTGTTCTCGCCGAGTGAATCTAAAAGCTAATTCGGCAACTTGATTGGTTACCGAAAAATATTGCCGCGAAAGACTAGATACCAATTCTACTATTTCACGGGGAATTTTTTCGCTAACCAATCACATTGCCGAAATTTATTTTTTGGTTCGTTCCGCGCGAACAAATTCGCCTAGTACATTCGCCTAGAACAAATTAGCCGGCGTAAATTACACAGTTCATAATGTTTTTGAGTTAATGACCAAAGAAGACAATTTTTTGCTAGCTCTCTAATTCCCTATTACTGGAGGGCCAACAATAAGAAAGATACATCTTAGTTGTGAGTTGTTTTGAGGGTCCAAACATCGTAAGTACAAATGACAATCAGTACATTGGCTGTCGTCGACGCAAGGTTGCTCGTAATCTGGGCAGATAACCAGCTGAGAAAGGCTACGAACTCTCCAATTGTCAGGAATCACCTACAAAATGAGAAGTAAAAGGTAAATTTATTGCGTAATTATACAGCTTTTTATTATGTCTTATTCACCACTATTTTTATTTCTCTTAAAAGCATTCGAACTAGCATGCACAATATTATATTTATTTACAGTTCACCTTTATGATCTAGCGGCTGAAATAAACCCATATGGTTTCTAGTAGGCTCCTAGCCCACTTCATGTAGATATATCTATAGATTATTTCTTTACTTTTTTGTAATTGTAAGTGTTTAGGCGAATTACTGTCGATTTCAGCTTGCTTTTGAAAACTGACTTCGAATGTTTTGGAAAGTTAATTTCAAAGTTCAGTTCAAATTTCAAAGTTCGTTTCAAAGTTGGTTTAATTCCGATGTTCGATACGAATGAAATTTGTTTACAAATTCAAGCGTTCTGACTGGCTGGAGAAATAAGTTAGCCAATCAAATCGCGTAATACACAACCATCGTAACCTTCCGTGAGCTACCGGAAACCAACTTTGAAATGAACTTTCCAAATTACAATCAAACATTGGAATTCAGTTTTCAAAAGCAAGCTGAAACGATAGTAATAAATAAGAACAATTGGAAAATAATTTCGATGGTTTCGACTGCAATTCGAATAAAACATGCACGAGCGGGTTTTTAAAACATCATAAAAAGAGCACGAGCCTAAGGCGAGTGCGATTTTGAGGTTTTCGAAAAACTCACGAGAATTAGCTTGTTTTATCCGATTAAACCGGAAACTATCATACTACTAGTATAAATAATAGAAAAGAGTATGTTCGTACGGTGGCCCAGAAGGGACGCCACTATCAACAGAGTGAATATCACAAACAATAGCAATTTTTAACAAACTGAACGAGATTTGCTGCAAACATATAAATAAAGCGCTGCAAATAAAATATAAAACACACTGCAAACAAAAGCCACAAAATGTAGAACGCGATGCAAACAAAATATAGAACGTGCTGCAAACAAAATATAGAACACGCTGCAAACAAAATATAGAACGCGCTGCAAACAAAATATAGAACGCGCTGCAAACAAAATATAGAACGCGCTGCAAACAAAATATAGAACGCGCTGCAAACAAAATATAGAACGCGCTGCAAACAAAATATAGAACGCGCTGCAAACAAAATAAAGAACGCGCTGCAAACAAAATATAGAACGCGCTGCAAACAAAATATAGAACGCGCTGCAAACAAAATAAAGAACGCGCTGCAAACAAAAGCTTTTAAAACCGTGCGCGCGCATACTAATTATATTCACATAATTTCGCGGGGTTTTCTCAAATCAAAGATGGCGTCTGACCAATACGAAATACGAGAGGCCGTTCGCGAAGAGGTTTCGCGTTTGCTTGGCAGTACATCAGCAACGTCTAACTCTAC
The DNA here is from genome assembly GCA_016169945.1 of Trachythela sp. YZ-2020. NCBI lineage: Eukaryota > Metazoa > Cnidaria > Anthozoa > Malacalcyonacea > Clavulariidae > Trachythela > Trachythela sp. YZ-2020. Next base: position 69,469 of record JADLSH010000056.1, on the reverse strand, counting down.
TGCGACTGGTAATGAATGGAGTCGTGAAAGCAATAATGAAAGGCCTCCAGTAACCCCTCAAGCTCAATCCATTGGCTCAATCCAGTTCGTTCAGCGACTGCCCGTCGACTATTTCGACTCCAAGAACGCGCACTTTATCATTCGAAGATTTCTATAAAACGCGGGAAAGTCAACGTCAGTCAGGCTTCAAGGTTTCAAAGAAAAAGAAAAAAGGCTTATCGACCACTAGCAGCGCTCCAAAGAAGTCGACTAATGTCGAAATTAAAGTTGGCATTGCTGCCCAAACAGATGTGGTGGTAAAGGTTCGTCGCGGTAAGACACATGTTATAACAGTAAGTTCATCTGCCACAAAACAAGAGATTATCCAGAAAGCAGTAGAAAAACACAGGAGTTTTGCAGTGGCGCCGCCAGGATTTATTTTGGGGGGGGCAAACAAATTCTAGGGGGATCCGGGGGCATGCTCCCCAAGGAAAATTTTGAATTTGGGGTGTCTAAAATGGCATTTCCTGCGTTTTGGAGGCACTTGGAGAGAAACTTACGCAGCACAGTTCATTCTCTATACACCCCGTCACCCCCCTCCTTTGTCACCCATTCTGTAAAATATTGGGGGGGCGGCCGCCCCCCCTTGCCGGCGCCACTGGAGTTTTGATGAGACTTTTGATGAAACTGTTTTGAGAAATCCAATGGATTCCAGGAACTAGGCAGCCCTTCATATTATCCAATTACAAACAGGCAATTGGTAAGGACTATAAGCGACTTACATTTTATCTGATCCCATTGGACGATGTAATGGAAAATTCAGATGAAAGTGGTAACGAATTTTCAAAATTGAGCTCACTGCCCGATATTTGTAAATATGCCCATAATCGGGTTCCTGCAAATAGCTCAAGCTCCCCGTCGGTCATACATATAGATGATGAAGGTGCTTCAACATCACATGCATTATCAGGTGAGATTATGCTTATTAACCCATTAAAGCGCAAGACTCTCCCCTTGACGAGTAAAATCGTCTGGCGTTGGACAGAGTAAAGGAATAAAGTAGGGCGCATTTGGGTACATTGCTGCTTAGTGGGTTAATATAGAGATATAATAAAGGGCACACAGTTGGGGGAAAGAGGGAAACCTCTCGGGTTTTCACCTTAAAATTGTATATGATCACATTGCAGAGCATACTGCCAATCTCCTCTGGCCAATCTCAGTGACTGAAAATAATTAAAAAGAAAACCATCACAAAATAAATAGAGACTGAATATATTTAAATGAGGTTTACAAAAGAAAGACTTCCTTGAAAGAGATTGTACTTGAAAGGGGGGTGGCCAATACACGAGTTTACTTACTGTACCTCCTGTGTTGGCAAACATATACAATTTTAAGGTGAAAACCTGAGAGGTTTCCCTCTTTCCCCCAACTGTGTGCCCTTTATTATATCTCTATACTAACCCACTAAGCAGCAATGTACCCAAATGCGCCCTACTTTATTCCTTTACTCTGTCCAACGCCAGACGATTTTACTCGTCAAGGGGAGAGTCTTGAGCTTTAATGGGTTAATAAGCATAATCTCACCTGATAATGCATGTGATGTTGAAGCACCTTCATCATCTATATGTATGACCGACGGGGAGCTTGAGCTATTTGCAGGAACCCGATTATGGGCATATTTACAAATATCGGGCAGTGAGCTCAATTTTGAAAATTCGTTACCACTTTCATCTGAATTTTCCATTACATCGTCCAATGGGATCAGATAAAATGTAAGTCGCTTATAGTCCTTGCCAATTGCCTGTTTGTAATTGGATAATATGAAGGGCTGCCTAGTTCCTGGAATCCATTGGATTTCTCAAAACAGTTTCATCAAAAGTCTGATCAAAACTCCAGTGGCGCCGGAAAGGGGGGGCGGCCGCCCCCCCCAATATTTTACAGAATGGGTGACAAATGGGGGGGGGTGACGGGGTGTATAGAGAATGAACTGTGCTGCGTAAGTTTCTCTCCAAGTGCCTCCAAAACGCAGGAAATGCCATTTTAGACACCCCATATTCAACATTTTCCCGGGGGAGCATGCCCCCGGATCCCCCTAGAATTTGTTTGCCCCCCTAAAAATAAATCCTGGCGGCGCCACTGCAAAACTCCTGTGTTTTTCTACTGCTTTCTGGATAATCTCTTGTTTTGTGGCAGATGAATTTACTGTTATAACATGTGTCTTACCGCGACGAACCTTTACCACCACATCTGTTTGGGCAGCAATGCCAACTTTAATTTCGACATTAGTCGACTTCTTTGGAGCGCTGCTAGTGGTCGATAAGCCTTTTTTCTTTTTCTTTGAAACCTTGAAGCCTGACTGACGTTGACTTTCCCGCGTTTTATAGAAATCTTCGAATGATAAAGTGCGCGTTCTTGGAGTCGAAATAGTCGACGGGCAGTCGCTGAACGAACTGGATTGAGCCAATGGATTGAGCTTGAGGGGTTACTGGAGGCCTTTCATTATTGCTTTCACGACTCCATTCATTACCAGTCGCAGTAGAGTTAGACGTTGCTGATGTACTGCCAAGCAAACGCGAAACCTCTTCGCGAACGGCCTCTCGTATTTCGTATTGGTCAGACGCCATCTTTAATTTGAGAAAACCCCGCGAAATTATGTGAATATAATTAGTATGCGCGCGCACGGTTTTAAAAGCTTTTGTTTGCAGCGCGTTCTTTATTTTGTTTGCAGCGCGTTCTATATTTTGTTTGCAGCGCGTTCTTTATTTTGTTTGCAGCGCGTTCTATATTTTGTTTGCAGCGCGTTCTATATTTTGTTTGCAGCGCGTTCTATATTTTGTTTGCAGCGCGTTCTATATTTTGTTTGCAGCGCGTTCTTTATTTTGTTTGCAACGCGTTCTATATTTTGTTTGCAGCGCGTTCTATATTTTGTTTGCAGCGTTCTATATTTTGTTTGCAGCGCGTATATTTTATTTGCAGCTATTTATATATTTTGTTTGCAGCGCGTTCTATATTTTGTTTGCAGCGTGTTCTATATTTTGTTTGCAGCACGTTCTATATTTTGTTTGCATCGCGTTCTACATTTTGTGGCTTTTGTTTGCAGTGTGTTTTATATTTTATTTGCAGCGCTTTATTTATATGTTTGCAGCAAATCTCGTTCAGTTTGTTACAAATTGCTATTGTTTGTGATATTCACTCTGTTGATAGTCGTGTCCCTTCTGGGCCACCGTATTGTTCGAGCCAGACAAATATATACTTAGAAATTACGAGCTTTGGCGAACAGACTCTGTTAAAATTTGCGACGCTTCGTAGGACATATTTTAGATAACCAACGACTTGAATGTTTCACTCAACCATACAAGTTCCTAAACTCTTGTAAATTACACGTCTTCTTTATTAAAAATAAATTTTAACCACATTTTCGATCAGAATTCAACTTTCAATGCAGTATATTATATTATATCATATTATAATATAGGTACTGCGTAATATATGTGCAGGCTTAGCCTGCTATGTGCAGGCTTAGGCTGCCGCCATGAGTAACGCATTCATGGCCATTAGGTTTGAAATATGCCAGGCCTTTCTCTCAAATTCAATAAATTAATACTATATGGCTGAAGCGTTAACAACGTATAGAGCATATCCGAGACTGCATGACTGATAGCTCTGGACTTGTAGCATGCATAGTTGTAGAAAACTACTTTCACGCTTAGATTTATAAACAGTATAGTGTGTTAATTTGTTTCGATTGTGAGGTATCGCTGTACTTTGCTTAGAAAATAGCTCATTAAATCTTGCTTTAAACTTGACTCATGCTTTCAAGACACGCGACTTTTCATACCAAGACAGAAATTCAGAATTTTATGGAATTAAAAGAATTGTATGTAGTGGCGACTGATGATAGTTAGACTTGCTCCAAGTCTCTCTTTCATTGCCTTTCTGTATCGATGCACTATAATGTAAATAACATGACGTATCTCGGGGTGGCGGAGTGAGCCAACTTCGGAAAATGTCTGTTTAGTTTAGTGAACTGTTTATTTATTTATTTATATATTTATTTACTTATACAGGGAGTATAAAAAAACCCTGAGACCTTTAGAAATCGAGGTATTGTTGTTAAACGCACGATATTGACGATATTATAAGCCTGGGAATTTAATTACATTGTATGCATAATGAAACATTCAAGACTTTTTCGCTTCGTCTAAATAATTGAACGCGACGCTCTAGCCAAACAAATTGAATTGACAAAAATATGGTTTTATATTTATTTACATGTAACAACAATATGTTCAAGCTATGGGCCTTGCCCTTCAACGTGTCCCCCATTTCTTTCAACACAAAGAATTGTTCGCCTGTGCGTGGGAAGTTATGCTCCTTCATACGGTTAGAAGAATAGAAGCTATTTTAAATTCCCAGGCTAGGAGCATAAAATCTTGGTCTAACCAACAATAGCTTAATTTCTAAAGGTCTCAGTTTTTTTTATACACCCTGTATAATATATTACAATACACGGCATGCATTCTACAGGGTGTCCCAAAAAAATGTCCCACTTTAGAAATCACTCTTGTGCGTTATTATACCTTTGGGAATTGAATTGAATTGTACATGAACGGCGGAAGTATTTACAACTTCCCTTCGTCCAAATAATTTAATGCGACGTATAAGTTGTTACGAGAAATACTCGTTGCTCTGTAGTCAGTTCAACCATTCTTAAGCCGGTTTTCCACTAGGCGGAATTTTGCGCGCGGAGCGGAATTTTTGATATAATTGTTCCGGGCGGAAAAAAGCGAATGATTTCCACTGCAATAATATTTGCGAGCGGATCGCACTGCAATAATATTTGCAAGAGTTGTTATTACTGCTCCATAAGGAAGATGAAATTTGAAACTGTAACGAACTAAAGGATGCTCAGCACTGCACGTCAGCAAATCAGAATATAAAGACAGATGCCGGCACGGCACGGCACGGCACGGCACGGCACGGCACGGCACGGCACGGCACGGCACGGCACGGCACGGCACGGCACGGCACGGCACGGCACGGCACGGTACGGTACGGTACGGTACGGTACGGTACGGTACGGTACGGTACGGTACGGTACGGTACGGTACGGTACGGTACGGTACGGTACGGTACGGTACGGTACGGTACGGCACGGCACGGCACGGTACGGTACGGTACGGTACGGCACGGCACGGCACGGCACGGCACGGCACGGCACGGCACGGCACGGCACGGCACGGCACGGTACGGTACGGTACAGTACAGTACGGTACGGTACGGTACGGTACGGTACGGTACGGTACGGTACGGTACGGTACGGTACGGTACGGTACGGTACGGTACGGTACGGTACGGTACGGTACGGTACGGTACGGTACGGTACGGTACGGTACGGTACGGTACGGTACGGTACGGTACGGTACGGTACGGTACGGTACGGTACGGTACGGTACAGTACAGTACAGTACATTACAGTACGGTACGGTACGGTACGGTACGGTACGGTACGGTACGGTACGGTACGGTACGGTACGGTACGGTACGGTACGGTACGGTACGGTACAGCTCAACACAACAACATATAAAACTAAAAATAGGAAAGTTTGATGTACTAAAGTCTAAAGTTGAAAGCAGCAGAGTAGTAAGTTGCTTGTAAGGTTACGAGCAGTGTTGTTTAGTTTTATCTAGTAATATTTTCTTTCAACTTATTAAAAGAGTAAACACTTATGTGAGCAACATTCAGTTTCAGATAAAGATATATATAGGTACTTTTTTATGATGAATTGATTACTCTTCGGTTTGTTAAATTATGGGAGACGTACGTAATATTGATTTTGTTTTATTTCCCGAATTTCGTTGATCAAGAAAAGCCATGCAACAAGCAAGAATTATGTGAATTCAAGATCGTGTAAATTACCAACCAAAGTATTCACTTTAAGGCGTAATAACTTATTTAAAGCTTCTACCTTGATCAAGCAATTAACATTGTGGCTTATCGTTTCTAATTTCTGTTCACATTACCGCGCTATGTGACGACGCTAATGCCGGCCATGAAAGGAATGTGATGTTAATCACTGTTTTTGGAATGGATTTAGCAGTTTCGAATGTTGGGTTTTACTAAAATGTTCTCTTGTGCGCAGTTATTACTAACATTTATGGTTTAACGTATATGAGCTAAATAATTTTAGAACGTCACTCAGTCATATTTTGAAATTTATTCCGCATAAAAATGAATTATTTCTTTATACACGCAGTAGAGTGTGTATTCTTTTGAAAATGCGAACATAATGCTTCCTTATATATTCATGCCACGGACTTTTCCGTGCTGATAGCGTCAACCGGATCTCACAATTCCTTCCGCCATACTCACCCTGAATAATGTTTTGGACTCCCCTGAATTGTCATTGAAGATCAACAAACAGAACAAAACAAATCGACAAAAATATACCATTTTTGTTGAAAATCAAATTATATAGCGACTCTGATCAATGGATGCGGAAAATTTTGCCCTCAGTGATATGCTTAATGACTCTATTTAACTGAAAACAAACTTTTAGTAGTTTTATGACGTATAAATATCACAAAAAGTTGCTAATGAGAGCTCATTCATGTTCCCACGCTAATTATATAATATTATGTTAATTATTAAAGCATTTGTTACATGCAGCGCGATTTAGTCGCATGACCAATATAAGTCAACTATATTTTAGCGTAGAATCTTTACTTCTTAAATTATAATTATTAACATAATGTATTGACAATATATTAATATACGATAAGTGGCAGTTTTGCGCGCATTTCCAGGTGGGTCTCGTTTTGTACATGTATCTCCTTAAATTATTCCGCTTACCCAAACTGTCCCAACTCCCAGTTAGTGTTGCAAAACAATTTTAGTTCACGATAAAAGTGAGGATAGCTCAGTTATAACCAGGATCTCTCAAACCAAAACGGGTACCTGGGTAGTTTAGCTTTCTCAATGTAATGTCGCGAGCCTGCGATTAAACTAGGCATGCACAAGAACCTAAATGCATGTGGGATTGTAGAAAATATGATAGTCTGAGTTATTTTATGTGCTCCTTTTCGATTATTGATATGATAGACAAAGATTTGCAGTGAATATTTTCTCGACCAAACATGAATTTTACTTTTGTGAAAAAACTGGTACATTTGCTTGTTAAAAATTTCTCCCTACTGCTGGCTGAAGATTCATCTACGATTTATTCAGATCTTCATCATATTAGCTAGAATATACTGTATATATGACATATTCCAATAGATAGGGTGGAATGACTATTGATGATCATGACTGCCTACAACGAACCATAGACAATGGAGAGGAACGGACTGCAAACGCTATTGTTTTGCGAGTTGATATCTGTAATAGAGCCAGCTGCAGTCACAATCTTACTAAGTTTTTATGGGAAACGGAAAACCGCACAGTCGTTTCGTAGCTTTGTTACTGAGAAATCGGATTGGGTATTGCGAACTGGAGAAAATATAAAATAAAAAACATTTGCTTTCGAGTTACAGGGCTAATTTTGCGGAGCTTAATTCGACAATAACAATGCCTGATTAGCTGTACGCGTAATCACCATTAATTTTGATTGGCTAATAGCCATCGGTGAATTCGTCCTGTCAACTCAATAGCAGACCAAATATGGAGTTGTGACCGGATTGGTCACACCGGAAAGGTTAATAAACCAACGTTCTGATGTCATAACGTTGGTTTGCAAACATATTAATCAACGTTCTTACGTCACTCCAATGATGATTATGACGAGCGACTGCCGAAGGAGCGACGAATTAATTAAGGCCACTGTGATAGGGAGCTGAACACAAATTGCGCTATCCCCATGCGATAATTAAGTTCCGCAATATCCTCACCATCCCACTGTAGTCGGCCGCTCAGATATTCAAATGCGTACTCGTTCTCTATTTGCTGTCCTTCGAGTATCACGTGGCCGCGTTCTTTTACCTTCGCTTTTCTTTTAACCTGTTGTACTGCCTTGTCCGCAAGGGTCCCTTTACGTGACCGCATGGTGCGACCACCATCACACCATCTAGCATGGTGGACGGCAAGGCCACGTGCAGTTGGAAAGTCTCTGCTACAGTCTGCGCATATGTGCTTGAAATGCGTAGGCTATGATCTCTGACTCTGTTGTGGCACTGACTCGTACCTTCTGATGTATGTGCAGGGCCTTCGTCTTCGTGGCGGATATCTGCATCGATGCATCTCGTTTTGAGCCGGACGATATCGCGGACACGCGCTGCGAAGCTTGTTGTACATTTTCGTCTAGCAATCCTGCGTCGTCCGCATATTCAAGACTAGCGGTATTGACTTCATACGGTAGTTTTCCTACTCGTACACCCGCATAGGAGAATCGTGGAGGATGAATGTTCGCCAAAGCCCCCACTATGAACGCGACAGGTGAGAAGATATCACTCTGTAGGACCTATGTTTAAGGGAGGCTCATGCCTCTCCATTGCGCGTTTATTTGGTTCACATAATCACATGCCTGGATCGGAAACGGCCAACAAGAAGCAGAGTGCTCTATTTCATTAAATATTTTACAAGCTACTTTCCAAGAGGTAAGTATGACATGACATCCCTCTCAATCCACGGCTATATACACGTTTGATCTAATTTATATTAAATCAATTAATAAAGTTTTTTGAGTAAACTGCATTTAAAAAAGGATTTTAAACCCCCATTCCTGGACCGTCTCCAGTAGGAACGATACATCTGAGTTGTGAGTAAAATGAGTTGTTTGAGGGTTCAAACATTTTAAGTACAAATGACAATTTGTGCATTGGCTGTCGTCGATGCAAGGTTGCTCGAACTCTGCAGTTGTCAGGAGTCATGTACAAAATAATAAGTAAACTAGTTGTATATAAGGTAATAGGATGGTTTCGAGTGCAGTGCACAAGCGGTTTTTTAAAGATACTAGAAATAACACAAGTTCGAGAAGAAAGTGCAATTTTGAGGTCTTCGAAAACTCACAAGTGCTTGTTTTATTCAATTTCACAGGAAACCATCTCGTTATATACCAAGTGTCAAAGTCTGCCTTTCGTGGCTTTTCATTGGATGAGAGATCCACGCGTTGCTGTCCAAAAATCACGACATTTCCGTGTAACCAACCGCAACGGGCAACAATGTATTTATTTTTCCATAGGAAAAAATAACAAAACCGGAAGTAAATGGCGAAGGCCCATTTTTTACTGTTTTTCTGTATTTTAATTCGATTTAATTCGAGAATTTTTTTGTCATTTGACACTTGGTATATAACAAATCACTTATTTACTGAAACCTCGGGAAAACAGTATGTTTTGTGGCCCCTCGGCGGTCTCGGGTCCACAAAACACGCTGCATTCCCTCGGTGTCAGTAAATAAGTGTTAATTATTACCTCTTTACAATACACTAAAACATATTCGAGACAGCTTTATACTTTTATATTACGAGTCGCTTTGGCCAACCGTCTTTTGATCAAGTTGTTTTTCAGTTTTGTATTTGGTTTCTTTAGATCATTTTTCTTAAGACAGAAGACACAATAAGCTGGTATACAAAGTATCGTTTAATGCAGTTCTATTCTCTATTTGTTAAACATTAGTCTAAGATTGAACAGTTCAATACTTCGTAAATCGTAGGCCTACGTAATGAATAATATTTTAACCTTCCAGCTTCAGCAAGGGCTTGAACTGCAATTTTACCCTTGCCAAATAAAAATCATACACGACGATTTGTTATTCAACACTGATAAAATATTTCGTTCAGCATTTCGCTCCATATAGTTTAATATATCATAGGCGGCGGAAGATTGGTTTGATTTGCGGGAGCTAGATAAACTCTAGGGATGCCTGGGGAAATGTCGCCCCCAGTAAATTTTGAAATATATAGTTTCTAAAATGGCATTTCCTGCGTTCAAGGGAAGATTTGACGTGCAGAAACCAGGTAATGACCTAGCCTGCGTGGCAGGCGTTCTATTGTTGGGGAGGGAGTTTTGTTTAGAGCGGAGATTCCTCCAAACTAAATATTATACTTATGAGGTTGTTCTAATCTCAATATCATGGTTATGGGATTCGCCTGGGATCAATATTTTACTTATGAAATTCTTCCAATTAGTTCAATATTAACTTATGATATACTTCTAAGCTAATATTATAGATTCTTCGAAACTCAACATTACAGTTATGATATTCTTCTAAGCTCAGTATTATACTTGAAGGTGTTCATGGGGGTACCTTAATTGTCACAGTTAACAGTTAAAAAATTCGTTAAATCACACTATCAGTTAACTTTTTTGGTAGAACAGTTAATCCTCTTAGGAGTGGGAGGGGTGGGGATATTAATGCAAACAGGGGAGTAATATGCACACCACTGATGCATATTGCAATGATGTCAGTTTTTGATAACAAACATATATGAATCAGATTTTCATATTTGATAATATTTTGACTCTATTCCAATGAAGAGACGTTTGAAACAGTAATTATTAAGGTTGTCTGGATATCCTCTCCCAGAAAAAGTTTAGATTTTTCATGCTCCAGGACAGCAATTTCGGTGTGTTTTCTGAAGCTCATTGGGACTGAAAGCGCATTATTTTGCAGAAGAATTGCGTGCAAATTGACTTATTCTTAGGTTTTATAAGAAAATAATAAATCCCTATTCGCTCCAAATTTTGTTTCAAAGGCAAAAATATCATTCCGAAAGAAAATTTCCTTGTTTTGAGATCGACTGATCCACAGTTAATAAAAACTGCAGTTTATAAGTAAACATTTTATTAAAAATCTAGATTATATCGTAGTGCAGTAAAGGTCCAAAATCAAGTAAATCACAGAGTAAATTAAGAAAAACTCAGCATTTATTGGAACCTTTTTGCAAGTCACAGTTGAGTAAGACAAGTAAAATTCAACGTTAACAGTAAATATTTTGATAGAATCACAATAACAGTTAACAATTTTGCCAAAATCACGCTTTGAGTAAACCCCATAAAATCCCTCATACTTATATAAGGTTCTTCTGAGCTCAATATTTTACTTCCCTGAGATATATGAATATACAAACATAGAGAGTTTAATCTTTCTAAAAGTAGTTCATATTAGATGTTTAAAATCTCTGTCCAAATTGAAGATGAAATTTAAGACACTTTAAAAGTTTGTCTGCTTCATTAACTATTTATTGCCCATCAAAATCGTAACATTTCCATACATATCTTACGGAATGTTTTATAGTTACCTGATATTTCAAAGTATGATCTATGAATTCATATTACCAAGGTAACTGAACTGGCAAAAGTTAAACAGTCGGCTGCATGCATATAGAAATTGACGTGGCTATCAAGTGGTATTTTATTTCAGGCTGCCGTGGATTAATGAAGCTTTCTCATGTAGTAATGTAGTAATGTAGTAACGCGGTTTCGACTCTCTTTTAAGGCTTTTACTCTACTCTTACATGTAGAAGACTTTTTAATTTTGTCCCTGCAGTGCATGCACACCCATACCGCGGTATAATGTGCATGACAAACATACACTATTGTTGAAGAAATAATCTCGTTTCTTAATCACGCATATTGGCATCATAATTTATTGAACAACTTCAATTTCGGCCAAAGAAGCTACGTTTCGATGCCTGACGATAACCAAAATATTGTCGAAACGTAGAGAAATATAAATGCTTTTTAATTATTCGGTGTAACTACTTTTGTGTATTTTAAGAAAATTATCCGCGGTTGTTCTCGTAAGTATATCGTAAATATTATAGGCGGCGGAAGATTGGTTTGGTTGGAGGGGGGAGGGGGCCTAGACGACGAACTCTAGGAAGAAATTTTAAAATTGCTAATGCTTTTACCAAGGAAAATAGAGTTTATTAAACTCAGAAATTACGGGAACCACTGAATATTTTTTTACAAAATACAAAAAAAACGGTAACTTTCGCTTTCGAGCTTTCGGCTATGTTTTAGTTATCATCAGGCTTAAATAAGGTCTTTATCAAAATTTCACATATCATGTCATATGTGAAATTTCGTGTAGAATTGCATCATCTCACATTTAAAAATGCACATATCATACGTGAAATTCAGAATTTTGAAATATGCATATTCTTTTCACAAATTCTTTGAAAGTTAATGCTCATAATTTATATTATGTGAAAACCCCTTGAGCTCCCTTGCGTTCATGCATGGAAGCAACACTGACAAAGCACCTTTACTGGAAGCGCCGAAAAGGGTCAAGATTCGATAGAAATTAAACTAAATAAAAGAGATAAACCTACCAAAGGACGTTATTTCTTTAATTCTGCTTAAGTCATATTTTTCAGCGCCTAAGTTGTTGTTCTCGATTATGACCACTGAGCAGATGTATATATGAACAGTAAAGTTTCATCAACTGCATATCAACAAATGTTGCGTTTGCTCATTGCTAGGTAATTCAGTATTCATGATAATGAGCTACAGGTACTAAAAAATTAATTAAAGTAGCTACTATACAATATAGAATATAGTTTTCTATCATATCTTTCATCATTCGGCTATATTCTTTGCCTGTATTTCATATTTCAAACATTTCAAAAAGAAGTACAGACAGAGCTTATACCAAATATTATTTTTTCGCAAGACTTTTATATAGCTAGTTTTAATCAACAATAGTTCCTTACTATATTAACTACGCAAAGTATGCATAAAATGCCAAAAGTGTATATTATGCAAATTGTGTTTCCATATTCTATTTCCATGGTAAGGATTTTCAACTTTCCGATAAAAATATTATGTTAACAGTTCAATATTGTGTAAAGATAATGTTCAAGCTGAAACATGATATTTTCCATTATTGAGCGAAATCAATATTTTATTGCCAAAAATAGAAAAGGACTGGTATTCATACACGGCCTAATGACAAAATTCCTTGAAATGCTACTAACCCCAAATATGATTATTGGTATTTGCTATATTTGGGTCATTCCAGGAAAAAATATAATATATCTTTATAGTAAAAACCCATCTTGATCAACTTTTCACTGTCACATTTGGCGCATATGATGTCATTATAATTCATCCAATGACATCATATCAGGCAACTTTGACGGTGAAAAAATTTATGAAAATGAAGATTTCTACTGAAAAGACATGTTACATTTCGTATCAGAATTATCCAAATATTAGCCTACATATACCAGAAATCATATTTGAGCTTAGTAGCACTTTAACCGTGGATTACACTGACCACCGTAACTACATACTTATTATATAAATAAATAAATAGATCGATACATATATTAAAAAGCTAAGAGCAATCTTAATGTCATTTAATCATGTTTTACTGCATAAAATATTAATAATTAATAAACTATATAGCAAAGCAAAGAATAGAAAGGAATAGAAAGGAATAAAAAGAAATATACTGTGCTATTAACTACACCAAAAAATAACCACATCGTATAGTTTTCTATATATGCATGCTCAATTTTCTATACCTGTAATTCTTCTTAGTTGCTTAACAAGTTGAATCGTTTATTAAACAATGTTTTTACTTTCAAAGTAAGTAATCACCTATAGGCTATACCTGGTTAACTTCGAAATTCTCATGTTATATTATGTTACAGTATATCAATGACAAAATTATGTTATAATAAATAATGATTCTGAATGTGTAAAATTTCCAATTGAAGAAATATTAACATTCTTGTCTTCAGTGAGTGTTTCTTCACAGTAACATCCCATAAACATTCCTGACTTTGTCACATGACCTCCAGAGGTGTTAACGGTTGTTGAGCCAGCTCCGAGTCTTGCAGAATAGGTACAATTCTCTCTCCCCTCTTCAATCGTATTGCAATACTCGTCTCGTCTTTTCTGTACAGGATAACCTAATACCAATAAACGAATGATGTATCTCTTTAATCAAACATAATAAGTAAACATACAAAAATATATAATATATTTGCTTTCTCGCGACATATGCAAAATCGAGATAGCCTGTATATATAAAGCAATATGCACTGATTGTAAGGTTAGGATCGGGTTTTGGTTTGGTACTAGTTTTAGGGTTCGGTTTAGTGTTAGGAATAACTGTTAGGTACTTAGGTTCAGGATTAGGATTAAGTTTGAGATTGGCTTGGAGTTAGGTTTGGGATTATCGAGAAAGCGCTCGTTTCTTTATCTTAGAAGGGAATGACTGAAATTATATACAAATCTATCAAAATATATTTGTTTGCAAGCAACGTAAAGCTACGGCCAGAAAATAGTTTCGAACGTATAAAAAGGAATGCTAACCATTTTAAAATTTCGTAGATTGAAATTCATGTTGAAATGTCACAGGAATCTCAAGATTGAATAAGTGAAAAACCAGGGAATGATGATTTCATTTTAAAATGGTTGTGTCTTAAGTTGTATGGTTAGGCTATAGATTAATCGGTCTGTGAGGAAATCACACAGATTAGCGGCGGGTTATTTAATAAAGATAAATCATTTGTAAAATAGAAGTGCTATGAGTTAGGACAATCCTGGTCACAACCATATTTGAAATTCAATTGAATTATGTAACGTATGTCATTTGCATTCAATGCTCTATTCCCCCCACGCTCACATCTCAAAGTCTTATACATGCAGGTCCTAGGCTATAATGCATGCTTTAAGGCTTAGTTGCATATTTAACGATAAGGCAATACCTACAGACAGATTGTATTTCATTTCCTTTAATATTTTGAACATCTCCAAACGCCTCATATTTATTCGCTTGCGGCGTATTTACGCTGATATCAAAAGTATTGCCACCTTTAGCCATCGCCCTGAGAACAGAACTAGGTACAGCTTTATCCCACACATATAATCGTCCTATTTTCCCCACGAAACCTTGACTCTTCTCCGCCATAAACCATTCCTGTCCATCAACTTGTATTTCGTTATTTATATTGAAATTTTTGCTGACGTCATTTTCTGACATGTCAAAGTTCATGAATAGACTTCCATTGATGTTCCACGTGACTGCGAGGTAATGCCAAGGACCAATATGTATGTCGGATAAATTTTTCAACCTAAAGTAACAGTACAACAACACAGTGTCTTTAAGTATGATTTAATTGTTAAAAATACCACAGTTCGTTATCTGCAGATCGGAGTTCATAGCTTAATTTTACGTTTTATTCCGGATACCAGAAAATTCCGGATACCAGAAGACATCCTTCACAATGACGGATATCAAGTTTCGATTGCGCATCCAAATGACGCCTTCTGCGTAGGGATAAATTACAGTTGAATCATAACATGTAGCTAAACCAAGCTAAGCCGCAATAGAACTGTCTTGTTTAAATAAATAAATGTTCTAACTTAAAGCGAGTCAACCGTGAGAAAAATAATTGGAGTGAGGAAAGATGATTGAACAGTTGAATTCTTCGATATGCATATTTTAGTTCTTCCAGTCTTAGCTACATGTTACGATTCAACTGCAATTTTATACCGAAACTCCGAACTGCGCAACTGGCTTTTTTCAGTGATGTTATGTACGATCTCAATGAACAAAGCGTTCAGAAAAGGTCGGAAATCTAATGGAAACGGATCCAGCAAATCACGGTTGAACGCTTCAGTCTCCTCTTCGCACGTATTTTTTATGTCCCAGCGTCACGAAGCTGTGCAAGTTTCAGGGCGAAAATAGCCGAATGTTTTTTTCTAAATGATTTTTGTGGTCTCGCTGCAATATTAAAGATCGATTACAAGGCTACGCTAAATATCTCCGGCAGGACGGATAAAATTATACATATTTCAATATGTTACGACTACTTCTCGGCTATTCTGGTAGTTTGTTAGAAATTGGAAGTTTGTTCGTTCACGGCAACCAGTTTTCATGTCAGACATGTTTTCGCTCTAGAGTTAATATTCTGTAGCTGAGATAATGGTCGATGTCGGGCATGTATTACAAGTAGTTCAGTTTTATCATTATTAAGTTTGAGTTTGTTAGAAGTCATCCAATAATTTATATCTCTAGCGCATGCTTTAAGGGTAGCACGGGTGGCGGAAGCGGTTAGCGCGCTGCCTCTTACCACTGAGTTGAGCCTGTTTCACAACAGGTCGAGGTCACTGTTGGTACTCGCATGCGATCGGCAGTGTGCTCAAATAACTCATGTAAGTTGAGATTCTCTCCTGTGCTTCGAGGGTTTTCCCCGGGTACTCCGGTTTCCTCCCTCTAATACTATAGAAATCTACCGATTTCGGATTTTCAGCAGATTCATTAGTCAGTGGTTTAAATGTCATATAAATCTGACCATCATCTGCATCATTCTATTGGGATTACCAGGGCCAACGAATTAATGCGTATTTTTTCGAACTGCAAAAAAACTCGTCAAAAACAATGCACGCGCAAAACAATGGCGTTTCCAGTCCATTCCTTTCGATAGTCTATGATTGAATCCAGAGCAAAAGTGAAGCCGAATAACGGCAAATCATTCTGTTTATCATTGTGGACCACTTAACAGTTTTTTGTGCCTTTTATAATTTTTGTTGAGTTGCGCGTTTTTTGCTCCTTCGCCCGCATAAGTCAAGCTTGAAGTTGTTGCTAAGCAATGAAAACATGAAAAAGCTTGCGCGAGACGTCACTGATTACATGTTAGGGGAATATCAATATTGATATTTGAACAAAATTACTTACTGTGCTCATATCTTCTTTTCATATTAAAAAAATAGAAAAACTCGTGTCGTTATAACACTCGTGTCGTGGTGTTATAATGCAATATGGAGAGAACACGAGAGAAGCTATTTATTAAATATAGTTCATGAAGTTGTTCGCAAAGATAATTGATTTTGTGCAATCGTCTTCATGGTTCAATATTTTATACAATTTTGGTACTTACGTTGTAGATGAATTATACAAAGAAAATACGACCGCCCCATCACGTTGTATTCGTAAAGCAATCTCTGAAGATGATCTCAAACTTTGATACGTCATCAATGTTCCAGGAAATGATTCAACTTGAAACCATACAATTATGGTGATTTCAGGGAATGAAGATATTTTTGTCGAAACAACTTGAGATGCGTAGTTCTCAGGATTTATTGAATTGAACACCATACAGAAGTGGGTGCTGCCAACTATATAATATATTCATGTAAATATATAAATATTGTTTTCATTTTTTGGCACGGTTATAGACAGACAAAATTGTGTCAAAGATTTATATGACCAATTCACAGCCTGCATGGCTACAATTGTTCCAGTTTAGGAATAATTTAATAGAACAAAAAAGACTAGGAATTATAATTTTGTAAATTAAATAAATGTATAATTTCTCTAAAAATTGTAATGTTTTATTTTAAGTAGTTTAAAACGCCGACTACATTACTGAGACAATGTTAAACTTGGAAAAATAATTGTGTATACCTTGATTTTGTCTACCAGATTCACAGAGGAGACAATCTGTAACACTTTTCGTTTACCTTAAGGGTGTCACTACAGGGTATCCCAAAAAATACCCTCTTTATATTTAGTTGTTTTACTATGTTAGGTTTAATTGAAGTTTCAGGTTCTATGTTGTATAGAATAACTATAATATCATGCCAATACATTGATATGTGGCTGATGTAAATAACCAACCGTTTGCCTACTTTGATCACTTAAAGTGGCGTCGCCAATATCGCAGTATTTCAATGCCTTTAGAAGGGATTATTTAAGATAATACCTACACCTTTCTACCCTAAAATTGAATATTTGTATAGTCCCCATAATCGAGATATCGTTTCATGTAATAATTAGTAAAAAGATACAAAATCCTGGCAAGATGGGGTTTTCGTGCGTTTTGTCCTAAAACAGAAAATTCAGTGCATTTTCCTTTTTCTGCTCGGGCCTTCGGCCTCAGTTTCATGAATTGTCACAGTAAACAAATTGTTGATGTCAGTCACAACAAATCAAGAGTAAATAGGTAGACGTCATCTTTAAAAATCCTTCCCAAAGGTTTCGAAATATGTTTAATCTAACTTCCATAATAGGACGAGTGGCAATATTAGTGTCGCCACCTTCAGTGATTCTAGAAAGCAATTAGTTAGTTTGATCAGTCAAATACATTGAATGACATGATACATTTAATCCCGTGCAAAAAATTGAATCTTTAATTCTAATAATAAGCTAACGAAGTAATACCACAAAATATGACGGGGGAGGACATTCTTTGAGACACCATGTACCGCCCCTGTTTTATCCAACGAAGGAATCTTCATGCGCCTGACAAATTTCAGAAAATGAACTGCTTAAATGGTTTTGGTTTTTGAATGCTTAAATAGTCTGGTTCATATTGATTGGAATTCGTGCTCAGACCAACGAACTAATACGCACGCATTGTACGGCAACATAATTATGTGATTTTGAAAGTCGTTTACTAACAGATGATATGAATGGATACTTATAATTGTATGGCCTATATAGTAAAATATTTTTAAAACTATGACATTATGTTTGAGGCCTTACCTACTGAAGCCATGTTTGTTGATGTCTTGCCGAACAATGAAGTTAAATCTGAACTTTGTTTAAAGCTTTTCCAAGAAACGACATTTCCGCGATCGTTCCCTTTATGCAGAGCCATGAGGTACAACAGATTAACAGGTAGAAGATGGTCCCACATATTCATTTCAAACAGAAATCCATCATAATTTATCATGGCCACATCACTACCACCTGCAATAAATTTATTCTTTCCAGGAATTACGCTATTTGTTTCTATCTTTTTAAAACTGGACTGTAGGATACCATCGATAATTACTTCCAATATACCGCCCAGATTTGTCCACGTGATTACCACGTGACGAACGTTTTCATCAATTATTGGCAAGGTGTCCATCCAAACACTAGAAAACGTTCAGATTAATTAGTTAGATAAAAATAGATAAATTCAGTATCGTAATTTGTGATACTCTAACCTATAATGGTTAGCAAAACTAAGAATTGAAACTTGTTGCAAAATGTTCAGGAAATCATGAAATTTCTCAAAGGTTTCCCCGCTTTTTGCCCACCCTTGATATATTTCGGTATATAGGTGAGCGAAATTGAAACAACGCGAAATTATTAATCGTAGCCAAAGCATAGGAAAGCTTTTACCAGGCACATTTGAGGAGGCATATATAGGCCAACTAGTGCATTATGTTCTACAGGAGTCTATCCAGTATACAAGAAAATATGGTAACTTTATTTCAATAGAGTACTCTAACCAAATCATACAATAAAATATATTGTTAACATTTTTCACATTTGTTTTAATTAGAAATATTCTTCTCAAATAGGTGCATGATACATTATCTTATTTTTAGACATTTCGCATGCCGTATGGTCTATTTTCAGACCCTTCGTTGTGAAGTAGGAAGGGGCTTGAAAAAAAGAGAGCTTAATAAAAACTTTTTTTCCAAAAAGAGAGTTTATTGAAGATGAGAAAGGGCTTCATTGATAATAGAAATGCAATATAGAGCTATTTACTTTTCAATACTCACATGCTTGATTTAATCTCTATTTTCAATCTCAGATTAACTTGAATGGTAACGGTGAGACTACAATTCCCAGAATAACCATAACAAGCAATCTGATAGTCATGTTCAACAGGAAACGTGAAAGATTGCATCCAGAATGACAAAGTAAAAGCTTCCAGATCGCGAGGTGAAGATACGTCATGTACCAGCCAACGACGTTGTGTTGTTACCATAAGCAGTCTGCTCTGGAGGCCGTTTGGTGGAACTGCGTATAATATTGATAAAGGTTAGTGAGGGAAGATATCCAGTGTCTGTGGCAAGAACGTGCTAAGCGGTATAATTTTGCTGTGGTTGAAATGAAGATTTTCTATTCATTGGCTGCGCGGGATTGTACGATCAAACTATACCTGAAAATTTAACAAGAACTTCAAGAGTTCTATATTTTTTTGGTAGTTTGATCTTACTATTCCGCAGCATATTAATTATCGCTGTCAACACTAGAACCATGCATTCAAGTTTCTGTTCATCAGAAATATTTTACAGCGCTATCTAGTCATCTATATTATTAATATTATTTTTGTCGAGAAAAAGAGTCAAGAGATTGAAAAAAGTAATTTACATGCTAAGTCCAGGGCCTCCCAGAGGAGGGCGAATGCAAAGGGGGTAATTTGCCCCTATTTAACAAAAGGGGCCCAAAATGGAATTGAAGTAAAATATCGCTAAATATATAACCGTAAATTGTCTCTCAGAATGCTTGAATTTGCCATTCCTGAGACCCTATTCAGGGGATTATAGTCCCTGACCCCCTAAATTATTTTCGTGTGGAATGCAGATTGAGAGTTCAAGTGCATTGAAATCAGTTTTCTAAACAAGAACATGACCGCAAAGATCTTTGAGGATGGAAAATAGCTAGGGCCCCAAAATTACTTTTTGCCCCAGGCTCCCAAATGCCTCTGTGCGACACTGGTTAAACATAACTTATTCGAAGCAAAAAACAAATTTTTTTAATTCTTTGCATGATCAACGCAAGTCAAACTTTACCAGGCGATCACATATTTTGATTGGTGGTAGAGTGACAAGTTTTTAACATGCAGACTGGATACAGTACTCCTCAGTCTTCATAACTACATATTTATGCCATTGTGACTGTAGAGAGTCAAAACAACCTGACGGATCAATTTTTAGAACATCGAAATATCCTAGCACGTTTGAAGAACTGTATGGGGAGATACTGGTTTACGGCAAGAGTACCTGTTTTCTGCGATGCATGTAGTCCTGAAATAACCATATCTATTTTGTTTAGGAACAAAATCACCTCATCACATACCTCTATTCACGCAGGGGCTGATGGGCTGTGCCAAAAGAAAGCCTGTCCAATATAACCCATGCCATTGTCCTTCTGCAGATGTTAGAGAACAATCATGACTGATCTTTCTCTGAACAGAAAATGTTTCTGACAAGTGATATTTGTAGTCGATGGGGCTTATTGCTCCCTCAAAACGATATTCCTCGCCAGTCCGTTCCTTGTAGTAACCCAGATGAAGATTTCCTTTAGGGATTTCAATCTTTCCAGTAATATTGTATTGTTTGGTTTCACGTACCACGCCATCAAGATAGACATTCAAAAAGGATTGGTCGCACATTAGAACGACACTATGCCATGTATTGTCGCTGATATTGTATGAATAGGGAAAGCTGAATTCTTGCCTATTCAAAAAGACAACCAATTTTTAAGTCGATTGATACTGGTATTAGAACTCCTGTAGAATTATATTAGTCGACTTCCACACAAGACAAGCTGAAAAAATACTTATCGGGAGTGCCAATAGATTTATTCCGAAATTGGTTTGAATTAAGGTGTTAGGATATACTGATATTGAAATAATCAGGCTCATTCCGAAACATCACCTCATCGAACCGACATTACCTGATGGCTTAGCTGGTATAGTTTTATTTCTCTGCCACGTGGAAGGAATTATTCAGCTGGTTTGGTGTGGAGAAACTTGAGTACCAGGCTTAATTTTACAAATTAAAGCCTTGCACAAATCTTAACAAGGCCGCTTTCCGCCTCCAAGTAAAGTTTATACTTAGTATCCAATCTAAATGTGTCAGGGGAAATGTCAATTTCACATAATATAAAACAATCTAAACACTATTCTTGACGTGCTAAGGTTTCTCCAGAGTTCACTTGCCCCAGTCTTTTGCGCCGACCTATGTATAGTTGAATCGAGATCTTGCGTCTGTTGCGTCTGTCAGTTGTCGTAATTCCGGGCAGAAAGTCGAGCTCAAGGAGAATTTTTAAAATGGGGGGAGAGGGCGAGAAAATATTGTATTGCGCGCGCATGTGATTTTATTCTGGATTTCTGGATTTGACTAGATGCAAAATATACAAACATTTCCCGAAGAAACACAGGTAAGTATGGCTTTATTTCTTTCTGCCGATATTCATCAAGACGATGAACTGTTTAGTGTTCATTCTAGAGGAAAGCAATGTGCTTTTATGAGTTTATCGGCGCTTCTTTCAGCACGAAATATTCCATTGTCCGCGTGGTCTAAAACAACATTTAATAATGTCTTAATACAAGGAGACAAGATGTATTTAAAAGCTCTGAGTAATGGCTTATTAGTCCTAGATCCTGGTGTAGAATATTTGTCTATAGATAACTTACCAACAATAGTTAGTGTTTATAATTCATGCTAATCATGTACGATGACAAATAATATTAATCTACCCGTGGAGGTTAATTAATTCATGTACGATGATAATTCCATCTCATAGGCCCTTGCAGATGATGTAATCTATCCATATTTTTTGTAAGTTTGTCACAACCATAACAAGTAAATATACCATAATTTATCAACCAAATTTGGTTTTCATTTTCTGCCTCAACAGGCGGATGAATGTTACTTTGTCCACAACTGGCCCAGCCACAATGGGCAGATCAATAATATTTTGTGCCTCAACGGGCTCAAACATGCTTTCTTACAAGATATGTCATATGTCGGTCTGTGATCGTCACAGTTAATATATCGCCAGTGCAGGCAAAACAACCCCATCTATGACGGTGGCAAATAGTGATCTAGCTGTAGTCATAGAGCCCGTACCTGTGATCGTAGCACAAAATATCAATGAATCAAATCTACCTGTTGTGGTAGAGCCCATTGAGGCACAAAATATTGATCTGCCCATTGTGGCAGAAAGAAACATTGATCTACCCATTGGGGTATTCCATTTAATACCGTACCCCCCCCCCCCTATGGAGGACCCTGGAATTCTTCAGGGGTAAGAGGCCATTTTGCCTTGGAATTCTTCAGGGGTGTGACTATTTAGGCTTGGAATTCTTCAGGGGTTGAGTAAAAAAATTGCATTCTTCAGGGGGTTGCAGTCAAATTCTTCAGGGGTAATAGCTGTAAGACAGGAATTCTTCAGGGTTATAGAAAAACCCCTGCCCTCGGTGGGGGGGGGGGGGGTTACGGATTTTAAATGGAATAGCTCATTGTGATAGAGCCTTTTGAGGCACAAAATAGAACTGATCTGTCTGTTGTGGTAGAGCCCGTTGAGGCACAAAATATTATTGATCTGCCCATTGTGACAGAGCCACTTGTGGCACAAAGTAACATTGACCGCCTGTTGAGGCAGAAAATGAAAACCAAATTTGGTAGATAAATTATGGTATATTTACTTTAAAAAATGGTTGTTACAAACTTACAAAATAATATGGATATATTACATCATCTGTAATGGGATGGAATCTGCGATATAAAGAATTAAATATTTCCAACATATGTCATGAGACTTCGGGAAAATATTTTTCCAGTACGGACCTCCCAGCCGGTAAATAACATATATGTATTTTGACAATTCACTGGACAGTACAGATGAACACTGATGGAAGCTAAATGCTAAATAGATATGAAATGAAATATCTACAGATTGTGAACAAAGACTGTTGTGACATGTTTGTTTAGCACATGGCAAGTGCAGTATCAATATCTCATGAACACAGACAACATTCAAACTATTATTGTACCACAATGATATTAAAAGACATTGTCTCAACTAAAGAATGATTTCTAATAACAGGAACAATAATATTGGTACCAAGAATTCCATTGACAATAGTCTGAACACTCTGATAAGTTGCTTTGAAACACATGTGTACTTCTTCTATATTATTATTTACAATAATCACAGTGTTGTAATCGCATTGTTGTAATCTCATTGTTTGGACAAGAAAATAAATTTATACATACAGTGTGCCATTAGCAATATAAATACGTTCAATATTACTAATTGGTCGAGGAATTTTAAGTTTTAATTTATCAATCTCAAATTCGTGGGAAATTACTACCAAGTACCAACTCTGACGGCAACTGGATATGTAATCTTAATTAGTACAGAATTTCGTCAACTTTTATATCCCACGTCGGATTTTATATAGTACTTAAAATTTTGAGCCGTCTTTGGGATGATGTGAACAATATAGTCGCTCTAATATTATAGAAACAGTGTGGAATTGTTCTCCACTTGTCGCAAAGTGAATCTCCGTCAGGTGAGTGAAAATTATAGGATCCGTAGATCCCGTAAATGGCCCTAGCTCGTAAATTCATACTGTGGAAAAAATGTTGGAACCTAGTTGGAAATAGTATGAAAAATGGAAATTAGTACGGAAATTATGCTCATTCCATAGCCACATTAATTGCTATTCAGTACATACTATGGATATACTATTACTATGGATATAGTGATGGAAGTACTTATTTCGTTAGTATGGATTGAAAATAATTTTTGCACGAAAGAACGGATATATTTCTCAAATTCTATGTCCTTTGTTAAGATTATTTACCATCCGATCTTTGGTTAAAAAATTAGCACCATACGACTTAGCATTACTCCATTTCAACTTACATTTATACTTACATTGATCAGAAAAACTGCTTAAATGAAACTACTTTTGTGGCAGTGGCGTGCTGGCTTGTGTTCACCAAGGGAGGCCAGCTGGAAATTTGGCGCCCCCTTGAAATATGTGTACAGTTTAGCCTCTTTAGCCTCAATAAATAATGTTTTTTTATGTGTCGACGGGGGGGAACAATGTGGTTGTTTAAAATTTTTCCCGAACTAGTAACGTTGTTATATTACTATTTAACCAATAAAGACGGTTGTTCCTACATAAAATTTACTTCCAAAAAAAAACAAATTCCTTTTTTCTATTCTTTGTGCCAATCTCGGCGCCCCATTTATGTTTTGGCACCCCCTCAAAAATCTTCGCTGGGGGGGCCATGGCCCCCCGGCCCCCCCCTGCCAGCACGCCACTGACCACAAAACTGGTGATAGATTCGTCGTTTCGAGTGCATGAAGGCTCTATGTCTGGAAGTTAGTGAATAAAGTAACATCCTTTAGCCAACTTCTTCAATCTTATGCAGCACTTCCTACACTTGACCACTACACATTTACATATCAATTATTGACTTACACTAGGTCCTTCCAAAATCTAACAAAAATTGTTGAACCGTTTTTCCACATCGCTGCAGTTACACTTTGTGAAGAGTCAGGAACAATGGAGAAAAAATACGTGAACACTTGTGCTGTTCTGAACCAAAACCACAATACTACCGTGTTCCTTTTTTCGCCTTCTTCAATTTGCAGGATTGGAGAACCTGAAGTTTTGCTGATGACAAATTCGTAATTCTGTGATACTGCAGTCAACAAAAAAGTTAGAATTAGGACAATTAAAATACCGCAAACTTCAATGCTATTCTTCCCTTATTTAACCCACTTATTGGTCTAGGAACATTTTTGGTTAGCCTGCACCAATAGTGGTTTTAGTTACCTTACCATTTTCTCCTCAGTCCCCACCCCACCCATATAGATAATTAGCGGCCACTTACTTGTTTCACAATAATCTCCAGATGTGGGGAAAGAACATTCACACCGAAATGGTTCACCAGGAGCTTTTAAACATTTACCATCATTTTGACATGGATTGGCCAGCTGACAGGGGTCTATTTCTTAAATAGAAAAAACAATGTTTGTTGGGTAATGTTTACAACATGGGCAGCTGTGTTGTGCACATATGCAAACTGGAGGGATCTCAGAGGCTGAATACCTCAGCTGCAAATTAAGTCCAGTAGTTATGCATAAATTATTCATGCACTAATTGTGCGTCGAATTTTTTTCAGGCGGGAAAGCAAGGCAAACTTTTGTAAATGTCCAACCAATTTTGTTCCAAATTTAATGGCAAAATTTAATCGGTTTGTCTTTGGACTATGGTCGTTAGCTCTCCGAATTTTCGTATTAAAATATTTCATATTTTTTTTAGTAATCATGACAACAGACAACAGACAAACACAAAAAAACCCAGGTGAAACATAACGTCGTGGCGGAGGTATGTAGTCGCAAGCACTCGTGGTTGTAAATTAAAAGACACTAACAATTAACGAACATTGTTAATTTCCTGAAATTGATGAAAAAAGATTCTAAAGATAATAATAATATGACATTTATAATAGTTTTATGCAAAAATACTCAAGAAAGAAATAAAAAAATCATAGCACAAACTGCTCAAAATAATATTTTAATGTTTGTAAATCAGGAAAAATATTGCGAATGGTATATTTTATACAGAATTGAATCTGAACATTATTGATTTTTCTGGCAAACGGTCGAGGTCAGATATGACAAAAAAACTGTCCACATGCATTTGAAATAGGAATTGAAAATCAGCTGGTGTTAACGTCAGTAGAGCTTAAAATTCTATTTATGTGATGAATACCTTATATCTGTAATTATCTCTGTATTTTAATTGTTATACGTACGGCCCCTTGCAGGAAATGAAATACTTTGAAGGGGTTTAGTGTGTTTAAATAAACTTACTAACTAGTATCCTGTACCATGCAGTAAAGTACTAACTAGTCTTGTTTTGTTTTTGAGATGCCAGTCTGCAAGGTAAATCGATCACAATCTATGTATTTGGCTGTATGCCTTTGGCTACATTCGCGCCAGGTTATCATGAACAAATGCGTCGCACTGAATTCGATCGTGTTGTTTTAGAAAGGCATGCATAGAACCTAGCATGGACTTAAGTTGGTAATTCGTGCACTCATAGAAATATCTATTACATACTGTACTTGTGGGAATCTTACCTTGCTCGCACAACAAACCATAATATCCCTCATCGCAGTCTGTACAACGAAATCCAGTTGCGATATCCGCTGAACATTTGCCCCCATTTACACATGGATTGCTGGTGCATGCATCTAAAATTTAGGCAAAATGGAATGAAATAAAATTTTCAATCTTTGAGTATCCTATTTCAATCTTAATCTTACTTATAAGCAGGGCCTTTTTTAAGAAATCGTTAGTGGGGGGGCAATAATCGAAAGGGGACCTAACAAGTAGATGACCGTCAACGTTTGTCAATAAATATTTGAATATACGGAAAAAAATTCTTCGTATTATTGTCGACGGGGGGGGAGGGGGGGAATTAAAAAAAAAAATTTCCCGGACTATACTACATATTCCTATTTTTCATATATACTATCTAAACCGAGCCTGGTTTACTTGTGATAATACCATAATTTTCCTCTAAATTATAAACTTTGCTTATACTTTGCACACAAGGGACCTTCACTGGGGGGGCAAACATTGCTGACTGGGGGGGGCAAACATGGAGGCTGGGGGGGCATTTGCCCCCCCAGTACATTAGTTAAAAAAGGCCCTGCTTATAAGTATAATAATTACATTCTGTAGATTTAGGTTTGCTGCGTGATTGGGGTAAAGAACAAAGATAAGTTACGTTCGTGCGCGTAACATAGTTGCAAATAGATGACACCAGTGCCAAAGAAAACTAATAAATAGTTCCAACCGTTGCTAGGCAACTGTTCGGAATGTTAATTTTTATGATATACGATATAGCTTCAGCATCTGTTCAGAGAGCAAACAGAGTTTGATAATTATAAAAAGATTGCAAGAATCCCTTCCCCGAGTAGCCGTGACTTTTTTGCATAAAGTTAAATTTATTACTGGAAACTGTAACTTTTGAGCAATATGTTCCTTTTTTGAAAAATGCTTATATCTTATATCAGTATACGTCCCAATTAGTCGAGTACATGTGTGCTTGCGAATAGACGTTGGTCCGTTTTACGTGTGTTCAATATAGAAAATAGGACATTACAAGGCCGCTAGATATTAGGGCGGCATATAAAAGTGGTACACTTTGTCAATTACAGTTTAGAACATACGACTGCAAAAAATTGCCAAATATGAAATGCAGACGTCCTAGTGTGGAATTATTGAAAGTTTAACCATAATGCACCTATATCTATTAAATACGGCGGTTGACTGTTGTGTAAAACTACCTGAAAAATACAATGAGAACTTCCATGTTTCGAGCGAAGGCCCTTCGAAGGGCCGAAACATCGAAGTTCTCATTTTATTTTTCAGGTAGTTTTACACAACAGTCAACCGCCGTATTTGCTATACTCTACCCACACTGGCACCGCACTTTCGGTATATCTATTAAAGATTACAACAACTTACTGAAAACCTGTTGAGTTTGGTGCAAAGTATGACGCGGCATATGGATTATCTGTGAAAAATGAATAAAAGGATTTCAATTTCAAAAATAATGTATGTGTTAATATTATATTGCATTCAAATAGACAGAAACTAATTCTGCTAAGTACAATGGATTATATATATATATATGTTTGTTGGATGTAAATTCTGTACTGACTACGAGTCTAAATTATCCAGTGTTTCTTTTAGCCTTTTGAACGCATTTCGATCTATACTGAAAGGCAAATTAGCCTTTACCATTAAGGTATCGTTACTTTGGGTATAATTATCAAGTAGGGAGAATATTCACTATTATTTTCATCTTTTGTTTTTCTATTTATCCTATACGATATTCAATTGTCCATATATTATATTTCTACTATGCATACACGTAGGGTATAGTTTTACCTTCGCTTTTCCAAATCTTGGATTAGTCAGATACACACTACGATCTCTGTCGACATAATCTTCAAGTGCATTTTCTTTACTTCGATCATTTAATTCACAAATATCTAAATCCGGCAGATAATTAAAGCTTTCACAAAGTTCGTCCTCTTGCCAACAGTCTGATAGGCAATGTTGAGGATCTTGACTATGATAGGTTGTTTTAAACACGTGACCTCGAAGGTATTTTCCAAGAACTGAACGCGTTGTTTTCTTGTTTACAAGTTTTGTTTGAAGACAGTCAATGGAAACAGGAGCGACGAGCATAACAACAACAATAAAAATAAGTATCTGCAAAAATGAAGTTATGCTTTTTACTATTAACAAATTCTGGGATATAGATTAAAACATATCGTAATTTAATGACCCAAGCTGCTGATATAAAAACATTTTCATAAAAACACAATTCAAGGATGAAGGGGTTCTGGGATGTGAAGACTCATATTATGACAAACATCTTTCCGACTTTCCACTTCGCTATGTTCGATAACGGATACCCGGGTGTAAACATCCCAGCGGAATTAGTACTCTCGCACGGCGCTTCGCGCAGTTGACTCGGGGATTAAAGCTATACGTACGTTTTGGTGACGTTATTATTATTATTATTATTATTATTATTATTATTATTATTATTATTATTATTATTATTCATCTTATTTAAAAACGGTAGCCCTTCAGATTAAACTGCTTTTCAAGGGGCCGTTAGGATATTTACAAATATGGATGGATCATAGGGTAAGCATTAGTTGAACAGTCACGGAGATAAGAACTTATTGAGCGAAAGCTAATTCTGTGTTGATCAAAAGTGTCCGGGGAAATTTGAATGTCTTGTGTACGAAAAATGCTCTCCATTAAGAACTTTCACCAAATTTAAATACCTACAGGTTTTCTCGGCTATTTAAAACCGAGAAGAGCAATGCACAGCGAAGTCACAGGTTCATCAAGTGTTGCGGGCGCGTGCCTATATATGTTTCACGGATGATATGGGTGGACTTGCCACTGATTTTAAATATATAGCGGATTGTGAGTGGTGAAATGAGTGAGATTTTACAAATATATGAGCGAGAACATAGTTTTTCGCTTTTACTTGAAAATGTTAAGAAGAAATAGTCAAATATAAAGAACGTTAAGAAACATTATGCTAACGACCAGGTAATTTGCTTTATTGTGTATGACATTTTGTAGAATTGAAATATAATATAAAATAGGAAAAAATATGATCGTGTTACCATGACTATACGGTGATCATTATTTCGGCTTCAGCGGTATATCTCGCTCAGCGATCTGCTAAACGCCAACACCTCATGCAAAAAACATAAAACAGAACAAAGTACGAACTTAGGCATCTTGAAGCACGACATTTGAATATTTCTTTTAATTGAGATTTTCTAAAAAAATGTTTGCGAACTATAGCTGTTCGCTTTGAAAATGGGAGGGCTTGCTGCATGCATGTGTTTTTAGATTGAATAGTATTCCCAATCCTAATTTTCGCTTCGAGACCATATGAAACTTGACGTATATTATGGTATTGCATATAGTGATCACTTCACACTCACATGCATGAAAAGATTCAAAAGACTACAAATTGTCAGTCATATAAAATTTACGCGAATAATAGAGGTTATGACAATAATGTTATGATATTCTATAATGGTCGTGGGTATGGCGAACTTGCAGAAATTCTGTGGCCTTGTAAATTGAATTATGATCTGAGTTTTGGCTGAGTCTATAATGAAAATGGTGTTCCTGGATGACTTGGTAAGGTAATTTGATTGTTTGACGCAGTCAACTTTCCCACCCACCTCTAGCCAAATACGCCTATACATGTGGTTGAAGGTGGCCCAAGTGACATAATTATGCCATAGGCCATAGCTATATATAGGCATATGTGTGCGATCTATCTGTTACCAGTAAATCATAAAGATAATGAAATTTTACGATTTTATCTGATGTAAGGTCATGGTTTCATTACAGTCATTACCTATATGCTATACTGATTGTTTCTACCTAACGGTGTTAAGTCTTGGTTATGCATGAGTTTTGGTTTAACAAATCCCAATGAATCGTTGAATTTCAATTTCTGAATATATGATTCATGCATGCATGCACGTGTACTTAAAGCCGTCTGAATTAGAGTATTTGTTTGGATTGTTTTCACTGATGATGAACCAATTACGAAGTGAAAGTCTTGTTTAAAAATATAACTGGTGTTTTTTCCCGCAGAAAACAAAACAATTTATTCATATCCATACAAACCTTCCAAATGATATATTGATCCAACGGTATGCCATACGTGCTTACAAACATCAGCGCATACTTAAACCCTTTGTTCGAACATAGACTTCGAAACAAATTCAATTTTCTATACTAATTGTTGTTTAACTGAGCTAATTGCTGCTAAATTGGTTACATAAATGTTTTTATATAAGCTTCTTTAATTACGCCTTCTAACATCAGCATCACATGTATAAACAAGTCTTTAAACAAAATCTACTATTTGGTTGTCAGCCATGTTCTACTGAACAGCCATATGACCATGTTGTTACGGAAGATATGTGGATTTTTTGAAATACTTAGATATTTTACTCTTTTATAAATACTAATCTTATTTTCTCCGTTCACAGGTTTTTGACTTGTAAAACGAATAGCTATCCAGTTTCAATATGTGTGTGGCAATAATTTGATATATATGATGATCGATATTTAATTTGCTGAATGTATTTATATATTATTGCTCGGGAAATGCGTTTGATATAATGCCTAATGGTCAATATCTGACATTAAAAACATTTTTGATTGCATGCTTAAAAATATCTTAGCATAAAAATTATGAAAGCTTTTACGTGATTACAACATTTCTGAGTATACATGAATTAAGCATCAGGAAACAAATAATAATCAGTAATCAATATATATATATATATATATATATATATATAAACAAAGTTGGGATTTTTCAGCGTAGAGTCTGGCAGATATCATGTAACGATCTTGTGAGTAATTAAAATGCCATAATATTGAACGAATGGTCAGAATGGAGGCAGAGAAAAAGCTTGACCATATGCTCATATATTGGTATAGCTAGGTTTAGTTACATGCAAGTACAAATTAGTGTCAAATACGCATGAAAAATTAGGAGTAATCTACCGAACTACAAAATGTAAATATATATAGGTACCACAGTAACACTAAGTTAGACTAGAATTTCCTTTCAAAATAGTTGATGTAGCCTAGATATATAGAAGATCCTGTGAGTTATTTCTATATTTATTTACCTTAACTGTCAAATAACCCAATGCCATTTTCACAGAATATTTCTTCACGATAATTCAAGAAGAAATGCAAAATGATTCACTATTTTGTCCGTCCTTTTAATTTTCTGATACAAGATTATAAAGCTAAACAATGTCTGCATGGCCTTGTCTACATGACCTTGCAATGTGTATGTCTCTTTGAATCTTTTCCATAGAAACGATTCGTGTTTTACACTGAATTAAAAGTGGGAAAAATTGTTTAGGATATCAAATACCGCAGTTGGTGCATAGAAATACATCTTAATAATGTATAATAATAATAATGATTTATTGGTAATACATCCACAGAGTGGCTCTTCGCCTATCCATATTCTATGTACAGATCATATATATATGCATGTATAGTCTTGTAGATATGCCACTAATTTGTAAAATAATCAAATATTAAAAACTACTTAAATTGAGAAAAAACAACCAATCCCAACAGGGCCGTAGCAACCGATTTCAGTTAACCGTTTCACTTACAATTATTGAACAGAAACAATTCAGCAACTCTTGGAAAACAGATTTAATAAGTCACTAGTCTCACTTCCAAAGACCTTTAGACAGTGGCGCACCGAGCGGAGGGTGTAGGGGGTGTTACTATGGCGCGTTTTTACGGTCAAAATTCAATAGTAAATCGATCAACACTTGCTCGAAACGAACAGAGCGATATACAAATCGAACAGTCAAATCGCCATCAATGGTTTAAATCGATCAACACTTGTTCGAAACGAACAGACCGATATACAAATCTGTCAAATCAAATCAAATCGAATCGATCAATGCATATTCAAATCGAGCATACGTTACTCGAATCGATCGTCAAACTTGCAGCGGGCAGTGTTTCCACCTTTTTGAAACGTAACTTCCATTGCCGCTTTCCAAGTGAAATTTTCGTCTAAAAATTGCCTTGAATTTCGAATTTTCCTTATGTCTAAATTTCCTTCAAAATGGTATCCGCTGTCAATATACGTGGGCTCGGTCATTTCCGCAATTCTCACACGTACGCGCGTAAACAAAGTTGTCGGCAAAAAGGTATGAATTATTTATATTTTTTAACTTATTCTATATTCTGACAAATATAATTATCTTGATGAAAAGTATAAAATAGTGCGAATAAATTTAAAGAGATCTTGAACACCCAAAATGTTTATGTATCAACGAAAAGATATATAGACGGTTATATTTTGACTTTTAATATAAATTACTTTATAATGCGCTGTAGTCGATCGAAATGTAAGTACAAGTATACCCCAACCCAAGAAAGGGCGGGAATAGCGGGACAATGAAACGATCCCCGGTTTGCTTTTCCCT
The DNA here is from genome assembly GCA_016169945.1 of Trachythela sp. YZ-2020. Lineage (NCBI taxonomy): Eukaryota > Metazoa > Cnidaria > Anthozoa > Malacalcyonacea > Clavulariidae > Trachythela > Trachythela sp. YZ-2020. The sequence continues at coordinate 36,448 of JADLSH010000056.1, read as the reverse complement.
GTTGGGTAGGCAATGTGTTTGCTTTCATTGCCTCGCCAGACAGGTCGGAGAAACTGAGCAAATCACATTTGTTATTGACAGGTGCCAGATAATATAACCAGGCACATGCGGTGACATTGGAACACAATTATTGTCCCTGGGGTGAGATGACGGCTCATTCGGTAAGGCTGCAAAGTCCAAGTCTTCGCCTTTCCCGGGTTGGGGTAGGCGGGGAGGGGGGAGGGTTACATCGGCTGGTGCATAATATAGACCATTGCTTGGAATTTTAAGTTACAATGTCTTTATATGGATTATGTTGTATTTCCGTAGCCCCCCAAATCTAATACCTAGTATATTAACCATTAAGCCACGATGCGCTCTGGTGCGCTCTGGTGCTCTCTTCTTTGTTATTTTACGCTTAATTACTCGTCAAGGGAAGGCTCCTATAAATGTTCATTTCCTTGTCAGGGGTGAGACAAAGCAAAATAATAAAATTGGGTTGGGTGCATGCCCCTTTAATATATGGGTGTTAATAAATTACATATCATTAATAAAACTCAATGCTGTTGCCGTTTGGCGTTGGCTGTATTCTTGCCCAATGGCACTGTTTCGAACAAATGCCTTTTTTGTCTGGTCCTCCTGGAAACGCTCTGACTCACAAAGGGCTTTCGCTCGAAACGTCGAAATTAATATACCATAAATACGGCTATGTCATTCCGCGAACCAGAGGCGATCTTCGAAGACCCGTTGTTATAGAAATTCACGTGAAAATTTTGGACATATTTCAACAGCAAAAGAGGTGTTAGAGGCACAACAATATCAATCAAGATTATGTTTGTTAGAATATAGAATAACTTTGTACTTTGTATACGCGCGCACGTGTGAGAATTGTGGAAAGGACCGAGCCCGCGTATATTGACAGTGGATACCATTTTGAAGGAAATTTAGACATAAGGAAAAAAGGAAGTAAATTCGAAATTCAGGGAAATTTTTAGACGAAAATTTCATTTGGAAAGCGGCAATGGAAGTTACGTTTCAAAAAGGTGGAAACACTGCTCGCTGCAAGATTGACGATCGATTCGAGTAACGTATGCTCGATTTGAATATGCATTGATCGATTCGATTTGATTTCTATATCGGTCTGTTCGTTTCGAACAAGTGTTGATCGATTTAAACCGATTGATGGCGATTTGACTGTTCGATTTGTATATCGCTCTGTTCGTTTCGAGCAAGTGTTGATCGATTTAAACCATTGACGCTCGACTTGTAACTATTGAATTTTGACCGTAAAAACGCGCCATATGTTACAACCCAAATATTGAAAATAATATCGATCGGTAAATTCAAATAACCACAGCCACAGGGCCGTCGGCAGTAATTTGCTCATCTAGGATTGTACTTCTTTTCATACTCTATCTATTTCTTGCAGAGACAACTACAATCAACTCATCTGTAATAGTTTGTCGTTACTTTCGCATCGTGTATATATATATCAAAAGGAACGAAACTAATTCACTGACGCTTGTAATTGTATATACGGAGCACATTAGGTTGTAAAAAGCTAAAACGTGCGTTAAAAACCTTGAATTCTTAGGTTTTATAAACTTCACAATTTTTATTGAAAATCCTCTGAGGAAGCACGGAAAATGCACTTCTGTGGCTTCAAAAATGCAAAGTTTCCAGCGGTTGTTAGTGGTGTAACGATACGCTCTCTGGCATGTACGCACGTGCTCTTCGGTTCGATTCCTCGTTCTTCTCTTTTCATTCACGATTTCTTTTCTAATTTGTAACTTGTAAACATTTATTACGTTGGTTGGGGTTAGGTTTGGGATTAGGGTTACGTTTGGGGTTAGGTTTGATGTAAGGGTTATAGAGTCGGGCTATGCGGGAAAATGCGCAATTCCTTTATTTAGCCGCAAGTATAAGAAACCCAGATTGGGAGGAAGACACTGAGTTAAAACACGATTTGAAGCGATACGTACTACAGAATTTGTCTAGACGGGAGATAGTAGACTTTGTATCCAGGGATTATACATAGCATGCTTAGAGTTTAGGTACACTGAGCAGGAGATTGGCATTTTTTAATATAAAGTATGTTGAGTACAATACCGACCTGAATGATGTCGAGGCGGCAGTACAGAAAGAACTAGGAGGACCAGGCCAGTTTCTTAGTTATCGTTCCATACGGCGCAAGATACGGGAACAGCACAAACTGGCAGTACCTCGCAATTTGGTGTACGATATAATGACCGAATTAGATCCAGGCGGCCTTGAACGAAGAGCAGATGTGGGAAAAAAAAGCATAATAGAGGAAATACCGGTGCAATAGCTGTGCTCATATGCTTTAAAATTTCTAGCGCCTTGCAATAAACCCACATAAATTGATAAAATTATGCTTGTCTAATATGCCAATATGGTTTAATGTTGTAATAATTGTATTGTATTTTTTTATTATCTGGTGATGATTGTATAATATAATATTTTTCATGCGCTGCAGGGACCAAACCACACTCATTCAGGGGATGGCCATGATAAGCTAATGGGATACATGAATTACACATTCCCTTTGGCTGTATATGGGCTCCAAGATGCTTATAGTGGGTATATACTATATACTAGAAATACATGCATGCAGTAACCCCTCGCCCATTTGAACCATAGTTAAGTTTGAACCAAACAATTTACTCCCAAAAGTTATTGTAACATGAAGTACTGAGTCGACGAATGTAACCATGGTAACATGCAACATTGTATATTTTTTATATTTTAATTTGTACAAAATCTTATTTTGTTTTTAACTATAAAATTATCAATTGTCCAACTATATAAAGTGGGTATGCTATTGTGCACTCTTTTAGCTTTGATTTACTGTAACATTCAACCTTAGACGTTCACAAAACGTTTCGAAATTTTCAAAAAACTGCAACTGCTTTTCGAGGAGTATTTTTATATTTCGCACTTGCTTTTGCAATGAAGTTTTTGAGATTTAATGTTTGTTTATTTTTCTATAACATATTTGAATCAATACTAAAATGCTCTTAAAGATCAATCAATGTTGTATTGACCACACAGAATGTCTACACATTTTCAAATTCACAAACTATACTGCAAGCTATGTTAAAAAATCGGCAAAGCAAGCATGGAAAATAGACACTTGCCTGTTTAAAACGCTCCTTTTTCGGTCTTTCGACTTTTTCTCCTCTTGTTAATTTGTCCTCTAAATAATTTTCATTTATCTTGTTTTGGAGACATAGAGACTTACTTATAAAATGAGTGCAAAACTAATTTTGAAAAAAGTTTGGAAAATGGAAGTCTTCCTGTCTTCTCTCGGCTTGAACTTGCGCATGCGCATAACTTACGAAAAGGTCCTGTACGGTCCAGTCCATGACAAAAAAAAAATGGCGGACGACTTTGCATTCCACAATGTTTTCACATACCCGGGTCACACCCGGGTGTAAATCTCCGAGCGGAATTAGTACCCTCGCACGGCGCTTCGCGCCGGCTCGGGGATAAAGTTATGGACCTCAAACGCGGATCCCAAAATTGTTGGAAGGTGCATGGTATTTAGAACACTTGTATGCAGGGCATATTTTAAGGATTTCTAAGTGGGGGGGCATTTGTGAAAAAGGTCCCTTAACTCTGGGTGCTGAAGGCGCGAGCCCTGTAGGGATCCGGGGGAGCTTTTCCCCAGGAAAATTTTGAAATCTGTAGCTCTGAAATTGCCAATTCTGAATACTATAAGATTGAATATTTTACTTGTAATCCAATAGTATTTCAATGTTTTAACTAAAACTTTAAAAATGTATAACTATATAAGCCATAAAAACAATATTTCGTTAAACACAGACAAATCATTTACTCTGTAAATGACCCAATGTATAAAGGGCCCAGGGAGTGGGGGGCCAATTTTGTGTGAGTGGGGGGCCATCAAGAGGGCCTGGGGGGCCAAGTGGCCCCCCAGTATATATGTTAAAATATGCCTTGCTTGTATGAGTCAAAAGGTGAGAATTATATACCTGTACAATGTTTGATTTATACTAGTGTTTTTGTGGCTTATTTAAGACGCGACCAACATAAGAACAGCTAAGATCCCTGTTCTTATCTAAGTCTTGTCTTATTCAAGACGCGACTTACATAAGACGCGAACAAGAATTTTGTACCTTTTATACGTCAAGTTCGCGTCTTACATAAGACGCGTCTTATTTTGCCCCGTATAAATGGGCCTATTGCTCATTTAGCTTCGAAGATGGATACATTTTTCTTCGTTTAGTTTTTCAGCCATGTATTTTGTCGTTATATAATAGACAGTTTTAGCAAGCACAACGCGACGTCAAAGAGGACGTGAAAATGACGTAAAAATGGCGTGGGCAGATCCATAGATGGGCATATCACGCCATTTTTACGCCTTTTTCACGTCCTCTTTGACGTCGCGTTGTGTTTGCTAAAGCTGTCTAATATCACAAAAGCACGCGATTCATTTTCTATTTCTTATTTCGACGTTCCACATCTCTAGATAAGAGGTTTCTGTGAATATCCGAATCTACATTTTGAAACGCATATTCACCATTACTAGAATTTTGAAAAGAAGAGATCATTTTTAAGAAAAAATCACAATTTTCAGCTGTAAAGCTCCCACGCTAATGATAAAGTTGACCATTTTCACAAAATATAGCACCACTAATTGATATCAATCCTGCATTTAAAATCACAATTTCATAAATAAAACTGTGATTAAAAAAATTAAGGTGGTAACGGCCCAAGGTCGTTAAAAACACCAACTTGTGCAAAAATGACGTCCAACACAGATAACATAGAATGGAATTTATTTGAATATTCTGTGTTTGTGTTATATTAACGAAGGGTGCGTGCTGACCTCAAAGCCAGAACTGGATAGTGCATCTGCTATATATAAATGAAGACCATATTGGTGTGACCACCACAAACATACTGTACTGTACGTGGTGTTTTTGACATGTTAGAAGAGGTTTCTATAGAGGCGACTGGAAAATTTTTGTCAGTGTATTAGTGTCCAGTGAACAGTCATGAAACTGAAGCCTCCAAATCTTGGGCTCCTCCCATGTCTACATGCATATTATCAGGTGAAATTTTCCTTTCATAACCATGTGCCATCAGGGCAAGTGTTCAAACTTGCTTTAAACTCGGCAAACTGGATAACTAGCTTCTATCTTAATCAACACCCCAACTAAGCTTAAGTTTATTAACATTTCTGGTAAATCTATCTGTACTTGTCCGAACACGCAACCAAGAACATTTTTTCCCCCTGATAATTTAACTTTCCCCTGCATGGCATGCGATAAAATACACCTCTGATTACAAAGAGCTATAGCATATTTCGTGACTGGTAATTGTGACAATAGAATAATATATATATATAGAATGTTTTCTAAAAACCTTATTACTAGAAGGTCTAATTTTTTTGTTTCAGCCAATCACAAACATGATTATTTTTAAGGTAATTCCAGCGTTAAATCAGACCGCGGTGATCAGACGTACAATTTACTATTTTTATATAAAATGTACGCAATATACTATGTCTAAAATATTTTCTTTCTAAAAAAATACCAAAATATATATGCCTGCGTTCTGATTTAACACACTGGATATACGTTATGAGGCTTGTATTTTATGTAAGCGGGTATATATAGATACTTATTTAGGTATTTATAGTTTCGTTCTAACGTCCAGTTTTCAACTCTATAGAAAACCTAGGACTAGAGAATACATTAAATTACTATGATAAGTAGTATTACATATAGCATGAGAAATGTACAACGACAAGATCCCTACTGCAGCTTTAATCAGCAAGGACTATGCATCCTCGGCAGATAATAATGCTATATAATTATATCTCAAATTATTAATTTATTTAATAAATACATCAGTGGCAGACACTAGGGCCCGCCAAAAATTCTAAAATTCTTGAAAGGTTGCAATGACAACTACGTTCACGAGACAGATGGGATTCGAAAAAGAGTATTTCCACGGTTATCTGTGCTCAAAATTATCCGCTTTCACGTGTCGCATTTGAACTTGAAAGGCAAAATCGTGCACATTTGAGTATATTTGGAATTTGATTCCGTGTAAACGGAGTGTAAGTTTTCGCAGTGTTTTAAAACAATGAAAGCAAGATACGGGCTATTATTCGCGTAAAATTTTGAGATTTGTTTTCCAACAAATGAAACCTTGTCATTAACTTCTTGGCTCTACTTTTTGCAATTCTCAAGAAAAGGGCAGGAATACGTCGAGAACCGAATCCCCGAGTGTCTCCCACTGAAATATGTTACATTATTTTAAACGGCCTCAACCCACTTAGCTGGGAACAGTCCTTCAACACCATTAAGTTTTCCTTTGCACCATCCTTGACCATCTTCACCAGATAACTGTGTGATAACATCTCCAACTTGAAATGATAGTTCATCATCCTCACTTGCTTCGTAATCATATTTAGCTCGCACAGGGACACCAGGAATATCTTCTATGTTTTCAGATATACCGTTGTCTAATATATCACCATTCACCTTCGGTATTTCCGTGTCAACACTAAAAAGAAGCATATACCAGTCAGTGTAAATTTGATTTCACTTTTTAATCTGTTGAAATTATTGAGGAAAACCTAGTTGGTGAACGTCTTTGCCGTGCTACACAGCATTTTTATTATATACTGTATAGATACTGTCATTTGCGAATGGATTTATCTCGCTTCGAAATGCATATAAGCTAATGAGGGACGCGAAACGGTTCTCTCACAAGTGAGAAAAACGTTACGTCCAATCATTTAACTTTGCATATTTCGCACGACGGTGAACATAAACTTTATTTTATCGCTTTGCTTTATGGTTAATAGGCTTGTTTGAATTGAGTATTTTACAAGAAAGATTGTTAAACTTATTATATTGAAACTCTCCTAGCACAGGGTTCGTAATCTCAAAGATAAAAAATTGAAAGATTTCCAAAGACCGTTCTTTTCAAAAACGATTTAGAGCAATCAGCTGTTAAAAGGCCTTAAGTCAACTTTACCTATGATATAACTGTATTAAGTTTCATATTCACCTGGTAATTATAGTTCCGTCAAATCACAACCGAAAAGGCGTCTTCTCTTCAATATTTGTGAAACCTTGCCGCAATCGACATATTTTATTAGCTAGGGAATCGTATACATCAAATACTCACTAAAGAATTTAGGGACTTTTAAATACTTTATTCGCTGTTTAATAACATTCAAACACTGCATCTCATAGACCTTAAAGACCTGCATTCAAATTTAAAAACTTTCGAGGATTTCGAAAAACAGCTACGAACCTGGTAGCATGCATATGACAGATTTATGCTGATTGTTAATTTATATCGTTGACAAAAACATTTTTTTCTGCACGACATGGAGTTACATTGAAAAAAGCAAGGTTTGCTCACAGGAATATTTAAGCACTCATCTGAGCCGTATTATTCATCTCTATTTTGTTTACAAAATTTCTAAAACACGAAAATCAATCTTACTTATCGTCTTCAATGACATCGTCATCTTCATCATTATCAAACGGATTTAAACTGGATCCTGCAGGCTCTCCTTGGAGAACGCCATCTACACTATCATTATCCTGATCCACGACACTGTCAGGCGTTGACAGAGATTTCGTATTCGATGTGCCACTCGGATCATACTCCTGAAGAATAAAGTATAAGATATTGAGAGGGATTGCTAGGAACTCCACTTATGCTACAAAATAAGACAGATACTGTGGAAAAGTAAATGCCGTGATTTCAAGATGATGATTCAAACTCACACGTTATACAGTTGATCTTACAAAACTTTGGCCACCAAGTAGTGGCTGTTCAGCCAATAAGAAGAAGGTTCGCTTCCAAAATCTGTTTGTGAAATTCATAATCACGTTTGAAATTCCCAATGAACTTGACAACGAACTTGCTAGGTTTGCAAGGAAGTGCGAAATTACCAAACAAGTTTCAAATTATTTGAGGCCAAAGTTTCGTGAAATCATCTGTAAAGCCGGTTACAGACAAGCAAATGTTCTACGAGAAGTTTTCATATGGCAAGTTTTATTTGTTCGTCTGTCAGGCAAGAATGCCAAGTTTTTCTATGACAAGTACACTTGTTCAAAAGTTACCATGGTAGGGTACAAATTAACAAGTTTGCTCGTGTGTACGAGTATAGACAAGAAAATTTGACAATGTAATTGAAACACTTGGATGCTGCTGGTGAGCGATCTATTGTTGTACTAGCTATCTTGGCGGCCAGAAAACCAAAAATTTGTCATAGAAAACGTGCTCGTCTGTAACCGGCTTCAAGAAAATTTGGGTATGTTTCATCTCGCTCAAGTACTATAGTTCTCAGTTTAATAGTAAATGACTGTCCTTCGCACCACAGGTACTGCAGACAATGAAAGAGAAACAACTTTATCGCTAGAACTCCACCAAACGTTTACAATATGTATATATACAGGTATAGGATCTATTATGAATACAGTACGTGTCTAATCTCAGCTCGTCACACACAGCAATACTGCAAAATTTCTAAAAACTACAAAAGGTTAAGGAGGGACAGTTGATTTCATTTCGTAAGAAAACGAAATAAGACTAATATATAAAAAGCCATGAATCTAGCCAAGGAACCCAGGTGACCCAAATTCTAGGGGCTAGGTAAAATCATTCTGATTTCTAGAAGGGGTAAAATCATTGTATAATGTAAATGATGTATTTGCTGACGGTGTTAACAAACAATACAAATGATTTTTAGATTAATCCAAAACCCAGGTAAAATTTCGCAAACGTTTAATACAAACGAGTGGACGTGCTTTGTACTAGGTTTGCATGACGATAAATTTAATAGCAATTTTGTGGAAATACCATATTTTCTATCCGCATTGGAACTTCATCAGTGCAAATAACAATATCAATGAAAATATAATTATTGTAACAAAACAATTAAAATACCAGGTAGGCGTGCACATCATATTAGGTTGTTGGTACTTTTGTTAGATAGCTCACCTGGCTCGCTTGGTTACTAAGAGATTATTACCTTCGCCATGCAGGAGGTTATGTTTTCACCTAGTTTTGCTTGTGTTTGTTTGCCTGTAAACACGATAGCTCAAAAAGCATTACGATACGAAAATCGGCTATTGTGGAGCTAATAGTATTGCCCAAGGACAAGTCGATTTTAAACTTTGGTTAATTGGATGAGAAATTGACAAAAGTTTGTCTCGCTTTGCCAGGCTAAAAATAACTGAATGCTTAATTAGTGATGTGTAATTTATGCATGAATACCATGATACTAAATTTGGTGGCGGAGGTGTGTAGTTTCTGAGTGCCCTCTAGTTAAGGTACGTTCACACACAGCGGTTTGTCGGGCTGATTTTAGGTTTTGCTGAATGTTAATGACGAATATTTTCAGTTGATGATGTCACCAGATGACGTTTGCCACGTATTTTTCAAATATCATTAACGTGCATCTGAAATCGGTCCGACAAATCGCAAAGTGTGAACGTACCTTTATGGTAATTTATATCGTTAGGTTGTTGATGGTCGGGCAACAATTTAAGTCGAGTGACTGTGTCCATAGATTAATGTTATGATATGCTCTATAGATATACGTCTATAATGCAATACATGGCATAAAGTCTACTACAGTACACTAACACACAGTGAAAACAAAACCTCGCACATGCGCAGACCGGACTGCACGCCATCTTTAACTTCGTTGCAATACTCACCCTGCTGGTCTGGTTACTACCAGGATTATTATAATTTATAACGCTAGGTTGTTGATAAGTGGAATGAACATTTGGTTCTTGGTTCGTCGAAGAAAACGTAGTACTTCTATTCCAAGCATTTGTATAGTAATCAACGATACTTGGTGATCTATAATGTTCATCATGAGAGGAGCTTTCACGTAGAGCACTTGTAGGAGACTGATAATATGATGATCTAGGGTCGTCATAGTCCATGTTATTATTAGGAGAAACATCCGCATTACTCCACTCAGTAGTACCACTGAATGAATTATAAGAGACCGACTCCGACACCCGGGTATTATCAGGCTGTGCAGGTGTTGTCACGGTGATTTGCGGTCTACGTTGTCGCTTACTGTTCCGCCTTCGTAGACTAAATCGTCTCATGATGCTTGGTTTTGCTGGCTGGCGGTTGGAGGAAAGATTCCATACGTCAGGTTCCTGTAGAGGAGCATGAGACCACGTTTACACGAGAGAAAAGGCAGTCGGATTCGCAGGAAATTTATCAGCCGTACATACATGTATCTACGACAGATCCTAATGAGCGATTGCGTGATTGCAATGACAAAAAAATCTAGTTATCGTCGAGATAACCTAAGCCAATGCTTTTAACGGTGAAAATTACTTCATATGCATGATCCAACGTAAGTAAAATATGCAGTGGGTACTGTACTGTACTTTAATATTCAATTTATGTATTGCAAAAGACATTCCAAACAAAACGAGACACTGAATGAACTAAATGCACGTCTATATTTTCATGTGAAAAACAATAAACGCGATACATGCCATACTATAAAAACGTACGACTGAGCCATATGATCATAACTCACAAGAGTTTAAGTTAGAAATGTTGGAGACACAGTAGTTATTGCATGCGTCTCTTCACCACTGCATGCGTTTTGGATCCAAATGTTGGAATTGACTCTAGCAAACAACGCTCTGACCATGAACTTGTGGTTAGCTCTTGCCAACTGTACTCTATAGCTCAGTGATCAGAGCACTGCACCGGTATCGCAGGTTTGAATCGAACCGAGGGCATATAGTTGCATTTTACAGAACTGCTGCAGGTTAGGTCTATAAATATATAATGTTCGCTCGAAATTTCAGTCTACAAAAACGTTTTAACTTTCTGTCCTATCGAGCGAGATGCCCCAAAATCTTATGTATATATGTTTGTAACCAGCATAAAATAGTAAACACAGTAAGTTTCATTACTCCTTTGACGGTAAATTCACGTTTTGTAGGGTATATATGTGTTCACTCTTGTGTTTGAAGGAGCATGCGGGAAATCCTGAAGAACACCTGCGAATCCGAACTCACAAACTCGTGTAAACGCAGCCCAAAAACAATGGATGCATTCTTCGTGGGCAAAACCAAGACATCTTTAGTACCAGTATACGTACGACAGAGATGACCATGATATGAACACAAGTGATGATGTTGCCTGCGCCGCAGACGCCTTTCAATTTTTGGGTAGTAGAGTGAAATACGAATTACCGTGTACGTTCGTATAACGATGTAGATAACGATGATGGTATAATCTATGAGGCGAGACTTCAAATTCTCCACGAATCCCAAACCTTTTTCTCCCGTGTAAACGCAAGATGTGACTTAGCATATTTACAATGAAATGTACAAATTTACACGACCAATTTACACTCCTAACGAGTAACGACATATTTCGCGCAAAGGGTCACCTGAAGAAAATGATGCAAACCCTTACGTTCAATCAAGTAAGCAAGATTACTATGGCTGTCCTGTCGCATATACTTTTCATGCAAAAGTTCGAAAACACCATCTCAAAATATCGTGTGACATGATTCGCAAGTATATAGCTACTAGCTAGTAGTATATTAAAAGCTGCTATGGTTGGTGGCATAGCTACTTCATAAAGACCAGTAACGATTACTTAATGGCCAGTGCTTAGTTAGGTTATTAAACTCCCGATGAGGGGCTTTCAAAGCAGCGAAGAGCTTTTACTACTTTTCACGGGCGCTGTTCTAGTTCAACCTAAGCTGAGGTAATTCATGCCAAGCTATTTGACCGCGACAATCGATCGCACGAGGTACAAATACTTTACACGACTCAAGTGTGCGCAGGGATAAACTATACACGTCAAGGATTACAGGATCATGCAAACTGCGTGAAAATAGAACAAAAACTTCAAGGTCTCGAGAGAAGGCGGAAGGTCCTTCGTCTGGAAGTTAGTAGCCAACCAACTTCTGGGCGCTACTAACTTCAAGACGGAGGGCCTTCCGCCTTCTCTCGAGACCTTGAAGTTTTTGTGCAGTGCTTCTTGTATTTGAGATGTTTAATTCACACTGGGTGTAAATTACAGGCAGTTTCAACTTACAAGCAGTTGCGAAAAATGCAACAGTATGCCCTCTAGCAGGAGTCGCAGGGTAATTTCCTGAGAGAGGGCATATAAAGTAGTTGCATTTTTTGCAACAGCTCCTGGTTAGGTCTAAAATATGTATAATTTTCGAACGAAATTTCGATCTATAAAAACTCTTCAACATTCAGTTCTATGGAGGGAGACGCCCAAAAATTCAGAATATATTTCAGGTTGATTATTCTGATCAATATCAAAATCATAAAGAGAAAGCTACCTCAAAATCAGGCCATTTCTTCGGCATTCCAGGTCCATATTGCATCGACCACCACTTCAAGTCTTTGGCCCCATCAGAACCTGTCAGTTTGTCTAATAACCCTTGGTAAATGTTGGTCAACCTACAACATATTCAAATAATTAGGAAATCAATGTCTCAATGAAACATATTTACATGCAGTGATAGCAAGCCAAATGCAAGTACACTGTATGTTCATTTGAGCACTAAAAAGATGTGGCATTATGAAAGTACTTCAGATTAAAACCTGTACTAACAGTATTTAAGTGACATTGACCACAATGTTAACCCATTAATCAACTAACTGCCAATGTCTATTGTCAACCATTAACATTTGGCCATAATGCACTGACTGTACTTTGCAATTTCAATTTCACTATGTCCGACGCCAGACAATTTTACTTGTAAAGGGGAAATTTGGGACAAAAAGGGTAAATTTATCACACCCAAAAATCATAAAACCAAAGACTTTGGAATATGATGAGATACATATTGTTTTTAATTGTTCATTCACGGCGACCAGGTGTAACATCAGACACCTTTTTGCTCACAACTCTGGTATTAAGTAAATGAATGCAAAGCCCAGACAAATTACATTAATGACCAGACATTTCGACGATCTGGTGTCATCAAAACTAAGTTTGGCTAATGTGAAAGGACTGATCAAATTTGGTAGAGGAACATATTTTACAAATTTTTAGATTTTCAGGCAGTTTCAGGCAGTTTGCAATGATTCTACATCAGGGGTGACCTAAAGTCACAGCATTGCTCCATATATTTACTTAAGGGATGACATCGTCAGTCAACAACGTGGATATATTCTTATGGCAGATACTTGAAACCATCATGGCCCAAGAGTCTTGTCTTAAGAATTAATATTGTTGGGGGTTTGACAGGAGAAGGGATGTTGAGTGCATTGCAACATTCAGTTTATTATTAGAGTTTATAGGGTTATTAGAGACATGGGCAGATGATGTGGTTAATCGACTTATGCTCACGAGTGATGTCGTAATAATTAATGATTAGCAACTAAAACTATCTAGGTTTGACAGGGTTAACTAATAAAGAAAGGAGTGCTAGGGGAGTAGAGGTGATACTTGCCGCCCACAGTGTAATGGGGTAATTACAAAGGTTGGCAGATAGAGAGGATAAGTATTAAAAATTTTGGGCATCTCATTCGATATAACTCATTGCTAAAGCGGTTATTGTGTACCTCCAAGAATTCAGAAGGTGCCTAGGCTATGTGCCATGCTCACGCATTTTAATGATGCATTAACAGTGGTGAAATATGCAACCCTTGACTCCAGTGCAGCAGTCTGAGAACTGAGCTACAGAGTCAAGTTGTCAAGAGTTAACCACAAGTCTATGTACATAGGGTGATGCCAGTGTTTGGTATAAGGCCTTTACAGTATACCAAATCTATATGACATTCATTGTGAAGTGTTAAAATCCACATAATTTTCAAAGCATGCTGTATCGGCTTTATTTCATAGACCGTAAAAGTGCAAACCAGTTGGTGACAAACTACAAACTACAGCACAAAGTAATGTAAAGTAAATTATGTATCTATGCAACTGTAGACAAGGTTTAATATAGGCAACTTTTGACTTGAAATAGTGTTCAGTCAGGTGTTGGCAGAAAGTGCTGAAATGTCAACATACCAATATTTTGGAATTATTCATTGCCATACTGGTATTAAATTGGAATAGGAAGAATATTTTGTAAAAACCAGTACATGAAAAAATACCAGTGTCAGTATATAGACAAATTATCCATTGTTACATACTTACATTAACCCATTAGCTGGCAATCTGCCCAGATGTGCCCTACTTTAGTATTTTACATTTTACTCATCAGTGGTAGGGTATTGCCAGTTAATGGGTTAACAAAACTATATGCCAGCACTTGTCTTTTGTTAACCCATTAGCTGGCAATGTGCCCAGATGCACCCTACTTTAGTATTTTACTATGTACCCTACCACTGATGAGTAAAATCATCTGGCATTAGAGTATTAGACAGAGTAAAATACTAAAGTAGGGCACATCTGGGTGCATTGCAAGCTAATGGGGATGAAGTGCAAACAGAGGATGAACTACACCCAGACAAGCTAGGTACAATACTGGGTATGTATATCGAACAATAACGTATGGCAGTGATATTCATATGCTGGAAGGCAATGTTTGCTTATTTGCGGGGGAATAGGGTAACATGCCTTTCCTTGATGGTTTCTATTTCTACATCTAGATGGTCATCTGTCAAGCTAAACTACCACGTGCTCTAGTTTGATCCATCTGCTTGTGACATTTATACAATGACAAACTACTATTAGACAAACTTACTTTTGCCCAATTTGTCTACAAAAATCATCTGGCTCTAGTATAAATCAAGTCATTTCTAATTTCCTGGTTTCAAATTTCAAATTGAAATGTAAACAAAATGAAACTGTACCTATTTTGTTTGCATTAAAGGCTGATGAATGACAATGTAATAAATTGATCTACTAAACAATATGTCAATATAATGGCTGTTATTAATTTATCAACAATCTCAAATATTAATCAGGCCATTTATTACGCATTTTAGGCACTTATATCCTGGTTTCAACTTTCAAATTAAAATATAAACAAATGGAAACTGTATCTATTTGGTTTGCATTAATAGCTTATTAATGACAATGACAATGCAATGAACTAAATAACTACAACAGAAATGATTGGAAATCATTAAATAAATTCCCAGGATATTTAACAATTTCTAGGCAACAGTAATCTACATTATTAATATTTTCATGACGCAAATTTCGGGTCAAGCACGAAATAATTTGAGGGCTGATTGAATAACAGGGCATGGAAATTAGTTCTGCTTTACTCACAAAAGGCAAAAATTCATTGCATACCTTTCATTCTCCGATATATCCAGTACATTGTGGTATCTTTGTAGGGCGTCCTTAAAGAAGGTTAGTCGGACTTTCTCAAAGCGCTCCCACTTTATAAATTCAGCTTCAAGCTCGTCAGCATAGGTATCATTGCTCGCATTCATTTCAGACAAGCGTCGGTCGTATTTCTTTCGGGCTTCTTCTAGCTCTGATTTTAGCTTAACATCTTGATCCTGAAATTTCTTGACTTTATCTGGCATACTGCCTTCCTTCTCAGCATTACTCGCGATCAATGAAGCATGCTCTGAGGCTTTCGCTGCTCGGTGAAAATTCCTTTTCGATTTATCCATTTTATTAAAACGCCTTGCCCACGGCTCGTATATCTTAGTGAAGCCCGTTTCGCATTCTTTCACTTCTTTCCATTTTAAAACAGCTTTGTGGTAGTGTTGATTCTTCCACTGTTTAATCGACTCGCACAAATCGGCTTTCAAACGGTTGTGCCTTTCAACATGTATTTCAGCCACGTCCTCGGCCTCGCGTAGGGTGGCTTTAAAAACCTCTAACATACTTCCATACTCCGATATCTTGCCGTTTATCTTCTCGTTCCAACGTTTGGACCAATCTCGTAGCTTTAGTGTGTATTTCATCTCAATATCAGCTCGTTCATGAACCATTTTCATGAATTCGTCGCAAAGTGTAGCACCATCCTCAAGTCGTTTGACAGTGTTTTTATAGCCATCAATTCCCCAGAAATTCGTATTAGTGTACGATTCTTCTACACTCGAAGAACGGCTGGCTGCTTTCATAGACATTTTGATAATAGATTGTGGTTGTTTTGTGAGTAAAATGTGTGAAATACGCGCAGAAACTTGAGACAACCACTACGTTTGACAAATACAAATAATTTCCTGTCGACTCAATCAACGCCTGATCAAAACATCGCCCCAGACTTCTACATTCTCGCGGCCAATAGAATTTATGCTATACTTCATGTTGCACAACTGTTTGAGACTCTCTGAGATCAATTTTTAATACAAAGGATATTAACAGTGGATATCAAAAATATACATAAAAAGAGTAATAGGGATAAAACCAAGATGAAATTTGGAAGGAATTTTGAAGAAAATTGTAGGAATTCTGGTAAGAATATGTTGAATATTGTTGAAAATTGTTGGAAATTTTGCGCCACTTTATATTTCAAAGTCACTAGTGGGTAATAATAACAAAATTATATGTCACAAATGCTCAAAATGTATGCAGCTATGATGCCTATGAATAATAGTACTTTAAGCCTCTATCGCTTATTCGCTTTAGAGGCTGTTTATATATATGTTGCCGGACAGTCCAGACTGGAATGTAAGCGATGTATGCCGGACAAGTCACAATTTTTGGCGTAGACACATGGCATTGGTTACAGTACAGTTGCTCACAAAGAAATTAAACTACAGAAATTTTGATTTAACAGGTTATTAAAAATGTGTATTTGGAGCTACAGTAGTTGCACATTTATTATTACAAAAATTGGCATACATTTACATGTGCCTGAATCGACGTCCGCCGTACAAAAAGTTAACTTTCCAGACTGGGTTGGACTAATCTTGGAAGTGAAACTGCTTGGTAACAATCGGGAAGTGTTTTACAGGTGAGGAAATCTCATATAGCCTCAGAGTCCAGTGTTGGAAATTTGTATCAATAAGATGTATTAGCTAGGGCACCCAGTTTTGATGTTTTCGAAATCATGGGTTCACAATTTCTGAACATTCCAGTCAAGGAGGTAGTGAGTGTTGACGGGTAAATTTTTATCCTAACTGGTGCCGAGACTGCATGTGTCTGTAACAAGTGGGATCTCGGCTACCAGGCCGTTATGATCATTAATTATGATCATTAATTATTATTATATATATTATTATATTTTTACTATCAGATATCAGCACATTGAGATGACAAATTTGGCCAGCTCAGATATAATTTAAAAAGCTCTTATTCCGTATTTAGGGACCGTTCATTATTTATACCCTAGGGTGGGGTGGGACATTCTTGATCATATGTAAAAATCTCATGGAGCCAGTGCCCGTTTTTTACACTCTGAAAAATGAACACCCCCAAAGAAAAACATTTAAAATTGAACAACCCTCCCCGGACATATGTACATGATGCAGCTTTTTATTAATATTCTTTGTTTATGTGAATGACTGACAATGGAGAAAAACTGATATTTTACAGCATGCATAAGCTTAATGATTATTACGACAATCACTTGCTAATGTATTATCACAAATTCTTACTTATTGTCAGGGACCACGGAGCATTTCTTGCATTGGGGAGGGGGGGGGCTAAAAATCTGAGGGGTACAGTGGCACTAGACCGAATGTTGAAAGGATGAGACCTTTAGGGGGGACGTGGGGGCATGCTCCCCCAGAAAATTTTGAAATCTACAATTTCTAAAATGCCATTTTATGTGGGTTATGTAAGGTTATGTGTTAAAGTAAAGTATAACAAACAAATTCCTAGTATCGGCAGCGAAAGTGAACGTTTATTAACATGGCATGACCAGTTGCCATGGCTAACTTCGCTGCTGCCTAGTATACAATATAATCATTCCAGGATTTCCTGGTGGCACGTCCCCAGACGATTATTTGCGGCCTTGTGTATTGATCCAAAATTTCTGAATCGAATGAATCACAGTTTGGACATATTGAATGAACTTTGTGAACTTTTGTGAACTAGTTTCATTAAATTTTCCTTTAAATTTTACACGTATACAATTTTAAATTTATTGTTGCCAAAAATTTCCCATTCAGCAGAGAAGTATTGTCTATGAACAAGTACCACAAATGTTATACCCCACCCCAACAACTGTATCAAAAACAAGGACCCATCCCATTGAACAAGCTGAACATTGTATAGCCCCCTCGTTTTTTCCCCACCCCACTCTATGTTATAAATAATGAATGGTCCCTTACCTACTTTTTAATTATAGGCGAATACTATCAAAAACTAATGTTGTATAAATATCCACATACACTTCCTTTGCACATATTTTGGAGATGTTTAGGATTGGATTTTCCAAACTACAAACCCTCTCATAATAAAGAGAAGAAAAAATATATAAATATATATATGCCCACTATGCCAAGTTGCCCAACACTCTCCCTTTATCATGCAAAATTGTGATTTTAGAAAGGTAGTCATATAACAATGGCATACGAAATTAGGGTTGCAGATTAATGTTTGACAACAGACAGTCATCATGATTATCATGGTTTGGCTTTGCGACCCCACATGGTCTGAAATTTGCAGTATACAGATATCCACAGGATACTAAAATTAAATGTTGGGTACCAAACTGTGAATTACTTGCATACCAACTGGTCCGACTGGATTCTACAAAATTTCAAATATGTCAATGCTAATTCCTAACAGCTTTTCAATATACTAGTTTGCCACTCTGAAAATAACAAGCCTTTTCACATTTAGGACTTGATTGTTCAGGGATAACAAAACTTATGGTAACCATTATCCAGTAGTAGGATTCTGGATTCTCAGGGGGGGGGGGGTACTAAAACTTGGAATATTGGTATCACAGTTGGATACTGAAAAAGAGTTTAAATTTCAGACCTCGCCCTAGATAGGACGTTCATTTACAGGTCCACTTCAATTTGATGGAAATTTAATTCATAGACTGTCTAAAAATTTCCAGAATACCCCCTCCCTGCAATGTTGATTTGTTCTTCAAATCACACCCAGAGGTTTATGTTTTGAGCAACATGCTTGGTGGAGAGAGAGGGAATTTTAAGTATGATGTGAGTGCCAGGGATGGATTTAGGTGCATGCCCCTGCTATGCTCGGCCAAGGGGCCGGGGTGCCAATTCCCATCTATGAAACAAAAATATATATTGGCCCATTGATGCGCCTTTTGAGCATCTATAATAGACAATCCTATTTTTCAAACATTTTTTGAGAAGATAACTAGACCCTGGGAGGGTCCTCAGTGCATGATGATTCATCCTGGCTTGGATGTTGGTCACCACCCGCTTAGCATCCCCTTTCAGATCAAGCTGGATCCGTACAGTGCCTGGTCGGTGTATATGTAGATATTGAACATCTGGAATGAACAGTAGTACCTGTAATTAAAACACGATGCTCTTTATAAAAATGTCTACAAATATTATTTCCATGATTGTAGCGGCTGATGAGCCCAATGTAGGACAGTAAGACTGGTCTGGACTGACTGCTGAAGCTTTGTCAGTGGTTTATTATTTTCTTCTCTTCTCCAGAAGACTGATCGCATAGTTGCTCTTGGAAGAGAAAACAGTCTGGTGAATTGTATATTTCAACGCTACGGGATTGACTGGACTACCTCTGACATTTCAAAACATTTAGGAACAGAACTCGATATCATTATCTCACAACTTAACAATCTTTTTATTTCTAAAAACATACATTTTCCTTTAATATATAATTCTTCAGAAATGATAGACTTACTACAACAACAACATATAACAAACATTGGTAAATTTCCAACTAACCACTTTTGATTTTTCTTCTCTTTATACTAACATACTGGAACATTTCAAGACACTATTAACGCTATTATTACAAATTGTAAACTACTTAACTTAACTAACCTTTACCGTGGCATTTTACTCAACCAAAAAGCCGTAACTTTTGTACAATAGGACAATACGTTTATCAACAAACACAAGGAGTCGCTATGGATACTGTAGCTACCACAGTCGGCAAATTCCAGATTTACTTTTACTCATTAACGAATTTATTTTTGTTCAATTCAACCAATATTGCCGGACTTTCTCTTTTTTAAAGATACATCGATGACGGTTTTATGTTGACTTACAGTACTATAACCTTAACCAAATTACTAACGACCTCATCTCTTACTATCCCAAACAAATTCCTATTTCATTCAATTCTAACCATCACTCTGTTCATAACTTTAATTTCTCTTGATCATTATACATGCAATAAAATACATTATCAAATTTACCAAAAACCAAACCATAAATACACCCACATTTCTCTTCCAGCCACCCACAACACATTTTTACTGCAGGAATCATTAAAACCGAAACTATACGTTACAGTAGATATTCTTCAACTATATATTGAAGACTATAATTTTATACGGAAACTCTTTACTATATATAGACTACCATGTTAAATTGATACAAGACAACTCCTTTCCGTTTCTCTCATATAACGGACATAAACGTAAACAGAAACGACTGCACAAACGGTCTACTACAAAACAAAATACAGCAAACATGCACGAACGGACAAAATTGTAAACAAATTAATAACAAATACCGTAAGACGTAACAAACACATCCCTAAACCAGCAAAAACTTATTGCAACTCTACTAAACTATGTTACTAACAAACAAAAAAGGACATAACAAACTTATTACCAACAAATATTAGCCAATATAAGTTAATATAATTTGTAATATTGTATATGTGAACCGTTTTTTTTATGAGATTTCTTTTTTCAAGTTTGTATTATACATTACAAAATTTTATCCAAATCAAAATATTGATCAAGTTCTTAATATTTTTGTTATACAAATTGTAATTTCAGTTTCATATTTTGATTTTCATATAATAAAATTGCGATATCTATCTGGGAATCTAGATGCTCACTTCTTTTTAGACCAATACTTCAGAAATCACGTTGGAATATACTCGAACCCCATTACTTAGCCAATATATTTAACCGTCCCCTCAGCCAGCAAACAAAAATAGAAAATATACATGTATACAACGTCACTCCAGTGGATATACCACAGCCTAATTTTAACTCTCACGATGCTTTCTTTGAAATAACATGAGAGAGTTAAATTTGACTTAGCTCTCCTCCGCAAAAACGTAAAAAAGTATGAGAGAGTTAGTAAGACCTCTGAGACTAAAACCACTGCAAGACTAAAAGAAAAAATTATTTTGAGTTTTGCAATAAATACGACCTATAAGTGTTCATTTAAGCATAAATTAAGAAGACTTGTAAAACTTGCACAAGCAACTACAAGCAACAAAACGAGGGAGTAATGTATTAATGTGGTTTATTAAGAACATGGAAAAATAGCGTGTGAAATTAAGTGTGAAATATGATCATGTATTGGCCACGTGTTGGTCGCAAAAATTTATTATCATAATTATGTAAAAACTATAAAAGTAAAATGTTTGTATGAATATAAACCTAAAAAATGATAGTAAGTAAGAAGTAAAACAGTGTAGTGTATGTAAAGTTTATGTGTGTTTATAACTGTAACTTGTGGTGTACAAAAATGTGCCCAGGCTCATACGAGACTGGCCACGCTGTACTGAAAAGCTTGTATAGAGGCATGTAATTATTAGTTAAAGAGAAGAAGGAAATATATATGTATGTATTTCAGAATCCCCGTACGCGTTTCGTCCCTCATGAACTAATCAGCGGGGATCAGGGTTGGCACATGTGTGAGAAAGATAGAAGAACGAAATTTAAAAGACAAATAAAGATAAACAAAATTAATATATGTATAATATAAAAGTTATAGTGTCAACCCTGATCCCCGCGCTGATGAGTCCACGAGGGACGAAACGCGTACGGGGATTCTGAAAGACATACATATACCGTATATTTCTTTATTCTCTTTAACTAATAATTACATGCCTCTATGCAAGCTTTTCAGTACAACGTGGCCAGTCTCGTATGAGCCTGGGCACATTTTTATACACCAACAGTTACACTTATAAACACACATAAACTTTACATACACTACAAGTTCAAACTTTATATTTTACTTCTTACTTACTCTCATTTTTTAGGTTTATATTCATACAAACATTTTACTTTTATAGTTTTTACATATGATAATAAATTTTAGCGACAAACTCGTGGCCAATACATCTCATATTTCACAATTTCGCAGCTTACTCAGGGACTGTTGTTACACTCATATTTGATACACCACCATTATGGTTCTCATTACCTATATCTAAACTAAAAAACTGTTCATGTATCAGATGTATCAGATGGCTTCTTGTAATGCTGTAATTGCCACGTCTGTTTGACCCAACTCTCGGTCGATTTCTTCGCCCCACGCCGCGATGTCCTATGGTTCCTCGCCTTTTTCGAATTTGTCTTGTTCTACTTTTCGTCGTAACCCGTCAACTTCTTCCACTATAACGTGTAGTGCTTTTAGCTGTCGTTCCATGCCCAAAACGTTTGAACCATCACTGTATGTTTTTGTTTTGTCCCGTGTAAATTTCAACAATTTTCGCTTTATTTCCAGATCTGTGTTTAGATCGACTTCTGCCTCGTCGTTTTTGCTCATATTTGTCACGAATCCCGTTCGAAGGTGCCACTTAGTGTTGGAAATGTGTAGCCGCAACACTATTCACAATAGTCACAAGTTTTAATGGTATTTATTAAAGTTTAAATCACAAAAATCACCGCTTATAAATATGTATATCTCTCTCTCACGTTCACACCACGTTGGATGCCCTGGCAACCAGAACTCGATCCAGACTCCGTCCGCGCGAGTCAATCTAATTACTATTCTAAATCAATAATTATGCAAAATATTTAACAGTACTTGTTGTTTTTCCTTTAAATTTTACACGTATAGCCTACAATTTAAAATTTATTTTTGCCAAAAATTTCCCTTTCAGCAGATAAGTATTATCTATGAACAAGTACCACAAATGTTATAACCCCAACCCCCATCCACCCCAACAACTGTATCAAAAACAAGGACCCACCCCATTGAGCAAGCGAACATTGTATAGCCCCCCTCATTTTTTCCTCACCCCACTCTATGTTATAAATAATGAATGGTCCCTTACCTACTTTTTAATTATATGCGAATACTATTCAAAAACTAATATTGCATAAATATCCACATACACTTCCTTTGCACATATTTTGGAGATGTTTAGGTTGGATTTTCCAAACTACAAACCCTCTCATAATAAAGACAGAAAAAAAAATATATATATATGCCCACTATGCCAAGTTGCCCAACACTCTCCCTTTATCATGCAAAATTGTGATTTTAGAAAGGGAGTCATACAACAATGGCATACGAAATTAGGGTTGCAGATTAATGTTTGACAAGCGGCGACAACAGACAGTCATCATGATTATCATGGTTTGGCTTTGCGACCCTACATGGTCTGAAATTTGCAGTATACAGATATCCACAGGATACTAAAATTAAATGTTGGGTACCAAACTGCGAATTACTTGCATCGCAACTGGTCCGACTGGATACTACAAAATTTCAAATATGTCAATGCTAATTCCTAACAGCTTTTGAATATACAAGTTTGCCACTCTGAAAATAACAAGCCTTTTCACGTTTAGGACTTGATTGTTCAGGAATAACAAAACTTATGGTAACCATTATCTAGTGGTGGGATTCTGGATTCTCAGGGGGGGGTTACTAAAACTTGGAATATTGGTGTCACAGTTGGATACTGAAAAATAGTTTAAATTTCAGACCTCGCCCTAGATAGGACGTTCATTCACAGGTCCACTTCAATTTGATGGAAATTTAATTCATAGACTGTCTAAAAATTTCCAGAATACCCCCCTCCCTCCAATGTTGATTTGTTCTTCAAATCACACCCAGAGGTTTATGTTTTGAGCAACATGCTTGGGGGGGAGAGAGGGAATTTCAAGTATGATGTGAGTGCCAGGGATGGATTTAGGTGCATGCCCCTGCTATGCTCGGCCAAGGGGCCGGGATGCCAATTCCCATATTTGAAACAAAAATATATATTGGCCCATTGAGGCGCCTTTTGACCATCTATAATAGACAATCCTATTTTTCAAACATTTTTTGAGAAGATAACTAGACCCTGGGAGGGTCCTCAGTGATGATTCACCCTGGCTTGGATGTCGGTCACAACCCGCTTAGCATCCCCTTTCAGATCAAGCTGGATCCGTACAATGCCTGGTCGGTGTATATGTAGATATTGAACATCTGGTATGAACAGTAGTACCTGTAATTAAAACACGATACTCTTTATAAAAATGTCTACAAATATTATTTCCATGATTGTAGCGGCTGATGTGCCCAATGTGGGACAGTAAGACTGATGAAAGTCGACTGGTCTGGGCTGACTGCTCAAGCTTTATCAGTGGTTCATTATTTTCTTCTCTTCTCCACAAGACTGATTGTATAGTTGCTCTTGGAAGAGAAAACAGTCTGGTGAATTGTATATTTCAACGCTACGGGATTGACTGGACTACCTCTGACATTTCAAAACATTTAGGAACAGAAGTTCTCGACAACATTATCTCACAACTTAACAATCTTTTTATTTCTAAAAACATACATTTTCCTTTAATATATAATTCTTCAGAAATGATAGACTTACTACAACAACAACATATAACAAACATTGGTAATTTCCAACTAACCACTTTTGATTTTTCTTCTCTTTATACTAACATACTGGAACATTTCAAGACACTATTAACGCTATTATTACAAATTGTAAACTACTTAACTTAACTAACCTTTACCGTGGCATTTTACTCAACCAAAAAGCCGTAACTTTTGTACAATAGGGCAAGATGTTTATCAACAAACACAAGGAGTCGCTTTGGATACTGTACTGTAGCTACAATAGTCGGCAAATTCCAGATTTACTTTTACTCATTAACGAATTTATTTTTTTTCAATTCAACCAATATTGCCGGACTTTCTCTTTTTTAAAGATACATCGATGACGGTTTTATGTTGACTTACAGTACTAACCTTAACCAAATTACTAACGACCTCATCTCTTACTATCCCAAACAAATTCCTATTTCATTCAATTCTAACCATCACTCTGTTCATAGCTTAGACTTAACAATTTCTCTTGATCATTATACATGCAATAAAATACATTATCAAATTTACCAAAAACCAAACCATAAATACATTTACCCACATTTCTCTTCCAACCACCCACAACACATTTGTACTGCAGGAATCATTAAAACCGAAACTATACGTTACAGTAGATATTCTTCAACTATATATTGAAGACTATAATTTTATACGGAAACTCTTTACTATATATAGACTACCATGTTAAATTGATACAAGACAACTCCTTTCCGTTTCTCTCGTATAACGGACACAAATAACGTAAACAGAAACGACTGCACAAACGGTCTACTACAAAACAAAATACAGCAAACATGCACGAACGGACAAAATTGTAAACAAATTAATAACAAATACCGTAAGACTTAACAAACACATCCCTAAACCAGCAAAAACGTATTGCAACTCTACTAAACTATGTTACTAACAAACAAAAAAGGACATAACAAACTTACTACCAACAAATATAAGCCAATATAAGTTAATATAATTTGTAATATTGTATATGTGAACCGGTTTTTTTATGAGATTTCTTTTTTCAAGTTTGTATTATACATTACAAAATTTTATCCAATTCAAAATATTGATCAAGTTCTTAATATTTTTGTTACAAATTGTAATTTCAGTTTCATATTTTGATTTTCATATAATAAAATTGCGATATCTATCTGGGAATCTAGATGCTCACTTCTTTTTAGACCAATACTGCAGAAATCACGTTGGAATATACTCGAACCCATTACTTAGCCAATATATTTAACCGTCCCCTCAGCCAGCAAACAAAAATAGAAAATATACATGTATACAACGTCACTCCAGTGGATATACCACACCCTAATTTGAACTCTCCGATGCTTTCTTTGAAATAACATGAGAGAGTTACATTTGACTTAACTCTCCTCCGCAAAAACGTAAAAAAGTATGAGAGAGTTAGTAAGACTTCTGAGACTAAAACCACTGCAAGACTAAAAGAAAAAATTATTTTGAATTTTGCAATAAATACGACCTATATATAAGTGTTCATTTAAGCATCAATTAAGAAGACTTGTAAAACTTGCCCAAGCAACTACAAGCAACAAAACGAGGGAGTAATGTATTAATGTGGTTTATCAAGAACATGGAAAAATAGCGTGTGAAATTAAGTGTGAAATATGATCATGTATTGGCCACGTGTTGGTCGCAAAAATTTATCATAATTATGTAAAAACTATAAAAGTAAAATGTTTGTATGAATATAAACCTAAAAAATGATAGTAAGTAAGAAGTAAAACAGTGTAGTGTATGTAAAGTTTATGTGTGTTTATAACTGTAACTTGTGGTGTACAAAAATGTGCCCAGGCTCATACGAGACTGGCCACGCTGTACTGAAAAGCTTGTATAGAGGCATGTAATTATTAGTTAAAGAGAAGACGGAAATATATGTATGTATTTCAGAATCCCCGTACGCGTTTCGTCCCTCGTGGACTAATCAGCGGGGATCAGGGTTGGCACATGTGTGAGAAAGATAGAAGAACGAAATTTAAAAGACAAATAAAGATAAACAAAATTAATATATGTATAATATAAAAGTTATAGTGTCAACCCTGATCCCCGCGCTGATGAGTTCATGAGGGACGAAACGCGTACGGGGATTCTGAAAGACATACATATACCGTATATTTCCTTATTCTCTTTAACTAATAATTACATGCCTCTATACAAGCTTTTCAGTAGAACGTGGCCAGTCTCGTATGAGCCTGGGCACATTTTTATACACCAACAGTTACACTTATAAACACACATAAACTTTACATACACTACAAGTTCAACCTTTATATTTTACTTCTTACATACTCTCATTTTTTAGGTTTATATTCATACAAACATTTTACTTTTATAGTTTTTACATATGATAATAAATTTTAGCGACAAACTCGTGGCCAATACATCTCATATTTCACAATTTCGCAGCTTACTCAGGGACTGTTGTTACACTCATATTTGATACACCACCATTATGGTTCTCATTACCTGTATCTAAACTAAAAAACTGTTGATGTATCAGATACCGGATATACTAAGCAAGGACTTTGCTTTGCTTCCGATACAATTTCTGAGTCCAAAATGCTAGACCGTAAGGGATACAAAAGTACTTGCCATTTATATTAGGGTTCTTAACCGTTAATTCAAAAACTGATTTAACTTCCGCTAATGTTAGCTCCCTCATAATTTTTTACGTTTTTGCGGAAGGAATTAAGTCAAATTTACCTCTCTCATGTTAGTTCAAAGAAAGCATCGGGAGAGTTAAGCAATTGGGTGTGGCCGTTGCAAGTGGTGGGCGTGGTTAGGGCATGGCTCAAACTTAACTCTCCGAAATCTTAACTAGCTCTTCGATTTAACTCTCCGGTGCTAACTCTCCTTTTAGTCATACCCAATGCCATTTGAACTATATCAGCTTTGTCTCCAGCCAAAAATAAAAAGGGCAGAGTTAATTAACCTTACTTAACATGACATGTTAAGTGCAAAACACGCAAGAGTTGTCGAGGAAATTTTAATTCTTGACTTTAGTCTTTAGGCTATAGCTAGTTTCCCTTTATATCATATAAATAGACTAACTATATACGGCGAAAATTCTTATTAATTGGTACAGTATACAAATTTACACAAAGTTATAGACAAGAATGGCGAAAGTATTGATGGAGAGTGACAAAAATGTCACTTTTTCCGAAAATCATATAAATCTAACTTTATATATTATTGATTTAAAAAACATAGAATTAACGTATTTGTATACTATCAATATTTTGGTGGCATCTCACTCGATTGAATAATAATTGAAAGGTTTTTGTAGATGGAAAATTATTGAGTGAAAATTATATATATGTTATTTACCGGTTGCGAGGTCCCTGTGCCGAGGTCTTGAAAACGGCCCGAGCCCGGAGGGCGAGGGACGTTTTCAAGACCGAGGGCACAGTTTTTCTCATCCGGACCGACGCTGCCGGTAAATAACGTGTTTATTTTTTATCATATGTAAAATTTAAGAATTTATTAAAATTGAAAATTCCAGTCTAGCGAAATAATTTGAGATCAGTGTAATTGTGAAATCAAAGCGAGGCTGACAAAACTTGAACGTTGGGCCGGGGGAAGTGAAGTCATAGAATACCGTCCTTATGATTTCAAAAATACATGAGGCTTTTTTTCATTATTCATTATTTTTAGAAATGTGTTAAAATTGGTCGAACGTCAATAGACCCGTTCAGTAATATACCAGCAATCTTTAAAACTAGGCTCTATATAGCCAATATTGCAAAATATGGACAAAAATATTGGCTATTTAGACTCGTTTTTGCGTCTGATGAGCTATATTAATTTACTAAATGGCTTATTATGTGAATTACATATTTAAAAAGAAAAAAATTGAGTATGTGGCAAATTAAAAGCACCATTATTAAATTTATTATCAAAAGAGCGAAAATACCAAAACAATTTTAACTTCAGCAATATTTATAAGCAAACGTGACGTTGTCTAGATTTCAATGCGAACACACTTTTGCTTTTGCGAACACGCCTAGCGAGTTAAATCCTTAAAGAAAATCTTGATACATTAATAGACCATCAACAAAGATGCAAGCAGTAGTCATTAAAGTGAATCAATCATGCATTAAATTATGATATTATTTTCCAAAAGCGTATGCTAATTTAGTTGAAAATACTCACCTTTTGTATTTCCCAAAGTCGTTTTAAATGACCGCCATGACCACAGATTAATGATATAACACACACATCGTCGATAATCGGTTTATATGGCGTTGAGGAATGAGGAGTTCCTATATATATGAGTGGAGTTTTGCCGTACAGGTAGACTTTTCCCGTAATACATGACTTCTGCGACGAATTATAGTTTAAAGTATAGATAATATGTACACGATATTTTTTATATATGGCAGCAGAAAAGCATAGGAATTATGAAAGGTTTTGGCCTGGTTTTCTGATGTTCAGTTTTGCTTCGAAGGATATCTTCGTGCTTACCTGCTTTGCCCATAAAAAACTCAAAGTGAATCATGCAGTGAATGCATGTGTTTTGACTTCGATCAATGCTTTCTACTAAAACTGGACAATGAACAACGTATGCTTTAATTTTTTCTGGTCGTTTCACGATAAAAAACATATAGCCTCAACTTTGTTTTCCAAGGGCGAAGCCCAAGGCTTTAATTTTTTGTTTACAACATGTATACGAAAAGTACTTGAACAAATGGGCAGAAAAATAATGTTTTCACTACAGTTGGTCCATGTTTTTAAGTTTTATGTATGGAGAATAGTTTTTTCTTCCTTGATATCTGTTTAAACTGTATTTTTTTAACTTTAATGTGGCCAAATACTGAAATACATGAGCATTTAAAACAAATGTATTAGTTTTCTCGGCGCATCGTGCTTAGTATGAAGTCTTTTTGTACTCTGCTAACTTTTTGGGTAGCTTTTTCAATCTAAAAATTGTTTCACTCCTGTGTTTTGTCGCGTAATCCAGACCGGCCGGATGAGTTTCCAGTGCTTCCACTATTTAGTTTT
Organism: Trachythela sp. YZ-2020; assembly: GCA_016169945.1. Lineage (NCBI taxonomy): Eukaryota > Metazoa > Cnidaria > Anthozoa > Malacalcyonacea > Clavulariidae > Trachythela > Trachythela sp. YZ-2020. The sequence continues at coordinate 6,779 of JADLSH010000056.1, read as the reverse complement.
GAAATTCCTTACTTTCGTGTCAAAATTTCCTTAGATTTCCTTGACCATGGAATAAAATTTCCTTGAAATTTCCTTGAGAAGAATTTTAGTTGTTTTACTGCTTACAGCCAAAGCCCTACTAACTTATCTTTAGACTGTTTAGTGTTATAGTGCTAATTTCAAACGCATTGAAACAGTGAAATATCGCTGTAATGAATTTTGACATTTGTCAATTCGATTTGTGACAATGTGACTGTTGCACTCATTAGATGAAATGTCTACACGAGTAAATCAAACTACTAATTGGGAAATGCAGTGTTAATCACTGATGATATTTATATATTCGTCACAGCGTTTAGTTTCTTAGTAATACAATATCAATATATTTAATATATATCTACTTTGTGTCCTGACTCTCACCAACAGCAAGAGATCGCTTCATGACTTATTCATATTGCTAAACGATGTGACATGTTTGATTTCAGATATTTTGGCATTTTACTAAGGTACCCGGGCCGTGTGATACTGGTATGAGCCAAGGAAACACTATAATACTTCATGTAATAATGTTCTTAAATTGTCTATAAATACATTTATTAGAGCCTAACCAGGAACAGCTGCGAAAAATGCAGCTATAGGTCCCTGGCAGGAATCGAATCCTGCGGCCCTGCGATTCCGGTGCAGCACTCTAACCAACTGAGCAACAGAGTCCAGTTGTCGAGCTCTAACCACAAGTTCATATATATATATAGGTAATGCCAAGTTAAGTTGTGGGTAAATATATACCCGATAATTGTTGTGGTTGGTGCTTTCACCTGCTATGCTAAAAGATACGCGTTGAGTCAGGTTATTTGACTTAGAAATTTCTAAAATATTGATATTTACCCACAACTTAACATGGAGGTACCTAGTATATATACATGAACTTGTGGTTAGAGCTCGATAACTGGACTCTGTAGCTCAGTTGGTTTAAAATTAAAATCATGCACAAAAGTAAAAGTATGCCCCTCTCCTGATTGAAACTGTTTGGGTAAGCTTATTAGGCTAACGATGTAGTCTCCAGATTGCTATATATCGCTAATATAAACTAGTATGCACAATAATATCGTAACATTTCCTTTTACCTCTAGGCTCACTGTATAGGTTGACTATAACCGACAGTGTTGTCTGTGACTTAGTTAGGTTTTCCAACTTTTTCCCACTCCAGGCACTATATATAGAGGTTTTGCACCATCACGTGACTAAAATTCTAAAATCTTTAACGTGTCAACCTATCAAGCTAGCTGTTTAACATGTTTTGTACGGCATATAACAAGTATTCATAACAAATTTCAAGTTGATACAAGTTTAAAGTGTTTGAATAATTCTTATTGCTGACGTAAGCATCATTTTTCAAATGCCGTTTTTTCAAACCTAACATGAAAAACTCAATTTAGCTTTTGAAAGCAATATATCGTAGGCCTATGATCATAATAAACTGAATATAGACATATAATAAAGCATGTCTTTCCTTAAGTGTTTAATTTTGTAGGCCAACTTGGATGGCATTCATCTGGAATAGTTGCTATAATGACATACAAAACTTGTTTTGAAGAATTTAGAATTTAGTCGCGTGAGGGTGTTTGCAAAACCCCTATGGTCTATAATTATAGTCCATTTTTCCCACCATAAAGAAAAAGATTGGGGACTGGCCTATGGGACTATATAGGTTGATATTAGTCATGGATATGGTTAACTGTTCCAATTCTACATATGAAATAGTAATTTCACTTAGTATAAATTTGCATACCGAAAAATCAAATTAATATACAAAAGACTGCGCAGATATATAATAAAAATCACTTTAATTGTATATTAGAAGAGAAAAGGTAAAAAAATGTTAAAGCATGTTTACTAAGGAGAATACATCATAATATGATATCCAACAACAAATATCCGAATAAAAGAATTAGAGTCCGTAGGTTCATGTCTTGATTAAAGGTTTCAAAGAAAACTCAGTTGCTCCAACCCACTCATTATCAGCTGATATCATGCGCCAATATTGAGCAGTGACAGGATCGATGTTTATAGTCTTGAAATTCCCTCCGCAGGTTCATAGAAAACAGTGCTCTAAAACCAGAACGAATATTTTCAGAGTTTTGCCAGGCTTATACTCGTACACCGTTTGCACCTACTTAACAGACGACGTTATTTTTACTCGTCTTTCTAATTTCCGTATTTATATTTGACGACTAATTCGCCTCAGACGTTTAAGACGCCGCCACTGTCTGACTAGTTAAGGTGCTTTGGTTTTGATGTACTGGAATTGTGGTAAGATCTTCTAGAATATTTTCAAATATTCATTTCGAAATCTTAAATATGTGTGATTATGATAATTACCTTAATCCAGTTCTTGCCGTCAGTTGAGTATTCCAAATTGAGTCGTCCATATCCTCGTCCGTGTCCTTACCCCAGATGGTATAAAACCTCCAGCCACTCTGACTGATGTGACGAAGACAGGACGAACATATATTGCTTGAATATAGTTCCCAATCTTTGCTGTTTCACTGCGCTACAACCACCAGTGTCTGTTTCGACCGTCAGTCAAAGCACGTGATGTGACGTGATAGAGGTTGTTATAGTAACCACTTTGCGTAATTTGGTAGGCGTTCAATGCATGAGTGAGCAAATCCTTGATTTCCTGTAAATTTTAAAGATATGTGCGAACATAAGTATTGCAAATTTTCAACTATGATTGATCTAAATAGGCATATATGTGTGTACAGTAGTCTATAGTGTGTAGAATGTGCCTATATATTGTTGGTAATTGCACAAAAACACTATTTTACCCATGTTAAAGGTTACGCTACACAATAATATAGATATTGTAGTGACCATGTTTGTCCCGTAGCGTAATTTGTGGTTGTATACACGTATAGTATGAAAATTAATTCAACAGATCGTGCATTCGTGCAGGTCTAACAGGATTGCCATGATGACCAAAGTTGATTATACAAGCTGCTGGAACCCTGTGGTTGTGTTCTTTTGCTACTGCATTAAAGCCATGTTATATACGGAAATTTTTGCTGCAATTTTTGACGTATGTTATGTAGAAATGTACGCACAGGAAAAACAGTGAACATGGTCCATGTTTTCACTTCACCGATATTATCATTCTGATTCATTTCGTTGTTGCTTCCTGCGGCATGTTTATTATTACCAGGAAAATATCAGCAAAGTATAGAACAGAGATTCATGCTCCCAATTTTTCTACGAATATACTTTTTTATACCTAACATCGCTCTGTGTCCAAAATTGCGTTGCAAGTTGCAGAAAAATTGCCTCGTGTAACCTGACCTTAAGTGTCCCACGCACACCAGCCACACAGCGGCGTTGAAAATCGTGTAATCTGGGTTGCCGAGGTTTATATTATACTGATATCGCACGGAGGTTATATGCTGATACGCATGCACGTGTGGATGTCGACCAACATGATCATAACAAGAATAGTTAAATTTCCATTACCTCGAAGCGAGGAAGCCCCTTTGACTCCACGTTCACCCACAGGTAAGAGGAATTTCGTTAAACAAGGAGACATTAATATATGTAACGGTTTGGGGCCATAGTTATTGTCCTTTTAATATTGTTCTATTTTCGCTTAATAATTCCTCGCCGACCTGTTTATTGCTATTGTATTCAAGTTAGTAGAAAACCCTTTTGTGAGAAATTAATTTTCTGTATCACCAACTGGCCCAATGTTTTCATTTTGATCAATAATTGGATTACTTAAATATCATGATGTTTCTTGCACGTGCGTCACAAAACTTGCCTATAACAACTTATTCGCCACATGGTTGCAATATTGTACTAAAATGGAGACAAGATTAATTATTTTAAAGAGGAAGGTTTCTGAAATTCGTTTATACAGAAACGTGTTTCATACACTTTAGTACACATAATATCTGGTGGCTCACAATATTCTGCCAAGATTTCTCATCTCCTCATGCTGCATGCAAGTAGAATGGACTATTGCACTTTTCGGGTTTCGGTGGCGCACTCGTCAGAATGGCCTCTGCCCATTTTATTTCTGAGATCGTGGTTTTGATCCTCGCTCTGGACTCCAATCTGTCAAAGCTTTAACGGACTTAAATCTTCAATTGGTTTTGTTTTTCCGCCAGAGGAAAGTTTGCAGAGAGGATGGAAGGAAAGGAGTAGGAGAGTGAGTATCACCGAATATATACCCCATTTTTTGATGCAAATCTTTTCCCTAGTTCCTGTACTCGGCATTTGTGCTTTCGAGTCTTCTTTGGAACAAATTTTTTGGCTTAGTAATGATTTTTTCCTCAGAGTACAAAAAGTAGAAAAAATTGCATTAGCAAAACGTTCAATTGTTGCCAAACAGTTTAAGCTTAGTTTGTCATACTATATTAGCCAACTGATCGAAAACCATAAGAGCAGTGGAAATCCAGTTTAAAACAGCATTTTTCTCTTACATCATCCCCGTCTAATCCCATTTCATTTTATGTGACTCCTATTGCGCACCCCTATAAACAAAAAGAATTGCCAGGCATTTGTAATATTTAACAATTATTAAGCCTCAGGCGCTCGGTGAATATCGTGTGAACAACAACCGAGACAGAAGTCGAGGGTTTTTATTCTACCGATATTCACCGAGCTTGTGGGTAATAATTGTTTTGATAAATACATAGGTGATTATTTGGAAAAAGATAAAAAATGCACATTTCAAAAAATATTTTTAAATGAATATTTACGATAAAGCGGCAAAGCAACGCTTTTTGGTGATTATCGCGTATTAATCCGAGGAGTATATGCACGTAGCGCAACCAATCATCGTTGAGAATTTCAATAATCACGTATGTAATTTTACCTAAAGTGGAATATTAAGATAATAATGGTAATTAGCATCGTTTATGGCTAACAGAACACTATGGGATAGAGAAGGCCAGGGTATAGAATTTTCCCTGTGTGAAGTGCGTGAATGACACGTGAACAGATTTTGCTTCGATCAGTTTTGCAAGTGCTGACAGAATGATGCTAGCAACTGGCTGCGTACTGGTGCGTTTCACTAAGTGTTTCAGGACAGCCAGATGGTGTTCAGTTCATATAATACTTATAGGAACAATCAAACAAACTTAATCTCTCAATGATATGTTTTCCACCAAATACAAAATAATTTTCTTGCTCTTTTTAGCACCATCACGATAGAGTTTAGTGACCCATGCACCAATAAATTCAGCTTCCACCTAAACATGGTCAGATTATTTGATGTTTTTAAGCTTGGAATCTTTTAGTTTTATTGTTCTCATGCTGAATTACCTTCCCTGCCTTTTGGTCCAAGTTCTCCTCTATCGCCCTGAAAATATTGATTCATTATAATTGTTTTTGTTTTGTGGAAAAACCAAGAAAATCTATTTGAAAAACGTTCGATCTGTAAGGCCAGACCCCAAAATAATTAAAACAATTCCTGGATTATTTCACCCTTCAAATATACAAGGAACTTATAAAGATTCAGTACAGTCAACCTTTAATTAGCGCTATTAAACGGGAAGCATATACTGGGGAATTCTTTTAAAAATTCGTTAAGTTAAACAGATATAATTGTTAATGGTTATAGAGGTTCCGTATAGATTCGAAGTTTTGATTACACATTCACTGAGGTTACGACATTTAATTTCACCAAATCATGCTATAAGAGTAAATTAAAAAGTACTGTAAAAATAATTATGTATATATCATCCGTCGGGGGGCAGAAAACGCTTCAGGCACGAGCTTAGATTGATAGAAGCTGGTTGAGTGTCTGGCAGATGGTCGATCTACCCGCAAGGTGGAACACCTGCGGGGGCGGGCAAACGCGAAGGTATAAAATAACTGTATCGTAACATACCAAAAGTATAAGATAACCGTATGGTAGCATACCCAAGGTATAAGATAACCGTATCGTAACATACCGAAGGTATAAGATAACCGTATCGTAACATACCGAAGGTTTAAAGATAACCGTATCGTAACAAGCCTATACTTTATTTCCGAGTTTGCCCAAAGAGGTCGAGGCGCGCCAATTCACGACCCTGTTATCCAGAAACGGCTTGAGAGTTAATGTAATATGTTATGTAATATTTGATTAATTTTATAAAATTAAAATAATATACAGCTAGTTCCTCTTGAACAATGAGCAGAGCAGGACTACATGTAGATTGCCCATGTCATTGGTATCTTCAAAGGATTAACTGAGAAGTCCAAGGAGCCTGGGCGCGAGCTTCCAAACACATAAACCAGCGGTTAAGGCGTTTTAGCTTCGTGCTAACTCGTCCATGCCTCACTCTTACATGGATCCCCTAATCCAAACCCATAAACTACGAAACATGAATCTATTGCCTTCTTTGTTTGGCTTTTACTCGCGCTATTTGGTCAGCATAAAAGCAGGTATACGCATTACTATGTTGAATATTTGCGATGATGAATCATCAGTTGGAACTTATATTTGGCATTCGTGGCAGTTATATTGTCTGATATGTATATCTACTTACACCGGGCCACCAGGAACTCCAATATCGCCCTAAAATGAAAAAATATTTTGTTTTTATTTCTAAAGCGTTATGCATGACAGCCTCATGAAAGGCCATTGTCTTGGAAATATTCGGTCTTTTATTTTTAGGTTTATTAAAAATAGATAAATCCAAAATGAGTTAACTATGCGCATGTTTACCATGAAGTGTTGAGTACTTATTATAACAACTCGGAAATGCAAATGATTATGTTTATCCCCTTGAACGAGGGACCGGCCATAAAGAACTGCTAGG